>JAJOZX010001973.1:247500-427500 GCA_023014485.1 Bathynomus jamesi
CATAATCATCCGATGCTTTTTATCTAATCCTTTAAGCAAGTGCATGATATACCAAAAATTAGATGCTCCCTCATTTGCCTTTGGATGAGACTTTATCCAAAACCAGCCTGGAGCGTAAACCAGCATTATAATTTTTACTAGGTCTTGGATGTTTTTGTCTGGATTCCGTGTAGAGACACAAGCGCAGGATCCTGTTTGCTCGTGTTAGCCATCTTGCATGATGGAGGGCACCTGGGGATTTGGCCGAAACTTCTTTAATGTTGCCTTCTACAGGGGTATAATCAACTTTATCCAGTTTGGTCAAATCCTTTCGGAGTTTATTTCCAAGAGAACCTTTGAAGGTGTTTGGTTCCGAAGTTTTTCCATCAATTGCTTCAAATATGTGCCTGAAGGGCAGTTCGTTTGCATGCAAAAGGCAAATCAGCCATTGTACCGGCCTGTCCAGATATAATTTAATCAATTTTAGCACTCCGCCAATCCTGCCAGTGTTCACTGGGGTGCCATCGCATAGCAAAGCTTTGAGGGATTCTTTGCTATTAGAATCAACTATAAAAGTTATTATTTCATCTGCAATACAACAAGCAGTTCCGTTATCTGGAGCTATATGATCCATGTAAACATCACCAGGTTCTTTGACTATTACATAATGTTCTTCGTACTCCATTCCCTTCTTTGTCTTAGTTTGATCTTTTTTACCGTCAAATCCGATGCCTTCAATCTGTGTGTTCTCTGATTTCACTTTGATTATGTTCTTTTTACCCACACGTATTCTTTCTCTTTCCACTTTTTTCCTATCCAACATATTGGTTTCGTCTAATATCCCCATATCCTTCAGAGCTGCATTTACTATAGCTGCAGTAGCTCTGTAACTTACACGGTATCTACCTGCTGTTATTGTTAAGTTATCATAAATAATTCTGTTTTGATGGTTTTCTCTCAGCTCAAAATCCGGAACAAAGTCAATCAATATCGTCGCTGTCATCATCAATTTCCATGCTCTCATCTTCCATAATATGTAAAGGGTCCAGTTTGCTGGTTGAGGCGACATTCATATCTAGGTTTATCTTGGCTCTTCTTTCGAATCCTTTAACTCTATCGTGAGTCCTTTTTCTTGCGGAAGTCGTTACTCTGTCGATTGGTCCTAGTTGGTTTTTTCTTTGTTTCTGCCCCACTAAAGACTCCCACTCAATCATTGGAACTCTAATATCACATCTGCAATCCGTTCGACTGATTTTTTTATCGTAACAAGTACAAGTGCAAATTTCAAACATTTCATCGAATGTCTCCACCTTCTGCTGAAAACTGTGGTTTCTTTGTTTTAATGGTACTTTATTTAGCTTTGCTGCAGATTCTATCAATCGTTCAACTTTTATAGCTATTCCTTCAAATCCTATATGTGGAAAGGAAAACTTCTCCCAAATGGCTTCCACATCTTTAGTGACAATTCTATAACATTCTTTTGCTGTTCTAGAACCTTTAGAAATCAGTTCTTCTCGTTTTCTTACCAATAAATAATGCCTAAATACGTCAGCCTTTGAAGGAGTCATTGAAGGTGGAAATTCTGCAGGGTGACCAAATGTTGAATTGTGCGTTTTGCTTCTTGTCGCCATGATTTCACTTATTTAGCCTAGTAGCATTAATAACAAGAAACTAATTAAATTCTAGAAATTGAATCATTCACTCTGAATTTAATATAACTCATTCGGAATTAAATCATAACTCATTCAATCATAAACAATCTGAAAATAACAATCTGAAACTAAACAAAAAAACGTGACAATAATTTATATAATTCATCTAATCTATCTAAATTAATCTATGTAATCTATTCAATCTATCTTAAACTCTATCTAAATAATCTATCCAAATTAATCTAATCTACTTAATAAGACTTAATATAATGCATGATTGTCACATTTGGGGTTTATATCTGTGGAGAGAGTAAAATGGGGGGATGCTATGGAAGGGGTAAGGGGGGGTCGCATATATTCATTTTTTTTACAAGATGTTGAGATCATCATTTCCAACTACGTGCATACTGTGGAATTGGAGAAACTCAATTTTTGATATGTTTCGCCCCCACCTACTGTTTACCTTTCTCCTAATTCTACTGACTATCGAAAATTCTTTGAGTACATCACTTCCAAAGTGGAATACATTCTATCTCATTCTCCTTTTGCTAAAATCTCCATTTCAGATTTCAATGTTCACCACCACATTTGGCTTTCCTTTCATTTCAACTTTTCTATCCTAAATGACCTAGAGCAGATTGTACAGGACCCTAATCGTATCCCTGATAGCCTTGGAGATAAAAAAATTCTGCATTTATTTCTCACCTCTCATCATTCTCACTCTGTTGAACTTTTTTCTTCCTTGTGCTCGTCCCACCACAATCTTATATCTGTTTCCAGTCCAATAGCTCCAATTCGGCCTTCGGATCCTCCCAAGAGGAAACGCCTTCAACACGTTGGCTCCGCCGACTGGGAGGTCCTAAGGCAGTACTTCTGTGATTTCCCATGAAAAGATTACTGTTTCTGTAGCCCGGGCCCTTCCGAGTATGCTGAGAGCATGGCGGAGGTGATTCTCTCTAACACGGAGGCGTACATTCCATATTTAATTCTTACTACTAACGCAATAAATCCTTGGTTTAACTTTGCTTGTTCTAATGCTATCCGTAACAGAACGGAGCCATTCAGAAGGTACCGTCGCCATCCAATTCCCGATTCTCATTCAGCTTATATTTCTGCCCGTAATCGTACAAAATCTGTTCTTCGACTCCTCTTTTTCATTCCGAAGGCTCAGTTGCCGTCTTTTCTCCTGACAAAGCTGAACTCTTCGCTCAAACTTTCGCCTGCATCTAAACTATGGACGATTCCGTTGCTGTTCCTCCATCTCGTCCTCCGTCTGACTTTATCATGTCTAAAATTACAATCTCTTCCAGAGATGTTCTTTATAGCCTTTCTGAGCTCAACTCTAGGAAGGCGTACGGTCCTGATGGTGTTCCTCCTGTTCTTAAAAACTGTACTTCTGTGCTGACACCCTACCTACCTAAGCAAACTCGTGTTTGTCTCTCATCTGATACTTTTCCTTCATGCTGGATGTTTACTTTCATTCAGCCTGTCCCAATGAAGGGTGTCCGCTCTCAAACCTTCAACTATCGTCCATTTGCTTTGATTTCTTGCTTTTCTCATCTCACATTCTTCTTTCAGATAGTCAGTATGGGTTCCGCACGGGACACTCAACTATCAATCTTCTTGCATATCTCTCTGACTCTTGGTCATCCTCCTTTCGCGATTTTGGTGAAACTTTTGTTATTGCGCTAGGCATATCAAAAGCTTTTGATAGAGTCTGGCACAAATCTTTAATTTCGAAATTGCCCTCCTTCGGTTTTTATCCTTCTATCTGTCTTCCTCTCTGATTTCCTTTCTGGCCAATCAATAGCTGCGGCTTTAGATAGCCACTGTTCTTCTCCTAAAGCTATCAACAGTGGTGTTCCTCAGGGATCTGTACTGTCACCCACTCTTTACTTTTTATTCATCAATGCTCTATTAAGTCGCACTTCCTGTTCTATCCACTCCTATGCCGATCATTCCACTCTTCACTTCTTCACTTCTCCATCCGCTTCGCAAAGCGCCCCTCTCAACAGTCGCTCCATGCTTCGGGGACGGATATGGTACACCTGACCTCTGATCTTTCTGCCATCTTTGTTTGGGGCAGAGAAACCTTGTGGCTTTCAATGCCTCAAAAACCCAGTTCCTCCATCTGTCTACTCGTCACACTCTTCTACACGACTCTCTACTTACCTACAACAACACATAATTCAATCTTTCCTCTTCTCTTAACATTTTTGGCGTTTCCTTTTCACGTGATGTTTCCTGAAAAGATCACATATACTATCTTTCTAAAACAACTTTTAAGAGGTTAGATGTGCTGTACCGCCTCCACTGTTTTTTCACCCCATTTCAGTTGTTGTCTATATAGGAGTCTTGTTCGCCCCTATATGGAGTACGCTTTTCATGTGTTGGGTGGCTAAACCCACACAGCCCTACTTGAGCGGGTGGAATCAAAAGCATTTTGTCTCATCAATTTCCCGCCTCTTACTGACTGTCTTCAATACCTTTCTGTTCGCCGCACTGTTGCCTCACTTTCTCTTTACTATCGCTATTATAACGGACACTGCTCTTCTGAACTCTCTAACTGCATACCTCCTCCTTTAAGGAGAGCACTGAATACCAGACTTTCTACACTTTATCATTCCTTTTCTGTCCGACCCTCTAACAAAAGGGTTAATCGGTATTTTCAGTCTTTTATCTACTCAACTGGTGAACTCTGTAACAATCTTCCTCACTCCATCTTTCCTCCTGTTTCAGAGTGTCAAGACATTTCGAAAACCCTGAACCTTGATTTTGGTTCTCTTCTTTTAATGGGGAGGGGGCGCTTTTTCTGCGGGCATTCGCCCTTGGCCCCTCCTTCCTGCATAAAAAAATCATCAAATTTTTATTTTTATTTTTTCCTGTTCAAGCCAAATTACCCTCTAATATTCAGATCGTAAGGCCCAAAATTCAGATTGTAAGACTCAAAATCAATTGTCAAGCTCATGTTGATATAACGCAATGGTCAGCGTTAAAGGGTTAAATAATTTAATACTAACAAATACGTCACATAAATTAATTAAATAATAGAAAACAGTTAAGGGATTTGTAAAACTTATTCTATTATGTATTTGAAGTTGCTTATAAGTTCCAAGGTCAAATGAGAAAAAAGAATAAAGTATCGTTCCAAATGCGAGATAAAAATCTGAAGTTTGAGGGAAAAGGGAGAAAGAGAGCATCCAACGAAGGAGTCCAGAGCACGCTCGCTACCAGAGAAAGAACTGTGGGAGTCATGCCAGTGAATAGTCGAGAGAGAGAGAGAGAGAGAGAGAGAGAGAGAGAGAGAGAGAGAGAGAGAGAGAGAGAGAGGTGGACGAGACGAAAGAAGTTACGTTAAAGAAAATGAAATGAAGAGTCGAAGGATTTCTTCGAAGAGACGAAGAGAAAGTTCGATCGAAACCAATTTATTCATTTATTCAACTGTTTCATAGTTGTTGTTTTTTATGTTTGTTCCAATAATGATATGTTTTAACAACGTGTTTCATATCCGAATGCGACTTATATTCGTTCAAGTAATGACCACAAGTAGATGAATGACATTTTCTAAACAAACATTGTGTGGGGACTAACGTCGTCCCTAAGGAGCTAAAGTTTAGTTTTATCATCCCCGTGGGTGTGGTAAATTATCCAAGTATGCTGATAGGCCTAACCCAGCTGAGGTAAGAATAAGCTAGTTATCGCTACCAATTTTGTAATCATATAACCCAAGTAAATTCCTCATTATTATTTCCCAGATATACTTGTGTAATTTCGATAGAGTTCTTGGGAATAACCGTTAATCTCCACTGAACGGATCTCTCTAGGGGGTCCGCGAAGGCATCGTCGGTATGAGCGTTGTCTCCGAAACCACGTACAGTACGCCGGTTTGAGCCCTACTGGCTCAATATTTCCCACTCAAATACCATTTCCTTTGTTTCCATCGTATTAACAGTGGTTGTAGCCCTAAAAACACTTATTTCATACCAATAAATGTTTACAATCATACATTTTCATCGTAAGAGAAAATAACGCAAAGGATTCTTAAATAATTGCAATGGCTATATAGGATTCGATTCAACTTTTCAAGAAAGGATATCTTTCCGAGAGGTTTAAGAAATAATTTCATGGATGTTGATATGCTGGATTTTTCTTTATAAACAGTTCATAAACTCTTTAAATCTGTAAAATTTAGAATGGTGTATTTAGTGTATTAAATTATTTACTTAAAAATTAGCTATTATCAAAGGACTTCTTTTATTACAGTAGCTCAATCCATTAAATGTACTTATTGTAAAGTTCTACTTCATATCATATTCAGCGGGTTGAGATATAAAAAACAAGCATATTTAGCCAAATCTAATAGCTTTATACAGGGTGTTCGGAAAGTCACTGTGCACTTATATTTATTTAATAGCATACAATAGTATAACATTGCATATATGATAGAGGTTATGGATGGGACCATCAGAACTTATAAAAGGTGTTGAAAGTGATGTCCTTTAACAGCAATACAGGCCTGGACCCGTCTTATTTTATTTTGAAACACCTTTGTCAGTTCTTCTTTTGAAATGGACCTTATGTACGCAGTTATTGCAGTTTTCAGGTCATCAAGCGTGAGTGGACGATCTCGATTATATAAGTGCACAGTGACTTTCCGAACACCCTGTATGATGATGTATATTTTGTAGATCGAATAGAAACTGCTGAAAATATCTCACCACTTTGATCGACTTTAATGCATTCAGGGGTAATCTTTTGATTCAGAGATGTAGATTAAGCATTCAATGAATGTCGAATGTATGATAGAAAATGATAAATAATACAAGTTTACAGTCTACTTCATTACTGCACAAGTTTATTTCTTACGCAGGAATTAATGTAACGAATGTAGAGAGGAATGTTTGCAAAAGAACAGAGTTAATACACTGGTGTGTGACTGGCGGTGAGGCATTATTAATGATTATCTGTGCTGCCTGCCGTTGCGTGCGTTCTTTGAAGCAGATTTCGAGATTAGTTTCTTCGCTTTTTTATATATATTTTATGAAATTGATTTCCATAAATCTGTTCTTGTATGAAACTGAGAGAGTGAGCGAGCGAGGTGGGGAAGCAGAGGGGGACGGGAGAGGGAAGCAAAGAAAGAGGAAAAGAGAGATCAGGAAAATAAAATGAAAAGTTTTTATTTTCTATTTAAGAAAGGACTGTCTGTGAAGCACCATTGATGTTGATGTTATTTAAACATTATAAAAGCACTTTATGGTAATGTGTGTCGGAGAGTTACACAAATTACGCATAACTGCACAGCAAGCGAAATGTATTTCCCACTTTACTATAAAAATGAAGTTCTACCGCTATTTTCTTTCCTGCAGCATTCTTTCTCCTCCTCAGTAGAAGTTAAAGAACGACCTCTACTCTTGAAATCAAAAGCAAATGGGGTCAGACAACGAAGTAGAATAATCTAAATCATAAACTTTAAAGTTGTGGAAGTCTAAAACGTTTGTGCTGTTGTTTCAAGTATCATTCTCTCATTCTTTCAGCTATCGTGAGACTAGGAATGGCAGGCAATTTGTGAATGTAAAGCTTCAGAATTAAACTTATTTGCATTTGTAATCTGGCACTCATTCATTTTAAGTGCGATTTCATTAACTGAAAGTAACGAAAGCTGATATATATATATATATATATAATTTAGGGTGGTCCAAAAAAAAAAATTTTGTAATTTTTTTACCTCCACATGGTTGCTCCTGTTCCTATATCTATCAAATATCTCCATGCCAAATTTCAGCCTAATTGAATGATATTTACTGATCGCTATGAATTTAATTTTACTAATTTTCTAGTAGATTGATCTTCTGGGTTAAAAAATGAAAAAACAAGGGGAAATACTAGTTTATTTGTTTGAAAATAAATAAAATCTTGAAGAAAAAAGCTTATTTTTTTTAGAAAACAGAATAACTCTTAAACAAAACAGATTAATTTTTAAAGAACAAAAGTGATATGTTTGATAGAAAATTACATTTATCATTCGTTTATAATATACATCATTACTTAGATTAACGCTTCATCACTGACTCCTTCGAAGACGAGGAGTAGTCTTGGCGATGTTTTGCTACTAATCGGAGAATGAATTGTTTTCTTCATCCTTCGTCAGAGATGTATTATATGCCTTGATAAGGGCGATACCCCTCTCCGCCGAATCATTGACAACTTTTAGGTTGATCGCTATGCGTCGAAACTCTTGAAAGCAATCATCCACCGTCCAGGAATTGGGATCGGTCCTCAGAAGGTATCCTCCGCTCTCAATCTTTCTTCTTTCTTTAACAGATTCAAGATTCCCAGGGTCCTTTTGGTGACTATTTCATATAAATTCAAATCTTCAATGTTTCCTTCAAGCTTCAATCGACGAGCAACAGTGGTATTCTCGTTATGTTGGAGGTTTACGACCATCTTCCCTTTGGTCTCGGCATTGATTCTAGGATCGAAGAATGCAAGACCGATGAGATGCTCTCCAAGATACCACAGGTGCCGTTGAAGAGCTGTGGATGCTGCTTTGGAAATTGTCTGATTTGGGTACTTTTGCAAGATTTTAAGAAGCAGAATATCGTTGAAAGGAGCGTTGATTCTGACGGAGGCCTCGTTCTAAAATCGTGCGTAAACCAAGGCGATAAACAGAGAGAGCTCGGTGATATTCTCCGTCTCGCGTGCTGTCAGCTGTAGTTGATGCTTGAACAGATAAATTTTGAGGACGTAGATGGCCTTGGCCATTCAGCGTGCATGGTGAGTTGGTCTTGGAGCGCGGACCTTGACTTCTTTCTCATCACGGCACCCGAGGAAAGTGAGGCAGAGTCGTAGCAATTCCTCGTAGTCATCACGCGATTGTTTAGACTCCAGTGCCTTTGCGAAGTACCGGATCATTTCCTCTCGAAGCTGGAACATCTTTGGATCTCTGAATAGGTTGTTTGAAGACTTCATGAAGGAATCCTTCTGAAGTGATGGCCATTTTTTCTGAAAACGTTTAAAGAGAGTCATTTCAGGGCCACCTGTGGGTCCAAGAATAGGGCGGGTCATACTATGCATTTTTTTAAATCAATGGAGAGGGGTGTTCAAATGACATATGTTGGTGTATAGAACACAATTCTGAAGAAAATATTTAATTCTGATAACCCTAACCTACATCATTTTGCAGTTGATTATTATTAAATTGTTGATTATTTTACTATTGTAGTTACCCCAGAATATGTCTTCTCACGTTTTGTATCATGGCTGCTCACGTTATCTCTCATAGAGCATTGTTCTAACTAATTCATATAAACACATATAATGTAATTCATATAATAATAATAATATTTAAATACTCAAATAAAAAGGTGTGCCATTCCACTTAATTGTAATTATCATACAGTTTGGTATATGAAATATTTTGACGGTTTTCTGGCGCGCATAAGGCCATTTTCTGAGCCACCTTTCTCAGAGGCTAGAATGTAACGTTTCAGAACATTCTAAAATGTTTTGTGAAATATTTGAAGTGACTCATGATTTATGAAGCTATTTTACCACCTCGGCTTGCGTTGAGGGGATAGATTTAGTGATTATCTACTGATATTTTTTTTGTTACTGTTCACATGTGAGTATTATTCTGTTATATTTTAGAAAAAGCTATTTCTACGCATATTATAGTGATACATTGAGCAAAATTTAATTAACAACTTTGATTTGAGCTAAAATTAGGTGGTTCATTTTTAGTACAACTGAGCAGTATGAGGCCTATTTCAATGTTCTAAAGAATATTTTTAGGATGTGTTTCTTTAGTTTTTTTAGAGTACATGAACAAATTATTTGCATTACAGAGAACAGATAAATTAGCATTTTATAACATTTTGAAACCAAAAAAACATAATGTGTTTAGCATTTGCAGATAAATTTGTTCTTGCCCATTTCAGCTCTTTTTTTAACCAAGAATTTTGCGCTGAAAAGAGTTAATACCTGTCTGTAGTGGATACTTAACTGTTGTATTATTGTTTTTATTTCAGTGTGAACTCATTAAGAAAATGGCTCAAGTCAGAACAAGGACGAAATCAAGTTTTCATCTGAGTAATCTTGTTGGCACTGGCCGGGAGCTGTTGGTGTCTGAACTGCCAACTGTGAGGGATATCCTGAGGTATGGCATCTACTTGAGGAAGCAAAGTGAAGATGACAGGAGGAACTACCCAGTGGACAAGCTGGTGAGTGACATCTACCCTGGTCTGATTTGTCAGTGGAGCAAAGCTAATGCTCTTTTCAAGCCACCTGTTATCAATGAAAAAGTGACCATCATGTCCAAGCTCAAGGAGGTCTGGAATCAGGCAGTGAAGTTTCTCTTGGGAAGGGCAAACTTGATGCCAAAGAGAGGTTCATGTCAAGTTAGACAAGTTCTTTGATATTTTGACTTGCAAGTGTCAGATTACCAGTTGTGAGGGGGGAGGCTGTGAGGGCTGTGTTATCCAAGCCCACATTAACTGTTCCTGCAGCAGAGAGAAAAAGATTCCTGTGAAAGATCTTGCCTACATCAAGGGACAGAAAGAGAAGGTTGGAAGTAAGGGACCCCACCAAATAGGGGGTCCTGATCTACCAGAGCACAAGAGACAGGTGAGGACATTGAAAAGGCAGTGGATGGAAAGGAAGGCAGAGAAAAGGAGAAGGAGCAAGGAGGAAAGTGCTGCAGTAGCAGAGAAGGCAGCCAGGAAGGATGTTAAGAGATTTTTGGCAGATGCTGATGAGGATCTGGAATTGGAGAGAAGTGGTGATGAAGATGAGTTTGTTCCTGAAGTTGAGCTCTTCCCTCAAACTGACCCTGAGCCAGCAGCTTCGGCAAAGGTACAGAAAAACTATGATGAGATTCAAAACATTGCCCTTGCTAGTGTAAGGTATGGCATAGGGCTGAGGCCAACTGCAGCGATAGCAACAGCAGCTCTGATTGACGCAGGAATCATCACAGAAGACAATACAAGTAAAGTGATTGATAGAGCAAGGTCAAGAGAGCACAGGAGAAGTTGATGAGAGAGCGGGGGAACAGTTCGAGAAGAAGTGCAGGGAGGAGGGGGGGATCTCTTGCATCCTCTTTGATGGGTGAATTGACCTGCCCAATGTGATGATGGAAGCTGAGGGCAGTGACCAATCTTTTCCCGCAAAGATCAAGGAAGAACACTATAGTGTTGTTAGTGAGCCTGGCAGCTACTATCTGTTCCACTTTACCCCAGAGAAAGCAACTAAAGAGGAGTCACATGCGGAGAAGATTGCTAAGGTCCTGTTTGCCTGGCTGAAAGAGAGGGGTTATGATAAGACCTTGTTGGCCATTGGAGGAGACTCAACAAATGTCAACACTGGTGTGAAAGCTGGAGTAATGCGGAAGCTGGAGCTGCACCTGGGGAGAAAGCTGGTCTGGTTGGTGTGCAACCTGCACACTGTTGAACTTCCCCTGCGCCATCTCATTGTTGACCTTGATGGCCCTACTCTGTCAGACAAAAAATTATCCGGGCCAATAGGAAAGCTCCTTGATTCTGCTACAGACTTTGATATCAATCCAAACTTCACCCGAATCTCTGTTGGCCCTCCACTGATCAAGCTTCCTGACAAGGTCATTCAAGATCTCTCAACTGATCAATACTATGGCTATAAAATTGTCTGTGTAGTCAGGGATGGAGTACTTCCTGCAGGGCTGGCTCTGTTAGAGATAGGACCAGTAAACCACAGCCGCTGGCTCACCACAGCGAACAGACTTCTCAGGCTCTGGGTGTCAAAGCACGGACTTAAAGGAAAGAACCTGAAGATTCTGCAATTCATTGTGGAATTCATCATTGGAGTGTATTACCCATGTTGGTTCAACGTGAAGGTCAAGCACTCCTGGATCGAAAGGCCTAGGCACATCCTCTTTCAGCTGGACTGCCTCAAGTCCCAGAGAAAGGAGGTGCTGGATATTGTGATGCCAACTGTGAGAAGATCTGCTTGGTATGCCCACAGTGAAGTCATCCTCCAAACACTACTCTGCTCTGAGGATCAGAAGGAGAGGATTGAAGGGGTGGAGAGAATCCTGGCCATCAGGGGAGAGGGGGACCCGGACACTCAGCTGGGGGACTCCTCTGTTAGGAGCAGAAGGACACCTGACATCAATTGTGATGCTTCCAGCATCGGTGACTTGATCAGCTGGTCAGAAGGTGTGTCAGAGCCACCTCTCACCTGCTCTCTAAGCACCTCAGAGGTGAAAAACTTCATCAACACCCTCATGGAGGTGCGCAACTGGCCTTGCCACACACAAAGCATTGAGAGGGTTGTTAAAATGGTGACTGAGGCTTCTGCTAAGTACTTCTCACAGGAAAAGAGGGATGGAGGGATCAGGGCTCAAGAGCCCAGCAGGAAGCTGATGTCCAAGTCTGAGTCAAAGCAGGATTTGTGCAACCTGGCAAAGTTCAAGATGTCAGGAGAATGATCTTTGTAATTATATCCAATGATATACATGCAGTTCACCTATTAATAAATATATGTAAAGTTGATTTGGCCTTGTCAATATAAATGATTTACCTTATATCTTTTAATATATTATAAAGGGGTTCAAAAGGGTAAAATTGGCAATTTAGAAATACAAAATGATGTAGGTTAGAGTTATCCTATCCAAAAAATAAGCTCATATTTGAATTCCCCATGTAAAAACATAATTTAGACACCCCTGATGGTAGGATTTCCTTCAGATTCATGTTGTCACCTGAGTACGAC
The DNA here is from genome assembly GCA_023014485.1 of Bathynomus jamesi. Classification (NCBI taxonomy): domain Eukaryota; kingdom Metazoa; phylum Arthropoda; class Malacostraca; order Isopoda; family Cirolanidae; genus Bathynomus; species Bathynomus jamesi. Next base: position 259,875 of record JAJOZX010001973.1, read on the forward strand.
CCGCCCTAGTCCAAGAAGTGCGTTGCAGGTGTTTAACAAGATGACTTCAAGTATATGATGTCGACAAACGATCCAGACAAGTTCCCTCCCTACTGCTTTTCCAATCATCGAAATGCAAGCCATGGCCTGTTCTTCTCCTGTAGCTCGTTGTATTTTTGGCACGGCTAGGAGTTTTTCCATCCCATTTCCCGTAACGATTACCGCGGTTCGTTCGGCTGTTTCCTTTGCGCCGCCGATGTCGGGAAGTAGTTTCCCATCCCAGTGAAGAAGAAGGGATCCTTCGACAGAAAACGAAGCTTGATCCTCTTTGCCTGCTGCCTGCCTTGCTTGCCTTCTTGAACGACGGATGGACTGCGTGAAAGAGTCATTGTAGAGATATCATAGCCCAGGGCTTGAGCGACTGATCCAGCAACGAAGACTGCTTCTCGATCGGGAAGGTTGACGCGACGATCAAGAGCAGCAACTTCACCTGGTGATGTGAAGATATTGTTTCGTTTCGGAGGATGAGAGAGTACATCCGCTCTTCCGGTCGAAGTCCACGGACGATAATCATCGTCTTCAGCGTTGAATTCTTCAGAAGATGAAGTAGATGTGCTGGATGATGGAAGAGCAGCAGCTCCAGCCTGGAATGCAGCCTCTCTTTCTTTGTACCTTAGAGCTTTGTCAACATCTTTCTCCTGTCGACAGCTGTTGTGGTATTCCTTGGCAAAATTAATTTTGTCAGGGCCTGCCATACTGCAGGAAAAGACGTCTTCTCGTTGCATCATCAGGAATTGGCGGTCTTCTTCATTGTCTATCACCTTCAAGGCGTCCTTCGAGGCAACGTCGAAAAGCTCTGAGAGAGTCTCTTGGAACATGTTCTCTTTCACTCTGCAACTTTGTAGCTGCGTCTTGCGGGTTTTCTTCAAAGCAAGGAACTCTTCGTGCAGCTTTGACAGCTTCCTAACGCAGGAATCGACTCGCTGTGTAGGAATCCTTGCTCTCTGCCATACTTGCAGGGCCTCTTTGCAGGCTAAGTTGTAGCTCTCTTTCAAGGTCTTGGACTGTTCATGGTGGTGAAACGGAACCAAACGAAGCACATCACATCACCAAATGTGGGTAGCCTTGCAGTTGATAACTCGTTGCTGGGCTTTCCTAGAACCCACGTTTCTGCAGATGAGCGAGTCCTTCTATCCATAACCTGAAAAATGAGAGAAAATAATGCACTAACCGTTTAGCACCAAAACACAATTATATAAGTGTTAAAGTAAAAAATTGCAAAGTCAAAATAAATAAAGTAAAAAAATTGGTTAAGGTGGTTAGTGGTTGATCGGTAGGAAGATAGGCAAATTTTTAAAAATATATTTAAGACTAAGTAAATAATAAACTTCAAGAGACATAAGATATATACCTTGCAATTTTAATCATTTAATTTAATAGCAACATCCTTACTGGTTACAAATTTGTATATAAAGAACATAATTATATATATATATATATACTCAATAAATAAAATACATATGAATTAATACTTTATATATATGAATTAATAATTATATATATGAATTAATGATTAATATATATGAAATAATAATTACATGAGATACTATTCCAAAGCTCTTGAATTTTGAACGAACTTAAAACCGTCCTCCAACAAGTTTAAACTTAAAATGATGCATGAGTAAATGATTTGTCTGATTCACAAACAGCATTATACAAGAAACCGAACGATTTCATTATCGTCTGAAAGGTGGGCATAGTCAATGTGGCGTGACTGCCGCGTCCTCTAAAAATGAAGCGGGAAGAAAATGATTAGCTAATTAATTAATTGAAAATGTGAAAATCATTCTTACATATATTCATGTCTTTATGTTCATATAATACTTATATTTGTATATATTTATATTATATTAATTTTTATATACAGGGTGTCCCAGAATTAACTATTTCAATGAAATCGGACAAATTTTTTAAAAACACACTTTTATTTATGTTTATCATGTTTAATATGTGTTAAAAATGTATAAATTTCTAAATTTTTTTCATAATTTTATTTTCATAATTTTTTCATTATCTGGTCCAATGAAAGACCGTCTGAAGTCATAAAATGGCAAAGAGACTCTCCAAAAGTTAACGTGTGGCTTGGAATGACCAAATCCAAAATTTATGGTGCTCCATCTTGTTGAAACACAACATTATCAAGAATGCCATCATCAAGAAGCTGTGGTTCAAGAAACTGCTGAAGCATATCAAGGTAGACGGTACCTGTTACAGTTGCTCCGCAAAGAAGAATGGGCCATAAATTTTGGATTTGGTCATTCCAAGCCACACGTTAACTTTTGGAGAGTCTGCCATTCTATGACTTCAGACGGTCTTTCATTGGACCAGATAATGAAAAAATTATGAAAATAAAATTATGAAAAAAATTTAGAAATTTATACATTTTTAACACATATTAAACATGATAAACATAAATAAAAGTGTGATTTTAAAAAATTTGTCCGATTTCATTGAAATAGATAGTTAATTCTTGGACACCCTGTATAGAGTCCAAATTCGCATAAATCTGGATAAATTTTTTATTTCTTTCTATTTTGTTTTTGGTGAATAATTGATAAATTATTTCTTTTTAAATTACTTAATCATTTTTTTAGATTTAGCTTCATAATATAATCTTGTTAAATTCTGCAATGTTCATTTTCTCTATACATTCTCTCTTTGTTGTAAAAGATGAAGTCATGTCTTGCTTAACACTTAATTTTAAATTTTAGGCATTTAATTTTTGCTCATATCTATGTTTAATTATAATTCATAATAAAATGCATATTTCGATTTACACTTTTAGTTAACTCAGCAGATCATGATAACATCAGATGTGTCAATATCTGGTTTAAAATAAAAATATGGCTTTATCTTCAAATATCTTGCTTATCTGTTTAGACATTGCTACAGCTAAAATAGTTACCTTATCTTCAAATATTTTCGAAATAATTCAGCCTATTGATAATAAAAAACAAAACAGGTCAACATTAAATAATAATAATGTCACCAAAAATTCAGTATAAATAGTCAAACAATTTTTGAAATTATTATTCTGATTTGTCTGATCTAACTTGGAGGCTGAGCATTACCTGTCACATTTTAGGAGTAAACTTCAGTAGGAGAACATCTTTGTCTTCTCCTTCGAGCCTTACTCTCTTCAGAGAATTTAGTCTTAAATAGAGAAAAATAATTTCCCGATACGTTACAAGAAGAATCGGTGAACCTTCAGAGGATTTAGAAGCTCCACAGAATCCTCCGATCCACTACAAGAAGAAATCGGAGAGTAGTATAAAAGAAACTACTGCGATTCCCTCTACTGTACCAGGTATTCCAGAGTAACAAATTTGTTGCTGCCACCTAACCAGAACCACCGTCAACTTCGAACCGCCCAAGGCCATAGACGGAGGTGTAGTAATGCCTAGTTAAGAATATTAATTTTTGTTTAATTAAGATAATGTTTAATGTAAATCATTTACTAATAATTATGAAATTACGAAAAAGTATGGTTCTTAGATATAAATTGTTTAAAATGGGTAGAGTTGGCCGTCCTGAACAGAGGCCCAGAGAGCAGACTACCCACAAAAAGGAGTGAGTCTTTAGGCGGCGCGTTAAGCGTGAGGTTGGCGTCATGTAACGTAAAATTTAATTAATTGTTTGTGTTCCTCTCCGACGTAAAATGTTATAGTAAAATTCCGTACTCGCACCCCCCCTAAATTACTTAAACCATTTTCGGAAGTAAATAAAAGAGTTAAAAAGTGTTAAAAGAGTGTTAATGAACCCCCCCTTTGTTTTGTAACGGCTTTCATAGTCTCGGCGTGGCTACCATGAATATAATTGTAAAGTAGTGTTGAAATGAGTAAAGAGAGTGTAAAGATAAATGAAATAGCGAGTAGAAAGAAGCGTAAATAATGAAGAAAGTAAAATAATAAAGCGTGATCACTATATTTGGTGGCTAGCGGTGGTCTTACATCATATTTTGTATGAGGCTTACCCACATGACTAGTATTTCGATTAAAATTCTTCCAACCCGGTATATTAGCCAATAGCGTTAATGAATATTTTATTTCGATTATTAAAATATCTAAATGCAAAGTTTATCCCGTTTGCAGGCAAATTTCGATTTCCATTCCTTAAAAATTCATTGTGAATGTAATTTCAAAATGGCGCATCGCCTTCGACATCCTTATAGCGTCCTTTACAAACTTCGCGCCTAAAAATTTATTTTTTTTTCTTTCTTTTCGTGGGAGTTCGTTGATTCTGAAATGTTCGTTTGTTCCATTTTTATCGTACGGTTTCGTTACTTTTCGTAGTCTAGTGACTCAAAAATTTCTTTTAGTCGTGGTGCAGAGTCGGTAGAAAAATTTGTCTGACTCAATATTGCGAGTCATTATTACATTAAATTTCGTTCATTAGGTCGGAGAGGACATAGTTTTGAAAATTTATCGTGCTGCCGAGGACTCAATTCTTTTCACTTATTTCGTTCACTTTTTCTCCTTTCCTGAAACCTACCTACCTTTGTCTTTTTGTGTTTAAATTTTTGGGATTAGTGAAAATTGTAATATCATAATAAATAGAATAACGATTAATAAATAAATTTTATACGGGTTTCATTAGCAGATTTTTGATTATATTTCGATTGCTTGTATATAATAATAGGATTATTTTATTGTTTATATAGATTTACGGGCTTTTTGCTTTGCTTCGCTTCGCGCTATATAGGATTAAGTTACATTTTAAGGGACAGTCGAAAAATAATCTTAAATATAATAAATTTCAGATTATAGGCTGGCCGCATAGGATTTTGTTAACACTTCAAAATAAGCTAAATTCGTTTAACTGAAATAGAGAAATTGTGTGAAATTTTCTATAAATTTTTGTTGGATTTTTTTTATATATTCATTAATTATACACTTACATATTAACTTATACGTATATATTAGTTATATATATAATTTTATATATTTATATACTCATAAAGTTTGGTAGGTAGGCTGATTATCTATTTTTTTTCTCTCCATTTCTTTCGTTCATTTTCATGACAATTCCGACATATTTTGTAAAATGGCTATTGTATTGTACTAAAGAAAGATTTCTTGTAGGCCTATCTTTAAATATTGTTCGGAGATTAACTGTTACTACGGTATCTGTCTATTGAGTATTAAATTTTTAGTTATTTAACAAAATTTTAATTGGTTTAACATAAATAATCATATGATTTTTCTTTAATAAGCACAATTGTTATGCATTAAATTCTAAATTGTGCTTTCCACGCGTAACATTGAATTTATTAATTATAGGTCTAAAAGTGCAGCAGTAAATTTTATTTTTATTTCGGCGGCCAATGTGAGTTACGGTACACATTTTACGAAAGCTGGATATTATTATAATTATTTTTGAATTACAGAAATTGGTGTAGAAATTTTTCATATAGTTTCTTTACGTTTTATAAATGCATTCAATTTTATTTTTATAGGTAGGCCGATTTTTATTTTTCTTTCTTCCAGTTCAATGACAATGGTAAAATTTTTATTTGGGATTTAGATTGTATTCTAAAAAGGATGTTTTGATTTGATATTTTAATTTGGGTATTAGAAATGAAAAATGTCCTTTTTTTTGTTAGAGCGTTTGCATAGAAAAAATTACAAAATTATCAGGATATAATGCAGTTTCATTCGGTTACGTAGGGATATTTGTATAGAGGTTCGCTTACAAACAAAGCGACCGCTCTCAATTAGGCAATGTTTTGTGTTTGTTTACAGTAGGTTGCGTGTATTTTTGAGTGCATATTATCTATTATTATTTAGTATAACTATGCAAATTTGTAGTTTCACTTGGAAACGATAAATTACTGGGATTTTTGTGATTTGCAAACCATACTGGGTTTCTGTTGAAGGAGAGAGTTGTCTCTCAGATGTAATTTGCGAATTGCGAGTTCAATTCATATGAAATTTAGAGTTTCAAGTTGGAATTACTGTATTAAAATAATTTTTGGTAGTAATATTTAATTTTTTTTACTTTTAATAACTGTTTTGGAAAATTATTATTGTTTAAACCTTCAGTCGGGGTTAACTAATGCATTTGAAACATTGGCTCAAGTGTACACTCGGAAATGGAGCCTTCTAGATAGCCAGTAACGTTTTTGTGGCGTCTTTGTGTGCTCCTCCTCAAAGGGCAAGAGGGTTCATGATTGTCAGAGAATGGATGACATGAAGTTTCTGGGGTTCATTTTTGTCTTTTGTATTTAAAAGTATTGATGTGATTTCTGACGGTAGTTTGAACAATAATAGTTCTTAAATTATACTAACAGTTACTATGTATGGGCGCTTTTATATTTATACTGTACAATTTTGTTTCGTTTTATGACTTTTTTTTATCTTCTCCGCTGTAACTGCCATAAGTGACCTTATTGGTAGCTAGATTTGATTAAATTTTTGCGAAATTTGAGATGTGTAATTTTTTTTTTCCGTGAATTTGGCCAGAGCAAATGTGTAGTTATTTTTCGAAGTGAACTGTCGAGAAAATTCGATAAATTAAATATTAAATAAATGATAAGCAGTACAGAAACACGTTTCGAATAAACTTTTTTTTCAAAATTTCAAAGGCTCGGTTTGGAGGCAACCAAGTTGAATCCGAGTTCCATCCAGTGAGTTTAGTCGACCGGATAGGTGATCGATCACCAGTGATGAGAGAGAAGAGAAACCAACTGCGCAGGGACTTGGCGCAGGGGTTTCGGAAGAGAAGAGATAGAAGAGAGGAACCGAATGCGCAGGGACTTGGCGCAGGACAGTTTCGGAAGAGAAGAGAAATTTACGTGTGCAGGGTCTTGGCACACGAAAGTTTCGATCGAAGATGGTCTACTGGTATTTTTCGGGCAGTAGCTGGTCACGCTGCTCGAATGCTTCGCTAAATATGTGTCGTAGCACGCGGTAGACAAGCCACGTGAGCTTGAACGGGTGTTTACGACTGTACTGTCCATACAGACATACAGTAGGTTCGTTGGGAAACGGCCTACGGCGGAGTGATCGTTTGATTGTTGCCAGTAGAAGAGTCTTTCAGCTGGACGTAGGAAGAGCAGCGTTCACCGACAAAAGTGGAGATGAGACAAGGCGAGTTTCTTCATCGACTTCTAGAATTGCAAATTCCGTCCAATTCCAGCGCGTGGTCCCGCTTTCAGTATATCTCCCCCCCTGATCCTTTTAGAATTGGACGTCTCTCTTGTTTTTTTTTTCGCCATTGGAGAGAGAGCGGAACCATTATAGCGTGCTGCCCTGTTGCATGTTGATTGATGCAATCCCTTGCATTCTAGCGAAGTGAGCAGGAGAGCTGCGATTGAAAATTGAAGTCCGTTGTCAGCGTGCGGATTGTGATCTAAACGTCCAGCAAATTAATGTACTGATTATTATGTAATGAAATTATACGTGAAAGGGTGCGATTATTGCCCATAGTTGTTGTGTTTTTCGTGAAATAGTATGTGCGCTCTTGGTCAGTATTTTATGTAAACTTTCTTATTTTTTTTCTATGTCGCCCTGATAGTAACTGTATAACTATACAAATAACTGTTTCAAATGTAAAGCGATCGTTGATGAGGAATCGCGGGAATAGATTGTGAACTTGAGATTTGTGTAGCCACTGTAAGAAAATTTTCCGTTATTTTTTTTGGCATGTATAGATTAGTTACAGGTTGTAATTTAATTATTAGTGTGAAATGTTATTTTATGCAAATGTGAAAATTATAAAGGTTTCGGTTTTAATATGATACAAAATATGTGTGGAATTTGTCATTCTAATTATTTCTTGTCTATCAACTTTGAAATTGTTAAAGAAAAAAAAAAAAAAATTGCAAAATATATAAATTTGTTGAATAAATTTATTAAAATTGTTAAACGATATTAATAAGTTTTACTAATGGAAAAACTTATTTTCAAGGGGGTGATGCGAGTGTAGTAATGCCTAGTTAAGAATATTAATTTTTGTTTAATTAAGATAATGTTTAATGTAAATCATTTACTAATAATTATGAAATTACGAAAAAGTATGTTTTAGATTTAAATTGTTTAAAATGGGTAGAGTTGGCAGTCCTGAACAGAGGCCCAGAGAGCAGACTACCCACAAAAAGGAGTCAGTCTTCAGGCGGCGCGTTAAGCGTGAGGTTGGCGTCATGTAACGTAAAATTTAATTAATTGTTTGTGCCTCTCCTCCGACGTAAAATTTATAGTAAAATTCCGTACTCGCACCCCCTAAATTACTTAAACCATTTTCGGAAGTAAATAAAAGAGTTAAAAAGTGTTAAAAGAGTGTTAATGAACCCCCCCTTTGTTTTGTAACGGCTTTCATAGTCTCGGCGTGGCTACCATGAATATAATTGTAAAGTAGTGTAAAAATGAGTAAAGAGAGTGTAAAGATAAATGAAATAGCGAGTAGAAAGAAGCGTAAATAATGAAGAAAGTAAAATAAATAAAAGGTGTTCACTATAGAGGGGTTAACAACTGGCGACCACCTCTGCAACCAGGATTCTTCCAGTCTTCTAGACCCTGGAACTAGAACTAATATTCAGTTGACTGGCGTGTCACGACTCCAAGTTCTCCACGCCCATTCTTCGTCCAGGAACAAGTGGCCAGCAAGAAACGTCTTCAGGACACGTCTTCAAGGATTTTGCCGTAGGAATCTTGTTAAGTACAGATCTCTTTTTCAAGTTAATTAATAAACATTTGAGAAGACAGTATAATTAACAGTTAATCCAGTGATACATTTCTTTTTATTGAAACCGACTTATTTCCACTATTATAGTTAGCATAGAATAATTTTATTTAATATGCCAATCATAATATTGCCGTACATTCACGTACATTCGAGTGAAATTTTGTTTACATTTTCATTTTACTATTTTGTTTAAAATTTTTTCAAATTTTTCCTAGTAAGGCAAATTGTTCCGCATTTTTTTGTGTATTTCTTAGATGGAGTAGCTAGGGAAGCCGCTCAAGTGATCATTCCATAGATTGAGATCGGTCAAGCAGACCATATTAGAATACATCAATAGTACCTTCACATATGAGCGATTCAGACGGTGATTTTCTGACATTGAAAATTCCCCTACACCCATTTTTCCACCTACCCCGCGCCCTTCAAACACAGTTCGAAACACGCAAACTTCAGATCAAGCACAAGCCAACATGTCACAAACCGCTCCCCCAGCATACATTAACTTAAATAGACTTGTAAACCTTCCCCATACTGTCCTAATTTTTAAGGGAACCATAGATAATAACTTCGTTGAACCGCATGTAAGAGCTTGGATTGAGTCTCTAGAACAGCATTTCTTACGCGAAAGCATCACAGATGATGATATAAAAATTACGGAAGCTAAAAGGTTCATTGACTCTAAAGAGGGGAATGGCCATAATAGAGTTACATACGTCCCAGCCATTAGCGAAGCTACAACTTGGGACAATTTTAAAAAACACTTATTAGAATTTTTCAAAGAAATAACACTCGCACAACCTTTGGCCCCATTAGAAGCTGTCTTCCAAGCTAAATGGAAGAAAGAAAAACACGAAGATTTAAATAATTTTATTACGCGAACACTAAACTCGTAGGAGAACCCCTCCAAGCTGCAGAAAATGTATGCGACATAACGTTCACTTCAAAGCAAAGAAACCTAAAAGTAGCAGCATCCATTTACCAAAACCTACCCGTAGCACCTAAAAAGAAATTTTAAGAGTGTCTAAATATTGACAAACCAGTAAGCGAAGCCATAAATAAAACAAGGAAACATTACCCAGACTTAGCGAGCCAGAACTACCGAAATGGTAGAGAGGCTCCCATACACTACATTCAGCAGCAGCAACAACAACAATAACGACCCTATAAATCTAGGCCGATGCAGGGAATACCACCTCAGAAACAAGCCCCACAACCCCAGAATGCATGCCCTCCTCCCCAGTGTTTTAATTGCGAGAGGTTTGGGCACATGATGAGTCAGTGCAATCATCCCCCTTATTGCTCCCACTGTCATTAACACGGTCATCGCCGTCGCGACCGACAAAAATTTGCTGACAAAGCCCCTGCAGGGTACAGGCCCCACTTCCAGAGATCAAATCACCAACGTTCCCAAAAGCCATCCAATTCTCAGAAACCAATCAATTCCCAGCCTCAACAGAACCACCAACCAAATAGATCACAACCACAAGTTCAACCACACTATTACCCGATGTACATACCCCAATATAATCAGCAAGGTCGGATGGTCCGGTACGTAGACGTACCCGTTGAAGAATCAGTTTCCCCAGAGTACACTTTTCAAGAAGACATTCCAGTGTATGGTGATCCCGTAGAATATGACTTAGGTCCTCCCATAAAAGTCAGATCAAGTTTTTTTTTAGATACCACTTTGGAAGCAGCGGTTCAACCTCCTCCCTCCTAAATAGCAGTAATAAACCCACATACACACATGAACTACCCATCAGGATAATAGATGCGAACCTACTAGATTTAATAATAAATTGCAGCACAGATAACCGAGATTTAACCGCTCTTCTAGATACAGGAGCATATGCGACATTAATTAAGAAGAAACGTGCAGATGAGTTACTAGATAGTACAAATTATAAATATGAAATTAAGGCACCTTCCTGCCAACTCAGAGGAGTTACAGGCACACCCAAACCTACATATGGAGAAACTGAATTATATTTAGAAGTTGGTAATGCGGTATATCCTGCAAAATGTTGTATTGTGGACGCAGTCGCCACCTTTCAGACAGATATCTTACTAGGTATGGATTTCTTCAACAGGAATGAATGGGAAATTTATCCAGCCGGAAAATTAGTTAAGTGTAGAAATAGGACACACCCTCTCCATGAGAATAATATACAGGTGCCGCACGTTCAGCCTAATGCTAACAGAATCAGTTTAGTTGGGATTTCCGAAAGAAATAGGAAACCCACTCCAGTTCATAACAGTTCAAGTCAGTGGTTGCATCCAGAGGGAAAACCGCCCCAGAAACCAGCCCCAAGGTTAATCAGTTCCAGTTGTTGGATCCAGCAGGATCAACACAGTCAGTTTCCAGTCAGTCAGTTTCCAGTCAACCAGTTTTAGTTAACTTAGCAGTTGAGATTCGAAATCCAATTGAAACAATTTTTCTGCCAAGAAGGCAAATTTTAATCACGGAACCAGAGTCAGATTCACAATTTTTCATATGCCCTACAAAGCATATAACAGTAGCACCTTATGAGAAGATTTGTTTCCTAGCAAGAGTAGTAAACGGTCAAGGAAAACTATTAGAGTCAGATCGCACTCTTATTGCAGAGAAAAGTAATTTCAAGAGAGATGTTCGGTGCTCTTCCAATATGTGCTCTACCGCGAAACTGTGATCTACCATATTCCAACTAATATTCCATATTCCAGGCTAACTAACGAAAATATCACGACTTAACCTAACCAATCGTCAAGGGCGTATAGTTGACCTAACGATTGGTTAGGTTAAGTCATGATATTTTCGTTAGTTAGCCTTATAAGGCTAGTTTCACGGTAGAGCACGTATTGGAATATGGTAGATCACAGTTTCGCGGTAGAGCACATATTGGAAGAGCACCAGATGTTCTTATTGCCCAAGTTCTTAGTCATAGTCAGAATTCAGCTATCCCTGTTGTTTGTTTAAACAAAGGAAAAAGCTCTATTGAATTAGCTTCAAATCAGAGAATAGGAACTGTTTCCACACTAGAAATAAATTCAGATTTCCCCACCAGTACTATTAATCGTGTTTCCAGTTCCTTAGAGTTAAACCCTTCAGCATTAAAAGAAGAATATAAGAAATGTCTGGAGCACTCCTTTCAGGAGTCACCAGCCTTACAGGATCCCAAACTACTGAAATCACTTCTCGAATTCTTGATAAGAGAGATATGATTGCCCTAAAGGGAGATCCTCTGGGCCGAACTAATTTGGTCCCTTTCGGAATCAAGCTGGAACCAATTCCAAACCCAGATTCATTCCTCCCTATAGGGTTCCACATTCCCTTGTTAGTAAATATTGAGGGACACATGAAGGACATGTTGGAGCAGGATGTCATTCAGTCTTCAGCTAGTCCCTGGTTCGCTCCTATGATTCTTGTTTCCAAAAAGGACGGAACATCTCTCCCTTGTATAGATTTTAGACGCCTAAACCACATTACCATCCTTGGCCTTTTCTCTATTCCAAACATTCAGGAAACAATTCTGAACGTAGGGAGAGCTAACTTCTTTTCATCCCTCGATTTAGCACCCGGTTACTGCCAAATGGAAGTTAGTCCCGAATCTCGGGCACTGACTGATTTTTCCACTAATCGAGGCCATTACGAATTCCAGGTTTTAGCTTTCAGAGTTCGAAATGGGCCTGCTAATTTCTCTAGGTTGATGAATATAGTCCTTTCCTACCTATTAGGTGTCAAAGCTCTGGTCCATCTTGACGATATTATCGTTTATAGTTCCGATATAAAAACACACTTTCAATGTCTTCAGAATGTGCTATCACGTTTGAGAAAAGCACACCTTAAACTGGAACTTGCAAAGTGCAACTTCTTAGCAAACTCTGGTATACTTAGGATTTCTACTATCATTCATCCACTGGAATTAAATCTGCTCCAGCCGAACTTGAAGCACTAGAAAGGCACCCTGTACCTAAAACCATCCACAACGCTCGTGCATTTATTGGATTTGACCGATTCTATCGAAATTTTATCCCCCAATTTACGAACATTGCTAAACCCATTACAAATTGGTTCCAGGAAAATGGAAAATTTAGTTGGAAATTTGATCTCCAACATGCCTTTGAAACTTTAATCGGTAAACTAACTTGTCATCCCATCCTCCAATATCCCGATTACACCAAACCTTTTGTCATAGCCACAGATGCTTCCTCCTATGGACTACGAGCCGTCTTATTACAGGACACAGATGGTGTGGAATTACCCATTGATTATGCCAGTCAGCTTCTCTCTGGACCTCAACGGAATTATTCCAGTACGGACCGAGAGGACCTCGCGGTATATTGAGCTTTGAAAAAATTCCGAAATATCGTCTACGGCTACGATGTAACCATCAAAACTGACCATAAACATCACGTATCTCTTCAAGGACAAGCTACTTGAACGACGGTTGAGTAGGTGGACTCTGTTGATTCAGGACTTTGCGGCAAAAATCGTATACAAACCAGGAAAACTTCAAGTTATTCCAGACGGATTGTCGAGACTCAAGCCCGACATCCAAGTGAATAGGGTAGAAACTATTCCTTTGTTCGACCACGAATGTCTGCAATACTCTCAACAATAGGACCAACACACCCAGAACCTTCGGGCTCGCCTGGAACAAAAGCAACCATCGAAGGTAAAAGAACAGTACAACCTAAAAGATGGGCTCGTACATTTTAGGAACGAAGATGGAAACGACCTCGTGGAAATACCAAAGGATCTCGTAGATATAGCCATCGGACTTTGTCATGACTCACCTTTGTATGGCCACATGGGGCCGGATCGCACCATCAAGAATCTTTTGGAGCGATACCATTTTTCAGAAATGAACAAAAAGGTACATGAATACATCGCTGAATGCCCGTCTTGTTTAAAACACAAAGGCAACGTACCGTCCACAGCTCCCATGCATAAATATCTGGTATGCCAACGGCCCTGGCAAAGAACCGCATCGACATACTGGGACCATTCCTCAAAACATCAAAGGGAAACCAGTACATCATTGTGTTTACGGACCACTTCTCGCGTTACAGCGAAGTATTTGCCATTCCAAACCAGAACTCGGAATCTCTGGCAAGAGTCCTAGTGGAACGTGTCATCCATAACCATACTACTCTTTCCATCCTAATTTCGGATAACGCCCTTAGTTTCATTTCCAAACTGTTCGAGTCACTCCTCTGTAACATGTGTAAAATTAATAGAACATTGTGGCATACCATCCGTAGGCAAACGGCTTAATTAATGGAAAGACACAATCGGAATATCTTAGAAGCACTCCGCCATGTTGTCGATACATCCTCCTGTACATGGGGTGATTCCCTCCCTATGGTGCAAACAGCCATCAACAACGGCTATAACGTGTCCATCGGGGACACCCTTCATTTCATCCTATATCACCTCGACAAACGGCTACCTTTTGATTTGCCCGGCCAAATTGACCCGGCAGCTCTATCACCTTCTGAGATGGCAGAAGCAAATCAGCAACTAGTTCAACGATCTTTCAAAATTTTTGAAGTAATCCGATATGCCCTAGACCAACGAAACCAACAGATGGAGCAAGATCAACATAGGCGTCATCTCCGTCAACGGACTATAATCGTCGGTATGTGATGTTACATAAAGAGCGTGAAACCGCAAAGTGCTCATCGCAGATTATATCCAAAATGGGATGGCCCCTATAGGATTATGAAAAACCTCGGAAAGAACCGTTACGAAATCCTCGACCTCTAAGATTATTCCAAACTAGAGATCATTCACGCTGATAATCTGAAGATAGGTACTGAACAAAACCTTCCCAAAAAACATCTGCCCGGGTTTCGAGCCGCCTACCCTTCGAAAGATCAAGGTATTAACAAATCCAGCAGGGACCACAAAACCGAAGTGGTCACCACGGAAACCATTACCCGTGACGAAGATTGGTAGCTCGTAATACCACCAGTAATCGAGCCAATATCTGAGCAAGAAGAGGTCCCAGAAACGAGAGTCACATCGGAACCAGACCTTGGAGAAACCCCTTCTAGAGGATCACTCAGTGGAACTCCACCATCTCCTCCAACGCCACCATCTGCATCTCCACCATCTCCTCCGTCTCCATCCTCACTAGTTGATGATCGACGCACGGACCCTACATACCAGTCAGAAATGCATCAACCACGTGAACTAGAACCTTCACGAAAAAAACGAACACTCTCAGAATCCGAGCTTAATGTTCGACCCCCACTACCACCTAAGCGAGGCCGAGCACTCCGCACACAAACACCTACACGACCACCAACAGCTCCGTATAATTTAAGACGTAGATATGAATAAAATTGTCCCCTTATAATTTTGAGATTACATTTAACAACTCGTACCCCTTTCTGTCTGAAACTAAAATTCAAACCGACTATAGAACTCTTGAATGCCCCTATGAAACCGGTGACCATCCTCCCCGGACTTCATGCCCCTAAATGGAATGATCAATTGAGTCGTTTTAAAATTTCGGATGATAACCAGAATAACCTTTTACAAATACTGCAACCAGTAACAATTATTTTTCAAAATCTGCCGTCAATATTATCATTGTGTGTGTTATTATCCTCGGTATATTTGTATTGAAAAGACTATTCTTGCAAGGCAAAGATCCAAAAACATTGTACTATATCAAACTATATATGCACGACGAAGAGTGCGTACCAAGACCACGTGAACTAGACTAAACCACCCCAACTCATGTGTTGTCTATAAATCTGTATTATAAAAACCATTATCATCTTGTTAGAATTAGTTAGGATGTTATATTATTGTAATATCATTCAGGAGGGGAGAGCCCTGTAAAAACGAACAAGGAATAATTCATATAGTAATGTCTTTATACTCATATAATACTTATATTTGTATATATTTATATTCTTATATTCATTTTTACATATAGAATGCAAATTCGCATAACGCTAACACGAGTTTGGATAAATTTTTTCATTTCTTTCTATTTTACTTTTGCTGAATAATTGATGAATTATTTCTTTTTAATTTACTTAATCATTTTTTTAGATTTAGCTTCATAATGTAATCTTGTTAAATTCTGCAATGTTCATTTTCTTTATACATTCTCTCTTCTTTATAAACGATGAAGTCTTGTCTTGCTTAACACTTAATTTCAAATTTTAGGCATTTAATTTTTTGCTCATATCCATGTTTAATTGTAATTAATAATATAATGCATATTTCGATTTCCATTTTTAGTTAACTCAGCAGATCATGATAACATCAGATCTGTCAATATGCGGTTTAAAATAAAAGGATCAAGTAAAGATAATCCCTCCCAACAGAAAAAGGAGGGACTATCTTTACTTGATCATTTTTTGGGAGGGATCATCTTTACTTGGTAAAGTTGGTAATACCGCTTTACCGCAATACCGCAATACCGCTTTAATTAAAGTCTTTGGATCAAGTAAAGTTAAGCACCCCCAACCTTTTTTAGTTAGCTTTATAAGGCTAACTAACGAAAATATCACGACCTAACCTAACCAATCGTCAAGGGCGTACAGTTGACCTAACGAATGGTTAGGTTAAGTCGTGATATTTTCGTTAGTTAGACTTATAAAGCAAACTAAAAAAGGTTGGGGTGCTTATCTTTACTTGATCCATTGTAATAAATGAATTTTAATAAATTTTGTTTTCAAATAAATCATTTTTTAAAAAAAGATTCTCTTAATTTTTATCCTTATGTGAACTGCTTCACTTTACTTTACTTTCTGGGAGGGATTATCTTTACTTGGTCATTTTTGGGAGGGATTTGCTTTACTAGTGTGACCTGGGAGGGATTATTATCTTTACTTGATCCAAATAAAAATATGGCTTCATCTTCAAATATCTTGCTTATCTCTTTAGACATTGCTACAGCTAAAATATTTACATTATCTTCAAATATTTTCCAAATAATTCAGCCTATTGAGAATAAAAAACAAAACAGGTCAACATTAAATAATAATGATGTCACCAAAAATTCAGTATAAATAGGTAAACAATTTTTCAAATTATTATTCTGATTTGTATGATCTAACTACACTAAGAGAATATCTTTGTCTTCTCCTTCGACCTTTATTCTCTTCAGAGAACTTAGTCTTAAATTGAGAAAGATAATTTCCCGATACGTTACAAGAAGAATCGGTGAACCTTCAGAAAATTTAGTAAGCTCCACAGAATCCTCCAATCCACTACAAGAAGAAATCGGAGAGTAGTATAAGAGAAACTTCTGCGATTCCCTATACGTTACCAGATATTCCAGAGTATCAAATCTGTTGCTGCCACCTAACCAGAATCCCCGTCAACTTCAAACCGCCCAAGGCGGATAAGTCTCCTATACAAAGCGTCGTTCTTTACGTTAATTATACTGCGTGTTTGCAGTTATAATGTATATATATATATATATATATATAGTAGGCCTATTTATTAGCCGATTGAGGTGCTAATGATTAAGATTGATAATGATTTGTTTGTTAATGGCAAGGCTGGGGTCAACAATTTACAATGTCCTATGGTATCACCGGTTTGAGGTGGCCAATGAAGTAGGCTTACTATAATTACTTTCTGAGTGAGACGAATGATTCGAGGTCACCAGCTTGGACTACACCCAAGCAAACAATATTAATAAGGTTAGAAAAATTACCTTGTGGTTTTGCGTTTAATTAAGAAAATAAATCAGTTATTTGTTCACAGCGATTAACAATGCAATGACGGTAGTTATAGTGATTAACAATTATATAACGGCATTTATATTATGCTAAAGATGACTGAGGATTAGCAAAAAGGAAATGGTTATACAGCTTAATTGTTAAGTAAAGTTATATAGGCTAATGGATTGTGCACAAATGGAAACGCAGCATGAAATATGAAGCCTTTTGTTAACAGAAATTATGCACATATGGTAGGTACTGTAAATGGCTTACGTAATACAGTGATTAGAGAGGCTAATAAGATATGCGACATTTAACACTGAATACATAATGCAAAGCCTATCGACAGCAGAAATTATACCCGTTCAGTAAATGGATTATAACGTCAAGAATGAAATGCCTAAAATATCACATAAACAAACGGATGCAAAGTAAAAATGGATTACATGAAAGAACAGAATAACAGTGTGATACAAAATTACGGTATTGGAATAACACTTGAATAGGCCTACTGCAATTCTAACGATAAAGTTAGTTTGAACGGTATTGAAACACTTTTGGGTATAGCCTAAAACGCGGTTCTGCGATTACACTGTGTAGGCTTCACGAGAATTGCTTAAGAACGGGGGGGGCACAGAGAGCTTATCGACAATGTTGAAATACCTCTGGAGAATAAGGAGATACTTCAAGGGTGACCTTGTAGATTGTAGACCCGAAATGCGGAATCCTCTGGAGATGAAGAGATACTTGAAGGCTGACCTTGTAGACTGTAGGCCCGGGGTAAAGTTGACCGTCCTGTATTTCGCACGTCGAGGATGACCTTGAGACATGTAGAGGGGCCTATTGAAGGGTTATTGAACGGGCGCCGATCGACTCGAGGTGAAGGATGAGTTAAACTAAGGTCAGAAGGAGGTCGCCCCAAGTGTTGATTCGTTTCGTGTATTGTTGAGATGGAAGTAGGAACATTGCCAGCCGGAAAATTTCCAGGCGGAAAATTGCCAGCAGGAAAATTGCCAGTGGGGAAAATTGCCAGTGAGAATATTGCCAGCCTGAATATTGCCAGTGAGAAAAAAACAAATTCACAAAAAATGATTTATTTATTAAAATATTATTATTTAAAATTTTAAAATGCTAAAACTTGTTAAGGAAAGGAAAGCCTCAAAAAGTATGAAGATTATAAGCAATAGATCGAAGAAATGTCAATTTATCTTCTTCATTATACTGACGGATGACTTTCTCCAATCTGTCATTGATATTTTTGTACTTTTTGGCAGTATGTCTCTCTTCCCCTCTTTCGAAGTGCAATTTCTTGGTCTGAGCTAACGAAAATATCACGACTTAACCTAACCAATCGTCAAGGGCGTACAGAGGACCAAACCTGGCATTCAATGAACCTAAGTGGGTATTCACTCTTGACACAATGTGAAGCTCAAGATTTTCACGGCTGCGTTCTTTTCTGTAGTTTAATCGCGGTGCTGGGGCCTTCGGGCCCAGTAATTTTAATTACTTTATTTATGTATTAACACCCAGGTGCACAACCTGGGGACCTAATCAATATGTGTGTGAAGGTTCATGTTTGTAACTGCTTCCATTTTGGAGTTATGGCTGGAACACACACACACACACACACGTCCTTTTCCTCAATTACTTTATTTCTTACTTTCTAAATTTTTACATATTTTTGTCACTGGCAATTTTCCGCCTGGCAATATTCTCACTGGCAATTTTCCAAACTGGCAATTTTCCGCCTGGCAATATTCCGACTGGGAATTTTCCGTACACGGTTGAGATATTGCTCGAGGGACTAAGGTTTGCTGAAGTCGAACGGCGCTGGGTTTCGAAGGATTGCTTCTGCAGGCGGTCTGTAGAAGGCCTTACCTGATGATAGACCGGAGCCTTGAAGGAACAGCAGGCCGCTCCACGGCGAAGGACGGAGAGCGGGTGGCTTGACGAGTGTTGCTGCTGACGAAGGCTGAGAGTGAGACGTGACGACTAAGACGAGAAGTGAAGAATGCGGAGAGAAGAGTGAATGAGGGAGAGTTTCAGTGAACTCTCACTTTAATAGGCTCTTAGGACGCCAAGTTTCGCCGGTCTTTCTGGGAAGCCACAAGCATCCTATTATTGCTAAGACGCTACCTTTCGCGGGCCTTTTAGGAAAAGACAAGCGTCCTTATTTCTTTCTGATTCCTTGAACACCACGTGTGTCTTTCGCTTCCATATGATCCTAAGATGTCTACGCACGGCGTGGAAGAAGGAATTTGTTTGTCTATTTCTTGTCTGTCCGCTACATATATAATATATATATATATATAATATATATATATATTGTATATAAAAATATATATATATACTCTATATAAAAAATATATATATATATATATATATATATATATATATATATATATATAAAACATCTGCCAGCCTTCTTAATAGTTTTAAAGTTTTCTAGTTTAATTAAGTAATGAAATCAGCTCATAATTGTAAAAGGAGTGTTGATCGCAGCAATAACAAAATCATTTAATTCAAGTATCAGAGATCATTCCGACCAATTTGACCACCTAAGTAAATTGTAAATCATATATATATAAGAAGTTGTATGCATGCAAAAATGGGAAAAAGGTGAAAGGGCGAAGGAAAAAATGGGGGAGAGGGGAAAAGGGAAAAAAGCAAAATTTTAATTTCTCAAAGGAGAGGACGGGATGGTAAGGAGGAAGGGCAATAAGATAAGGGGGTGCGAATGCCACTTCCAAAAAGTAGAGAACTGAATACAGAGTAACCTAACCTACCATAACCTAACTTTTCATAACGTAACAACCTAAACTTGAGGAAAAATAATATATATATATACACACAAGGTTTGGTACGAAAGTAATGCCTCTTATTTTTCAATTTATTTACTTATATATATATATATATATATATATATATATATATATATATATATATATATATATATATATATATATATTACTTTATATCTGCCACGTATGTATGCATATTCCCTGTAATTTTCATTGGAACTGGAATTACGAAGGTCTGCTGAAAAGTAATGCCTCCACATGAATAATTCTGGATTGTTTAGAGGTAGCCAGATAAAACCGGTTTTGTGTTGTAATTTGATATCCCCACTCCATTCCAGATTGTGTAGAGGTAACCAGATAAAACCGGTTTTGCGTTATAGCTTAATATCGCGTACGCTCATTCCACACGCTGGTTCGGTACCGTTTACAATGGAAAGGAGTAAAGACGTTCGCTTCAAGCAACGTGCCGTAATTGAATTTTTGACCGCGGAAAGTGTTGCTTCCATAGATACTCATCGGTGAATGCAAGTTGTGTATGGCAAACGTATGTTGATGTGAGTACCGTTCGACGTTGGGCCAGGCAGTGTAAAGAAGGAGAAGCAAGGCAAGAAGATTTGCGGGACAAACCGCGAAGTTGAAGGCCTGTAATGGCAACCGACGAGTCTCATCGGAACTACGTTGACGAACTGATTCGTGGAAATCGTTGCATTAAACAAAATTAAATTGGTGCAATGCTCGATATCTCTAAAGAGCGAGTTGGACACATTATCAGTATTCTCGGTTACCGAAAGGTCTGCACCAGATAGGTGCCTCGCTTGCTCACTGCCGAGATGAAAACTGAGAGACTACGCATTTGCCAAGAAAATTTGCAGCACTTCGAAAATGAAGATGAAGAATTTCTGCGCAGCAATGTGACGGGAGACGAGATGTGGGTCCACCATTATGACCCTGAAAATAAACGGCAATCCATGGAATATTGGCACAAAAATTCAACGCAACAAAAAAAGTTCAAATTTAAAAAAATTGGCTGGAAAAGTGATGATGACTGTTTTTTGGGATATCAATGGTATTGTTCTCGAAGACTTTACGGCAAGAGAGACAGCAATCAACTCCACGCGTTATATTGAGACTGAAGAAGTTGGAAGAACGGATCAGGAGTGTTCGTACCCACCAAAACGCAGTCATTGTTCACCATGAGAACGAACGGCCTCACACCAGTGTTCAAACGCGAGAAGCAATTGAGGATCTGCAATTCACCGTTTTTCTGCATCCACTATATAGTCCCGATTTAGCACTATGCGATTTTCACCTCTTTCCTAAACTTAAAGAACATCTCTGTGGAAATCGCTACGAGTCTAACGAAGAAGTTAAGGCCGCTGTGAAATTTTGGTTTCGTAGTCAAAGCTCCGAGTTTTACCGGGATGGATTTAAAAAATTCATTTATCGTTGGCGTAAATGTATCGAGGTAGAGGATGATTTTAGAGAAAAGTAAATGTATCGTCTTGAAGAATAAACTCTAAGCTACATATTCTTTTTCTTTCGATAAATTCTTCAACCCGTTTAAAATTTATTTGATTAGAGGCATTACTTTGCAGCCCATTCTCATATATTTAGTAAGAAATAAAATAACTTTCATACCGCCCCTCGTGTGTATATATATACATATATATATATATAGTGTGTGTGTGTGACGTTATACTATGAATTCTAACAGCCACCATTCAACTCTGTCTTCGTTATGACAGTGATATTACATCATCGGGAGTGGAACCCCCGAATTCAATCTTCATGTCAATATGGTAATGTAACATTGCTTTTCTGAACTCTAACTTTTCCTTTAAGGAGAGCACGTAGCACCAGACTTTCTACATTTTCTCATTCCTTTTCTGTCTAACTCTCTAACGCAAGGGTTAATCGGTATTTTCAATCTTTCATCTACTCAACCGGTCAACTCTGGAACAATCTTTCTCAATCCATCTTTACCCCAGTCTATGACCTCCAATCTTTCAAACGAAGTGTCTAGGCATCTCGAAAACCCTGGACTTTGATTTTGGCTCTTTTTTATCTTGTATGGGTGGGGCGCTTTTGCGGTCATTCGGCCTTGGACCCCTCCTTCCTGCATAAAAAAAAATGCTTCACTCATCCTCCTTATATTTCTTAATACACGGTGGACAGTGAATTTCATCGCAACTATATTGGAAATACCCCTGAACGTTCATCGTATGAAACATTCCACATTCGCAAATATCCATTCATCTGATGGAGATTAAAACATTCATTACTGAAAAATATACGTTTACAGTCATTACACTCTTTCTTCTCAGTTTCTACCACACGGCTTACGCATCTCGGACTTTCACATTGAGCGCATACCATATGACAGTCCTTACCGTGCTTTAGCAAATCATTCGTAAACTCAAGGCACCCCTTACACAAATCGTGATGACGTACATACTTATGGCTTTTATTATTCCTTACAAACCTACTGTAATACAAGCAAAGGCCTTGTACGATCTGTCACACGACTCTTAAAAACATACGTTGTCTTACCTTGTTCGTGCAAACGAAAGTCGACTATTCGTACTTTCACCTCCCGCACCACATTCAAAAGCTCTTCTGGGCCCATATTATACTAAAAATTACGTCTACAATATCTATCTAGCTTTTGCGCACGATGTGTAACCGTACCAAACAAATGTTTTTAGCTGCCATGTTAAGAATACCAATCACATAAGCTAGAATCATAGCCATAAAGCCTCAACCACGAACCCTGTTTGATGTCTTTTGTAAACTTGATAACTGTTAAAGTTTAAGGCGACATCATGCCCCTCAACATAGAAGACGTGGTCAATATCGATCGTGAAATTCTCCAGATTGAATTTTGACCTACTCTGCATCGATTTCCTAATAAGTGAGAGTATGTGTTCAATATCTGCAGCTGGTCCCTGTTGGGTATAAACACACAAAACAGGTCACCGTTCTCATTAGGTTCAAAACCAAGTGCCAACTTCACCCACGCCTCCCATCCCTCAGTGAGATGAAGGGCATGTGCGACGAAGCGACGAACTAAATTGCGTGCCCTTGTTCGACACTCTGTCCTCAAAGCTGTACGACTCTTATCTCAGACATTTTGATGGCATACCTGATATGAATGGCTTTTCAGAACCATCCTTCGTCAACGGCCGCTTAACTCCCCCGGAGGCAGTAAGCTCCTACCTGGTTCCTTGAGTGCGTCTTCTTACATTTGAGACGGAGGGTTCCAGACCGGTCCCACCATCCCGTCCACCATCAGCCACAAAAGTCGAAAGTTTCGGTGAGACGACTTGAGGTCTTTCTAAAACCTCACAAATGCTTGTTGTCTGGAAATCCCATTCATCAATCTGGAAGATAAGAAGAGAAAATTAGTAAATATAAGGAATGACTTTTAAAAAATCTTGATATTTGGTAAAAGCATTGCTTAAGAGCGTGTCAGGCAGAACATGGAGTCTAGAAAAATTCAGGTACACAAGTACATCAACATGTACTATAAGTGGTTTCACAAGGTGTGGTAAAAATGTTTATGCTTAAAGTTACTAAAGATAACGAAGCAGTGTTTTCAAACAAAAATGTTGTCTTATTCCAAAAAGGGATTTATGACGTTGGCGCATTAAAGAATGCTAAACATACGGTGATTGTGATTGGTGATCTTATGTTTGAAATGGATAAAACAATTGCTGAGACGGTTTTGGTATTTTCCTACAATCTCAACATAAGCTTTTTTTCATCAATCAAAACATATTTTTGAAGAACAAGATTATGCGGATATTTCTTTAACACACAGTATCTTATCCAGGGCCGTAACTAGGGTTTAGAAATTAGTGAGGTCCAGATTTTTTTCGAGCGCGGCGGGACGAGCAAAATTCAGACCAAAATGACATCTACAAACACAACCCAAGCTATACACTAAACACAAAACACAAAACGCTCGACGCTCCCTCTTTTCAAAAGAAAAGCGGCGTTTCATACACGGAGAACGGTTCAGTCTCTTTTTTTTTTTTAGGAAATAATTACCGAGGTCCAGACCTCGGTGACCTCATAGGTAGTTACGGCCATGATCTTATGAACATCGAGATGTGTCACAAATAGGTTTATGTTTCCGGAGAAGCGTCAAGCTTTTTTGGAAGTTCATACAGAAGCAACGAATCGGCGATACTGGTATTTCCTCTGTGACTTTCATCCGCGTAACACTTTTAGGGTACTTTTACGAACATACATATTTCAAAACGAGGTTGAAACAATATATAAATAAATAAATAAATATATATATATATATATAATAATATATATATATATATATATATATATATATATATATATAATATTATATAGTATATGTATATATGATATGTATATATGTATATGTCACTATATATATATATATATAATATATATATATATATATATAATATATTATATATATATGTATATATGTATATGTCACTATATATTATATATATATAGATATAATATATATATATATATATATATATGATATATGTATATGTCACTATATATATATATATATATATATATGAAATACGATCCCTCCTAAGGAGACGTAGTTTTACATTTAAGATAAAAACAAAGACGAAGAGCAAAAAAGTAATTATATTTGGCTGCAGCCGACGTTTCGGGCAACTCTACCCATTTTCAAGGCCTAATAAATAAAAGCTAAAATTAATACATGACAAACAATATAAATGACGAGTTAGAAACTAATCTAGAGTACAAAATTAAAACTGTTCAAGGATAAAAATTAAAATTACAAAGTGGAAACGGGCATAAGCCAAAATCAAATCAAAAGTAAAAAATACATAAATGACAAAAAATATACGAATGATAAAACTAAAACTTAAAACTAAAGCCATTCAAATGTAAAATTGTTAAAAAACTTTACAAATAAAAAGATAAACTGAATAAAAAGTTAAACGAAAAATCACAAGAGTAAACTGACATACCATGCTCACTTGACAGAACACAAGAAACTGAAGCAAAAATGAGACAGGGTCGCAAGGGAAAATTTAGTAGGTAGTTATTCTAATTAATATAAAGGAGTAACAGCCAGAATCATTGTTTAAACTAGAGTTCAAAAACTTAATACACAAAGATTCGTAAATACGAAGGAAGGACAGGCATTTTAATGATTTAAGAATTTTAAAGTTGTCAACAGAAACGTCAACCTTACACTTGATAGAATGACTTCTAATAACAGACTGTTCTTTTCTCGACAAAACCTTCCCTGTCCTATGACTAACACCCATATGGGAACAAAATCTCGCCTGCAAAGAACGAACTGTACTGCCAACGTAGTTCCCCTGGGAACACCCAGGGCAGGTAAACAAATAAACGACAGAACAGCTCATCGCAGGGGGGATTTTGTCCTTACATCGGAAAAAACATTCAAGAGTATTATTATTTACAAAGGCAATCTTAAAATCAGTGAAAATAAAATTTCCTCACAACACTCAACAATTGCTTTTTCACAAAAGAGTTAAAATGGTAGATATCAGGTAAAACAAGATATTTACAATTCTTAGGAACATCATATGTTAGGACAATGTTGGGAAATATACATTATTAAGAAATTTACCAATAACACCTCCTACAAGATCCCGTGGAAAACCATTTTTAAAGAAAAAAATCAGTAAGGAATTCAAACTCATTATGTAGCAGAACAAAGTTCGAGCAAATATTATAAGCTCTATGCACAAGTGTGCGAATGGAACTTAATTTGTAATTAAAGTCATCGCAAAAACTATAAAAATTAAAACCCAAACCCGTAAACGTAGGCTTCCGGTACGTAGAAGTTAAAACGGTCGTGCCAGATTTGGAGACCAAAACATCAAAGAAAGAAATAGAACCTTCAACTTCCTTTACCTGTGTAAATACAATGTTCTTATGCAGTGTGTTCAGAAAACTTAGAAACTGAACTGATTGGTTGTCCTTGTGGAATAGAGCAAACGTATCGTCAACATAACGTCTATGCAATTTGGACTTAAGGTGAGGGAGGCACTCACAGAAGACCCTTTCCTGAAGATGCGACATGAAAATAGTTGAAAAACGGGACGTAAGGGGCTCCCCATCCCCACTCCATCCAGCTGACGGTAAACTACTCCTTGAAAACTAAAAAAATTATCCTTCACTGTCAAATTCAGAAGGCGCTTAAACTGTGCTATGCCAAAGCCCTGAAAAAGTGAGTCCGGCTGTGGAACTGCTTTATTCAAAATAATTTTAATGGTCTCATCCAAGGGAACATTTGTAAAGAGGGAAGATACATCGAAGCTTGTCGTAAACAAAGAATTCATATCAAACTTCTTAATTTCCGACGCAAAAGTAAAACTATCCTTAACACTGTATGGGTTCACGGTAAATGAAGATAACAGTGGGACAAGAAATTTAGCAAGTTTGTAATTAGGCAAAGGATAGGACACTAAAATTAGGCGCAATGGAACACCCACTTTATGAACCATAGGTAGACCATACACAAGGCCCAAATAAGAGCCTGATATGTACAATTCATCATAAGTGGAGGAGTTAATAGCACATCCCTGTTTAAGCTTAAGCAAAACATGGTTAACATTGTCTTCCAATCGCAGAATAATTTTGGAAGCCGGTTCGTCTAACTTAGCAAATTTTAATGAATCAGAAAGAATATCAAGCATTTTTTTAATATAATCCGTTTTATTCATAACCAGAACCCCACTACCCTTATCTGGTTTAGTTATGACAATAGATTCGTTTTTACCCAAACATTTTTAAATTTCCCGGTCTTCCCTGTGCAGAAAAATTGTGGAAACTTAAAAGCTTTAACTTTAGAGAACAATTGATGGGATAATTGTGAAATATGTTATCTAACTTTACCAAAATCATTAGCATCAACGGTTGGAAGAGCTTTCAGATCATGGGCTATCCTTTCAAAGTAAAAATAAAAATCAGTCGGTTTAAAACACAAGTTGGGAAACTTAAACTTAAGGCCAAGAGACAAGAGAAAACTTTCACGCTTTGACAGGGTATAATCAGATAAATTCCTTATGACCTGACCAGGATCCATAAAAGAAGGGAGAGATAGGTTTAACTTAAAAAGCTTGCGGTCATGAATCTGGAAAATAGAACGTACATATGAAAGGGAGGAAACTTGGGGTCTTTTCCGTTTGGGGGCTAGCAGCGAATTTTAATGAAAATCGGTATATTAATGTAGTTTTGGTCACTGATGTTGGTCACTGGAATGTTTGAACGCGTCAGGCAGTGTATGACGAGGCGTGTTCAGGCGTGTATTCAAGCACAAGGCGGTAATTTTGAGCACTTCTTTTAAAGGTAAGGCGGATACTTCCTGGAACACATAACGGGCTGTAACTCGGAAACAAAACGATTTCTGGCATACGTTTATATAAACGTTTTTCATTGTTTTCAGGATCTGAATCCATGAATCCATCCTGAAAGTGGGTCCCACATGTTATGAAACGCCCTGTATATATATATATATATATATATATAATATATATATATGTAAAGAACGACGCTTGTATAGAAGAACGTTCCGCACAAGATGAGGAGGGAGAACGAACAAATGAAAAATGAGGTAACCACCCTGGAATCGAACCCGAGATCTTACGATTGCCGGTCAGATATGCTAACCACTACACCATGGGCCTCGATTAATCAGAAGTCGTAATTCTCCTACATACGAGCAGAAACCAATGCCCTGAGGGCCCATGGTGTAGTGGTTAGCATATCTGACCGGCAATCGGAAGATCCCGGGTTCGATTCCCGGGTGGTTACCTCATTTTTCATTTGTTCGTTCTCCCTCCTCAAATTGTGCAGAAAGTTCTTCTATACAAGCGTCGTTCTTTACATTAATTATAATGTGTGTTGTTTGCAGTTAAAATGTGTAAATATATATATTATATATATATATATATATATATATATATTATATATATATATATATATATACACATGATATATATATGACATATATATATACATGATATACATGTGATATATATGATATATATATGATATATATATGATATATATATACATATGATATATATATGATATATATATATATATACAGGGTGTTTGAAAACTTTCTGTACAAATTGTAATGGGGGATAGGCAACACCAAGACAAACCCTTTTCGTCTATAAGTGTATGTCCGCTGACGTCACCATTCGGCGCGAGAGGGCGCCGCTGCAATTGGCTAAAAGGTGAAGTGGGCTAGACTCGCGCTTGCCGCGGGCATTCTTAAATCGGACGTAGTACGCGTAACATGGAGCGCTTCACGACTGCTGAGATGGCTGACATGCATATGGTGTATGGGGCTGCCAATGGAAACGGAAGAGCTGCTGTGAGGTTGTACCGACAGCGCTTCCCAAACAGACGTGTGCCAAACCACCAAACGTTTGCGCATTTGCATCGGCGACTGCGAGAAACTGGAACATTCCATGCAAACATGCATGACACTGGTCGGGAGAGAAACGTGCGCACTCCTGACATGGAAGAAGAAATCCTACGGCGATTTGAGGACAATCCAAGCGCAAGCACGCGAGGTGTTGCACGTATCCTCAGTGTGAACCACGACCTGGTCTGGAGAGTGTTGCACGAGCAGCAGTTACATCCGTTTCATCGTCAGAGAGTCCAGGCATTACAACCTCGGGATTACCCTCTTCGTGTGGAATTCGTACGCTGGTTTCTGCAGCAGACAGCGGTGCAGCCTAATTTTCCGGCTTATGTGCTGTTCTCAGATGAGGCCTGTTTCACACGTGAGGGTGTGTTTAATATGCACAATTCTCACGTGTGGGCGCACGCAAATCCACATGCTACACGGGTGCATGCTCATCAAGAACGGTTCGCCGTCAATGTTTGGGCGGGTATCGTCCATGGCAAGTTGATTGGGCCGTACCTGCTGCCTGCCCGACTCGACGGGCGGGTTTATCGGATATTTCTTGAAGAAACGTTGCCGGAACTGCTGGAAGATGTTCCCGTGGCTATTCGTAGACGAATGTGGTTTCAACACGACGGGGCCCCAGCACACTCCAGCAACGATGTGCGGGATTATCTGAACGCTACTTTTGGGGACCGATGGATAGGCCGGGGTGGGCCCGTAGCCTGGCCACCGAGATCGCCCGATTTAACATGCCTCGATTTCTTCCTGTGGGGACACATGAAGAACCTCGTGTACGAGACTCCCATTTACTCAGAAGAAGACCTCGTAGCAAGAATCGCTGTCGCCGCTGGAACTGTTCCCGAAATGCCGGGAATCTTTCGACGTGTACGTCGGTCAATGCTTCGACGCTGTCGGGCATGCATTGATGCTACCGATCGCAACTTTCAGCACCTTCTTTAAATAAACATGGCTTCTTTAAATAAACATGTTACGCGTACTACGTCCGATTTAAGAATGCCCGCGGCAAGCGCGAGTCTAGCCCACTTCACCTTTTAGCCAATTGCAGCGGCGCCCTCTCGCGCCGAATGGTGACGTCAGCGGACGTACACTTATAGACGAAAAGGGTTTGTCTTGGTGTTTCCTATCCCCCATTACAATTTGTACAGAAAGTTTTCAACACCCTGTATATATATATGATATATATATGATATATATATATATATATATGATATATATATGATATATTATATAATATATATCATATATATATATATATATATCTATATATATATTATATATATATCTATATATATATATATATGATATATATATATATATGATATATATATATATGATATATATATATGATATATATATATATGATATATATGATATATATATATATGATATATATATGATATATATATATGATATATATATATGATATATATATGATATATATATATGATATATATGATGATATATATATGATATATATGATATATATATATAGATATATATATGATATATATATATATATATATGATATATATATATATATATTATATGATATATATATATATATATATGATATATATGATATATATATATATATATGATATATATGATATATATATATATATATAAATATATATGATATATATATATATGATTATATATATGATATATATATATATGATATATATATGATATATATATGATATATATATGATATATATATATATAATATATATATATATATATATATATATATATATATATATATATATATATATATGATATATATGATATATATATATATATATATATGATATGTATATATATATATATATTATATGATATGTATATATATATATATATATACAGGGTGGGCGGAAAGTAGCTCCCTATTTTGGATTGGTAAAAAAATACGTATATTATCCATTTATTTCAGAAGAAATAATATGAAAAGGTAGGCATACATGGTAGGTTTTCTCTAAAATTCAATGTGGGCTCCAACTCTTTCCACCAGCTTCTGGAGCCGCCCAGGAATGGCGTCCACTAACTTTAGCAGGAACTCCGGCGGGATGGAGGACATGACTTCCCGAATTCGGTCCTCCAGTTCTTCCAATGTCCTCGGTTTGGTGCGGTAGACTTCTTCCTTTACCCACCCCCAAAGAAAGAAGTCGCACGGTGTCAAGTCGGGGCTCCTGGCTGGCCATTGATGTGGACCACGACGACCCATCCAACGCCCAGGGAAGTGGGCATCCAGCCACTCACGGACAACAATGGCCAGCCAGGAGCCCCGACTTGACACCGTGCGACTTCTTTCTTTGGGGGTGGGTAAAGGAAGAAGTCTACCGCACCAAACCGAGGACATTGGAAGAACTGGAGGACCGAATTCGGGAAGTCATGTCCTCCATCCCGCCGGAGTTCCTGCTAAAGTCAGTGGACGCCATTCCTGGGCGGCTCCAGAAGCTGGTGGAAAGAGTTGGAGCCCACATTGAATTTTAGAGAAAACCTACCATGTATGCCTACCTTTTCATATTATTTCTTCTGAAATAAATGGATAATATACGTATTTTTTTACCAATCCAAAATAGGGAGCTACTTTCCGCCCACCCTGTATATATATATATATATATATATATATATATATATATACAGGGTGGGCGGAAAGTAGCTCCCTATTTTGGATTGGTAAAAAAATACGTATATTATCCATTTATTTCAGAAGAAATAATATGAAAAGGTAGGCATACATGGTAGGTTTTCTCTAAAATTCAATGTGGGCTCCAACTCTTTCCACCAGCTTCTGGAGCCGCCCAGGAATGGCGTCCACTGACTTTAGCAGGAACTCCGGCGGGATGGAGGACATGACTTCCCGAATTCGGTCCTCCAGTTCTTCCAATGTCCTCGGTTTGGTGCGGTAGACTTCTTCCTTTACCCACCCCCAAAGAAAGAAGTCGCACGGTTACCGCTGAAAAACGGCAGAATCGGTTCAGTGTAACGGTGTGGTGTGGTATGACCTCAGATCAGGTTGTGGGCCCGTTCCTTCTGCGCAACACCATGAATGCTGAGCGGTACCTTGCTATGTTGCGAAACGAGGTCTGGCCGGTTGTCAGCACATGGGAGAACATCGACGATCTGATATTTATGCAAGATGGCGCCCCTCCGCACTTCGCTCTTGTTGTCCGTGAGTGGCTGGATGCCCACTTCCCTGGGCGTTGGATGGGTCGTCGTGGTCCACATCAATGGCCAGCCAGGAGCCCCGACTTGACACCGTGCGGCTTCTTTCTTTTGGGGTGGGTAAAGGAAGAAGTCTACCGCACCAAACCGAGGACATTGGAAGAACTGGAGGACCGAATTCGGGAAGTCATGTCCTCCATCCCGCCGGAGTTCCTGCTAAAGTCAGTGGACGCCATTCCTGGGCGGCTCCAGAAGCTGGTGGAAAGAGTTGGAGCCCACATTGAATTTTAGAGAAAACCTACCATGTATGCCTACCTTTTCATATTATTTCTTCTGAAATAAATGGATAATATACGTATTTTTTTACCAATCCAAAATAGGGAGCTACTTTCCGCCCACCCTGTATATATATATATATATATATATATATATATATATATAATATATATATATAATATATATATATATATATATATATAATAAAATATCATATATATATAGGGCTATTCAAACTAATTCATCCGATTTCAACTGAGAATACTTCCGTACCTATCAACCGTGCATCAACTGGGCATCACCACATGAAAGAGGAAATCTCCGAGTTTTACAAGGTCACCGCGAGAGGGCTCCAAAGTCACGCCGTGGCCTAGCCTAGCAACAAACAGTCAGTGTGAAAATGGCGTCCGCACAGCAGAAGGCGTTTTGTGTGTTGCCGTTTTCGAGCTGTAAATCGGTAGTCACAGTGCAGCGTGAGTTTCGTCGACGTTACAGAACAGATCCACCGGGTGCTCAGAGCATCCGTCGGTGGTATCGGCAGTTCGAGGAAATATTCGCATTGTTACTGCCGTAGAGTCAGTGACAACGGACATGCTGGAGCGAGTATGGGAGGAATTCGACTATCGTGTCGACGTTACTCGTGTAACTAGGGGAAGTCACATAGAGCATTTATGAGGTGAGAGACAAAATTTGGACAGTTTTTCTTTTGGTTGATGTCCCACAAATCACTCTGTATTTGTAACATTAAAAAATATTCTCATTTGAAATCAGGTGAATCATTTTGAATAGCCCTATATATATATATATATATATATATATATATATATATATATATATATAATATATATATGATAGCAGTTCAAATTCGAGTCAGTTTCAGTTTCAGTCAAGTCAGTTTCAGTTTCAAGTCAGTTTCGGTTGCAAGTCAGTTGCAAGACAGTTTCAAGTTAGTTCTAAGTCAGTTTCATTTGCAAGACAGTTTCAAGTTAGTTCCAAGTCAGTTTCAGTTCCAAGTCTCAATCAGTTCCAAGTCTCAGTCAGTTTCAAGTCTCAGTCAGTTTCAAGTCAGTCAGTTTCAAGTCAGTCAGTTTCAAGTCAGTCAGTTTCAAGTCAGTCAGTTTCAAGTCAGTCAGTTTCAAGTCAGTCAGTGTCATTGCAGTCAATTTAATTCAACCTTTTTTCGTTGTAAAAGAGAATTTAATTCAACCTGAATTTAAGAGAATTTAAGAGAATTTAATTCGACCTGAATTTAAGAGAATTTAATTCAACCTGAATTTAAGAGAATTTAATTCAACCTGAATTTAAGAGAATTTAATTCAACCTGAATTTAAGAGAATTTAATTCAACCTTTTTTTTTTGCAAGAGAGAATTTAATTCAACCTGAATTGACAGGTTTGTGTCTTTAATTCAACCTTCTGTGTCTTTTTTGCATGCAGTATTTGCGTATATAAATATATAGGTGAAATTATATATTTTATTGCTTGTAACCAAAACAGTTTTTACAAATGTTGATAACGATTTTGATAATTATTGTGATGTATATGATGACAGTAATAGTGTAGTAACTAATCGATCATGTCCCACTGACTTTTTAAATTACTATGGGGAGGAACATGCCGTCCTTCCGTTTTGTTTGAACTCCTTTAATTTGTGTTCTGAGCAGTGTGACGAGCAATCTTTTTCTAAAGAGGAAAGTGCTCACGAAAAGACGTATTGTCAATTTCAGACATCATTTCAGACATCAGACTCGATTCCCCTGAATGCGATATTCTAAATTTTATTTTTTTCCCACTACCCCAACCCCAGTTGAACCCGGTGTCAACCAGGGAAATGGTTCAACCATGGTTGACTCTTCTTTGGCTCCAGTCAAACCACAGTTTAACCATCTGTTTTCTTTCATCCAGGTTGGTCCAGAAGCCAACCAGGAGCCTCTTTTGGTACTGCGGAACATTCCTCAGTATCATAACGTGATCATTCCAACGATCATTCTCGTCTTTCTTCCCTCCTACTTTGCTGATTTTTCCCTTTGGCTTTTCCTGGACCCCCTTCTGAAACCAGTAAAAGTTATTCTTCTTAATCCCGATAAGCCATCCTTTCTGAGTGAGCTAGGCTCGCATGGTCAGTCCACTGTTTTCCGGGCATTTTGCGAATCCCTTGTAACCGTATGACCCGCATGCCCTATCGTATGACCACCTAACCATGCGGCTAATTTATCCTGCTCTGTATGTTCATAAAATGTACCCGTATGACCGCACATACCCTAAATTTAAGTTAAGTGGTGTTTTTCATTTTTAAGAGTATTATATGAAACCTATAACGCCATATTCAGTTCAATATAATTCATAATTGATTTCTATTTTAAATTTTTATTTAAAAAAAAATTTTATTCAATTAATCTTAAGTAATTGTCGTTAAATTGTTATTATACCATCTGTTAAGGTACCAAACGAAATTATAGCCAATTTTGACACTATACCAGAACACCATTTTTCCCCTTCTAATAATTCTGTTGCACCATTCTAATGTCACTGCCCCGTCAAATCGTCAGATGAAAATTCAATTATCGTATTGATACTTCTGGTTAATATTAATGGTTATACACTGTTCATGGTACTTACATATTAACGGGGAGGCCACCACATATTGATGATTGGTTAGGTTAAGTTGTAATATTTTCGTTAGTTGAAAATTTCTAATACATCATATTTTTTAAATAGCAATATTTTTTAAAATATTTACAATGATTAATACATGTTTCACATTAGAAACAACATTAGAAACAACATTTACGTTAATACGTAAGTACCAAAAAATATTTTAAAAAATATTGCTATCTAAAAAATATGATGTATTAGAAATTTTCAACTAACGAAAATATTTCTAATGTTGTTTCTAATGTGTAAAATGTATTAATCATTGTAAATATTTGAAATATAAATCATTGTAAATATTTAAAAAAATATTGCTCTCTAAAAAATATGATGTATTAGAAATTTTCAACTAACGAAAATATTTCTAATGTTGTTTCTAATGTGTAAAATGTATTAATCATTGTAAACATTTGAAATATAAATCATTGTAAATATTTAAAAAAATATTGCTATTTAAAAAATATGATGTATTAGAAATTTTCAACTAACAAAAATATTACAACTTAACCTAACCAATCATCACTATGTGGTGGCCCCCCGTTAATACTAAGTACCCTGTTCATATATGGCTATGAACGTTACTTGTCGAATACATCACCATTAATGCTACCTGTATTAGAATTTAATAATAATTGACTTTAAATTTAAAGGATTTTATAACCCTACTCCCATTTTAAATTATTATACATTATTTTTCAACTTTGTTAATTCGAGAACTTTCCAAATCCTTACACATACACACGCATGTATGCACACTATATATACTTGTTCGAATGTGTACATTTCTCCACAAAAATTACGTACAAAAAAACTACAAAACTCTCCGGATACTGATTACACTTTCACCCAATTACAATCACCCACACTCTTATAATCATTGGCATACTTATTGGAAAGGAAATTCACGATTCATATCCTATTTTTATCATACAAACCTTATTCTAAAATCATTGGATATCACGATAAACTATTTAATTGCGTTTAAGTGCTAACTATGATATTTACTCTAGATTATTTAAATTTATTTAATCGTAATAATTGTTACTTACTATATATAATTTTGCTCATGCATTTATTCAGTTATTTTAACCAACCTCTAAGCTAATATGTTCCTTAAAGTATATATATATATATATATATATATATATAATATATATATACACAATCCTAATCTACTAATGACCACTAATAATTTAGTTCTTCACGAGATGAACCAATTACTCTCATAATCTACATACTCATATTCTACGTATACGTATATATACGTATGCGCATTTACGTATAACTTCAACTATAAATCCCTTTTCCCCATTTGGCCATATCACCAACCACTCTGTACCTAATACACGTAAATACACAAGTGACCCCAGGTCTATACATCATCCATTACATAATTCGATTTTTACCTACACTAGTCAATAAAATTAGTTTATTAACTGTACGATCATGGTAACTTTTGGTATTCCTGAACTTTAAAATTTAAATTTTTCCCTTTTACTTACTGTATTATGTATGTATTTTTTTTCCACAGGAAAATAAATTTTTGGTAAAAAAATTTAACAATATCATTGGTTGTCTAAATTAATTAGTTGTCTAAAATTAGATTTGATTAATGTACATTGTACTTAACCACCCCAACTCACGTATTGTATATAAATTTGTAATTATAAAAACCATTAGTCATCATGTAGTTTGAATTAGTTAGGATATTATATTATTGTATTAATCTCATTCTAGAGGGGAGAACCCTCTAAAAATGAACAATGAATAATTCCTATATAATCTTTATATTCAAATATTCATTTTTACATAAGGACCAAACTCGCATAATGCAAATTTGGATGACTTTAGTATTCAATGTATGGTAAATTCTTTAACCTATTATTATTTATATGTTGTTCATTTATACGTCCATTTCCTTTCTTGACCTTCATCTTTTGTTAATTTTATTAATTATTCATTCAGCTACCTAATGTCTACCTATTGTCAACCTATTGTGTGACTACCAATCTGTGTACAAAACTTTATGCATTCGTACATGTTCGCAGATGATCATGATCACGTACGTAGTTACCTTACATGTAAGTACGTTCACATGTATACTTTTTATTTTTTTTAATTATTTAATTTCTCGGAATAGACTCGTAAATGCTTATGTAAGTGTTCGAATTCCGATGACGACGGCAAAAACGAAAGCTTCCTAGGTGAAAATCTCCTCTCTTGCTTGCTTCTAATTTCTAAAACATTATTATGTGTTATATACAGGGTGGGCGGAAAGTAGCTCCCTATTTTGGATTGGTAAAAAAATACGTATATTATCCATTTATTTCAGAAGAAATAATATGAAAAGGTAGGCATACATGGTAGGTTTTCTCTAAAATTCAATGTGGGCTCCAACTCTTTCCACCAGCTTCTGGAGCCGCCCAGGAATGGCGTCCACTGACTTTAGCAGGAACTCCGGCGGGATGGAGGACATGACTTCCCGAATTCGGTCCTCCAGTTCTTCCAATGTCCTCGGTTTGGTGCGGTAGACTTCTTCCTTTACCCACCCCAAAGAAAGAAGTCGCACGGTTACCGCTGAAAAACGGCAGAATCGGTTCAGTGTAACGGTGTGGTGTGGTATGACCTCAGATCAGGTTGTGGGCCCGTTCCTTCTGCGCAACACCATGAATGCTGAGCGGTACCTTGCTATGTTGCGAAACGAGGTCTGGCCGGTTGTCAGCACATGGGAGAACATCGACGATCTGATATTTATGCAAGATGGCGCCCCTCCGCACTTCGCTCTTGTTGTCCGTGAGTGGCTGGATACCCACTTCCCTGGGCGTTGGATGGGTCGTCGTGGTCCACATCAATGGCCAGCCAGGAGCCCCGACTTGACACCGTGCGACTTCTTTCTTTGGGGGTGGGTAAAGGAAGAAGTCTACCGCACCAAACCGAGGACATTGGAAGAACTGGAGGACCGAATTCGGGAAGTCATGTCCTCCATCCCGCCGGAGTTCCTGCTAAAGTCAGTGGACGCCATTCCTGGGCGGCTCCAGAAGCTGGTGGAAAGAGTTGGAGCCCACATTGAATTTTAGAGAAAACCTACCATGTATGCCTACCTTTTCATATTATTTCTTCTGAAATAAATGGATAATATACGTATTTTTTTACCAATCCAAAATAGGGAGCTACTTTCCGCCCACCCTGTATATATATATGTACTTTATGTTGTACTCCTAACACCTTAATTGTCTATAAGTAGGAAACACTGTTGTAGTAGTTAATTTATTTAGTAAGCCTCCCAGAAT
Source organism: Bathynomus jamesi (assembly GCA_023014485.1). NCBI lineage: Eukaryota > Metazoa > Arthropoda > Malacostraca > Isopoda > Cirolanidae > Bathynomus > Bathynomus jamesi. The sequence continues at coordinate 297,907 of JAJOZX010001973.1, forward strand.
CCTCCGAACCACTATAGAAGAACTCGGAGAGTAGTATAGAAGAAACTACTGGAAGTAATCAATCCGTTGCTGCCACCTAACCAGAACCCCCGTCGACTTTGAACCAACCCAGGCCATAGACGGAGGGGTTAACATATATATATATATATATATGTATGAATATCATATATTATATATATATATATATATATATATATATATAATATATGTGTGTATATACATATATGATATATATAGATATATATATATATATATATATATTATATATATATATATATATATATATATATATATATATATATATAAAAATATATATATATATATATACACACACATACATAAATATCATATATGTATAAATATCATAGTTATAGATTATATATATATATATATATATATATATATATATATATATAGGGTGTCTCAAAAGTCACTATCTATTTTGAAAAATAATGGGAATTACGAAAAACTGGTTTAAGACATGAAAAATATATATTTCAAAGTAAGTGCCACAAAGAATTAGTGCTATTTATTTATCTGTCTCCACATGGCGACATCAGTGTCTCTACAGAGCTCAAAGCGATAAGTTGTTTCCCGGAACACACTTTCCAGCATTGAGGTGTTATTTTCTGAACTGCATCGGTAATACGATTTTGAAGTTCGGCTACATCACTAATTCTTCTACCAGTGTACACCTTAGACTTAATGAAACCCCAGGCGAAAAAATCTAATGGTGTTAAATCGGGTGAACGTGCTGCCCATGGTTGTGTTCCTCCACGACCAATCCAGCGACCGGGGAAGCGTCTGTCAAGATAATCACGTACAATTATTGCATAATGGCACGGTGCTCCATCCTGCTGAAAAACTACTGTGTCAAGAATGCTATCTGTAAGAAGTTGAGGTTCGAGGAATTGTTCAAGCATGTCAAGATAATAAACCAATTAACTTTTTTTAAATACACAAATTTGCACCAGAAGTACATATCTTTATGCCAGCATAGCATTTTAAAAAAAAACATCTAATGTCACCGAAATAGAGAGTGACTTTTGAGACACCCTGTATATATAATGTTGTAATGTTATAATGTTTCAGACCAACAAAGACCCAAGGATCCACTCATGGCTGGTCTACCTAACTGTGTTCGTAATTGTGTATGGTGCATCTGCTACGTGGTGGCGGAGGGGACCTACAATTTTAAGTGGGTTCCGAACCACAAGAACATAAGAAATTTTTATAGTGGGCACACTAGGGGCCACTTCGGCCCATCGAGGTGCCTCCACTATGTAAAGACTGCCTGTACATTGGCAACGACCAATTTTTACAAAATTAAATAAGTATCAATTTAAAACTAATTAATTATCAATTTAAAACTAAAGATAGAATCTCTGGATCCAGAGGATCAAGTCATAATAGACTACTATCCACAAATATGTTACATTCTATATCTATTTATAACCGACATGCAAATATATCAGATCCAAAGAATCCAGTCATTTTTATTTCGGTATCCATCAATACCAGTACCTTGCCAACCAAAACTAAGTCACGGTCCATATCAATTGCGTACCAAGTCACGATTTACAACCATATACATTACAATATATATACTAAGGAGGAAAGGTGTAGGTGTGGCTGTAAAGACTGTACAGTAATGTAGAAATGTGTGTGCACCCATTTTGGGTGTCCCATTTAAAGGTGTTTGTGGGGCAAGTGAAGATCATGAGTTTTAAAATGCCTCACAGTACTATGGGGGGCACCGCTCGGCAGAGGAATCTCTTTAAATGGGGTGTGTAAGGACAGAGAGTATCCCCGAACCCAAGATGCTGCCTCCCTATATCCCACAACACTTGTAAAACTATGTTTTCTTAAATTTGTTCTACATCTTGGCTTAAATAATTTCATACTATGACCTCTAGTCTGGTTATTGTGATATTTAATGGAAAGAGAATCAAAATCTGTCTTATCCAACCCTTAATTTTACAACCTTAAACTATAACCAATCTATCAACATATGCGTCTGATCGATTTTTAAACATGTTTATAGACGTGCTACTAATTACTTCTACCGGCAAACTATTCCAGCTATTTACTATTCTATGCTTAAAAAAGTTTTTGGCAACTGCTGACTCGAACCTTCTACTTGTCAACTTACACTCGTTGTTTCTAGTCCTATTATATTGAGATATTTCGAAAAAGCTATCTCTGTCTACGTTATCGAACCCATTCATAATTTTGAAAACCTGGATTAGATCACCCCTTAGCCTCCTAGTCTCGAGTGTAGTCAATTTTAATTCTTTAAGCCTATCCTCGTACGACTTTGACCTAAGCGACGGAATCATCTTAGTTGCTCGTCTTTGAACTCTTTCGATTTTGTCTATATCTTTGCGCATATGCGGATTCCAAAATTGGATCGCGTACTCCAAATGGGGTCTAACTAATGATTTATAAAGAGGAACTATAATATCGCGCGATTTGTACCCAAATTCGGAGCTATAAAACCTAACACTTTGTTCGCTTTATTGACCGCTGCTGTACTTTGTTTCGCTACCTTTAAATCACCAGTGACTATAACTCCTAAATCTTTTTACTGCTCTACGCTTATCAACGCTTTCCTTGACATACTATACGCAAAATTACCGTTACGCGAACTTATATGTAAAATTTTGCACTTATCGACGTTAAATCTCATTTGCCATGTGACAGACCAATCAACGATTTTATTCAGATCATTCTGGATTTTACCTCTATCTTCGTCATTAATAGCCCTACCACCCAGCTTCGTGTCATCCGCAAACTTTGAAACTGCACTGACTAGGCCGACATCTAAATCGTTAATATGTATAAGAAAAAGCAAGGGGCCCAATACAGAACCCTGAGGAACGCCACTCGCTACATTAGCCCAACACGACTCCGCTCCATCAACGACCACCCTCTGTTTCCTACCTCGCAACCACTCTTCTATCCAATTTATTACTACACCCCTGATTCCATGAGCCTTAGTTTTCTCAATGAGTCTTTTGTGCGGTACGGTGTCAAACGCTTTTTGAAAATCTAAATACACTACATCAACCGCCTGATGACTATCGTAAACGTCAACCACGCTTTGAAAAAATTCTAAAAGATTAGTTAAGCAAGATTTGTTTCGCCTAAAACCGTGCTGCGTATTTCTAACTAAGTTATGCAATTCTAAGTGTTCGACTATACGACCCCTCATTATTGATTCCAGTAGCTTACCTACAACAGACGTTAAACTGATTGGCCTATAATTTCCCGCCGCAACTTTATCGCCTATCTTAAAGATAGGTTTTACGTTTGCTAACTTGAAATTATCTGGCACGCACCCCTGAGAAATAGATGCATTAAAAATCTTTGTTAGCCGAACAACAACGCTATCTTTTATTTCTTTTAGTTGTATGGGATATATGGAATCTGGCCCCGGTGATTTACGCGTTTTCATTTTAGCAATATAGCGCATTACCCTTATCAAAGGGTATTATGTATATGACCGTAGCGATATTCGTTACATCTTCTATAGTAAAAACTGACGTAAAGAATTCGTTTAGCAAGGTAGCCATTTCCTTGTTTTCAGAAACTAGATCTCCGTTAACATTTTTCAACGGCCCCAAGACACTTTTTACTGGATATCTATCGTTGACGTTTAGTAAGAATCGCTTGGGGTTTTCTTTACCTTCACGAGCTACTGAGATTTCAAATTCGCGCTTGGACTTTTTTATTACACTTTGCGCTTCACGCCTTAGAGAAATTTAGTTGTTTCGTAACAACAAATTGTCTTTATCGCACTTATTTAACCTATAAGCCCTATCTCTACTCTTTATAATGTCTCCTACTCTAGAAGTAAACCACAAGGGCTTGTTGTTTACTTTCGCACGCTTAATTTTGTACGGTACACATTCCTCATTTATAGTCCTAAATACTGTTTCAAACGATTCCCACATTAGTTTTGCGTTGGAGTTCCCCATTACGTTTTCCCAATTGACGTGTGACAATTCATTTCGAAATTTACAAAAGTCTGCCTGCTGGAAGCTAGGAACTTTAGTCGAGTTAGCTGATTTCGAGTGACTTAGTGAGAGGACAAACTCTACCATATTGTGATCACTATTGCTTAACGGTTCTATTACTTTAAGATCAGTGATTAGCATATCGTCCGTAGTTATTACTAAATCTAAAATACTGTCCAACCTCGTAGGTTCCCCATCTCCCTGCGTTGTATCGTAATTCACGTTGGCGCAGTTAAAGTCACCAATAACTAAGGCCAGCTCACTACCTTTTATTCTCTTTAGTTCGTCCGTATCAGCTGTTTGATTAGGGGACCTATATATAACCGGAACAACAAGTTTGAAATCGTTGAATTTAAGTTCTGCTATAGTCGAATCTATCGGTTCTGGAATTGTGTGCTTTACTTCTATAACATTCGCAATATTATCTTTGATATACGATATAACACCGCCTCCTCGCCTACCTATTCTGTTTTTAATAAAAAGTCTATAACCTCTAATTTGATACTCCCCTACAAAGTCACGTGTTTCAGTGCTAAGCCACGATTCATTTATCGCAATTAAATCATAGTCGTTACAAGCAATCAAAGAAAAAAATTCGTTTATTTTATTTCGTAGGCTACGAGCATTTAAAGATAGAACCTTCAAATTGTTTGTAATGGCGACACCTTCTCGAGCGCAGGGGAAATTTGTGGAAATTACGCTGGGACCCTTCTAGTTACGGCAGCCTGAAAAGAAGGGACAGTATTATGAAATATTTTTCCTAAAAGCGCAGCTCCAACGTCATTAAGATGAAGTTCATCTCTGAAGAACAAGTCCTTCCTGCCGTAGAAACTGTTCCAAAAATTTGCAAAATGCACTCTTTCTTGTTGGCAAGGAGACTTTAGGTTATTGTTGATATAGGTCGCCTTCCTGTAGAAATCGTTACGTTGGATAATTCGAGGACGTATACCTGTTAAAACGATGTTATTAGTTTTTTCCTTTTATCGCTCTAGTAAGTCCCTGTACCTAGCCAGCAGTTCTTCCGATCTAGAATTTAAAACGTTATTAATACCGACATGAATAACATACGTTGTGTCCTCAGAGGTTCCATCTGTAAAATGGTCAACACTATTAGTTATATCCTCCACCCTTGCACCAGGGTAGCAGTAACGGCGCCTACGACGAGGGTTTCTCCCACAGAATTCCTCGAGCTGCCTTCGAACAATGGAATCGCCAACGAGTCGTATTTCCGGTTCATCAGTATCTTCGAAACCTAAAACAGAAAACTTATTGTTTGTTATTACTGGTAGACAAGTCTTAGGTTTTCTCAATTGGGCTCCATTACGCACTCGAACGAAGGGTTGGGAACTAGGGGAAGAGAGAGGGCTATTTGTACTATTTATATTATTAGTAGAAACTGTGGCAGGAGGGGTCGTAACTGGAGTCTCAAGGGATTCTAATTTTGCCGTCAGGAGCATCACGCTTTCTTCAAGCCTCACTCTGGCCTTCTCTCTCACGTTCTAACTCGTTCCTCAGGACTTCCATGCTTGAGCACCACCTGCAAATTAACTGTTCATTATTATTAGCCATTGTAAACGCGTAAGCGGCAAATTTCCCTTCACAGCGACTGCAAGAACTTGACGGGGGTGCCATACTCTTAATTAATTAAAAATCAAAAAACAAAGAACGAGCTTTTGGAAATTAATAAATTACAACGTAGGTCTACCGCGTGCTTATTGTACCGTCACCTGCGCAAACCCGCAAAAATGTTCTTGAAACGCAGAAACAGGTTCTTGTAACAAAAATTTATACTAAATGAATATATGTTTAATTAAGCTACCGACGAAAGCTCTGTAAAAGAAAAAGTATTAATAAAATTTATCTGTCCGCTATTCGACCAACTTTTCTCTCCGTTTTTCCTTTTTCCAGGGGTGGGTGACCACACTCTACTTGATCCCCCGAAGGAAGGGAAGATGAACCTTATGAGGTGTGGAGGTTTCAGAAGTTACCCAATCTTTTCACGCCGTTATATAAATACTTTTTGAAAGATAAAGTAGAAGCATCAGGCTACCCGCGAGGGGTTGAGAGCAAGGGTGAAAAATCGTCGTATATTCAGCGCTACCGTGACCGTGAAGGAATACAACTTGACCAGGCCCAAATTGTTATGAACCCTGGCAAGCGCTTTAGTGCACTGTTATACCTAAATATTCTTTGCGGCAAGTTTTCCCAGAATACAGGTAAGGGGAACGTTCATTTGGCCCAAAGTTATAACGAGGTGTGGGATTATGCCAATGCCCCCGATAAAGAGGTCATGGAGATCGTGAATGTTGGTAACACGTACATAATAAAGTACAACATCACCGAATTGGCCACAGATACCTCAGGTGTTATAAACATACCTGTAACCAGCTTCACAACAGCATACGCACGTATCAAGCTTTGGGGACTACTGCACTCTCTTGGGCGGAGGGTGCTGTACGCTGACACAGATAGCGTAATAGTCACAGAGAGGGAGGATGAATACATGCCTCCTATTGGGAAATTCCTCAAAGAGTTGACTGACGAGATGAAGGATGAGTAGTGATGATGCGTACGCTGCCTCCTTTGTATCAACAGGGCCAAAAACTTATGGGGTGCTGGTGAGGGTGGGGAAAGTGCTGAAATACATCGTGAAGGTGAAAAGCATCACGCTTCACCAAGCGAACGGACGGGTCGTTAAATTTGACTCGTTGAAGGAGCTAGTGTGCTTAGAAGATGAGGGTGACCAACCTCCCCAATTGACTGCAGGAACCCACAATTTTCGGGCAGAGAAACTGGGGTGTGTGAGGGAACTTAGGGGCACAAAGGTGTGTCGCAACACCTATTGGAAACGTTACTAGGTGTCTGGCACCTATGATACCGTACCCTATGGGTACCATAGCAATTGAATGTTATATATGTCTATTATTAACGATATGTTTATTTATTACGTACTGTATATTTGAATATGTAAATGTTTCAATTAGGATTTCATTTTCTCCCTTATGTTTGTTTGTGTGCGTACGTATGTACAGGAAAAAAGTCCTAATCTCCGCACACTGTAGGATCAATTAAATGATCACGTGACTCCTGCTGCTACCTAGGCATATCTTGTAGTAATGTCTAATTAAGAATTAAATGTTTGTTTATAAGAATTTAATAATGTTCAATTAAGTTTTATTAAATAAGAAATTAAAAATGGTTTTATTAAAATTCTAAAATACAAGTTGGCAACACTAAGAATCGGCCCAAGCGGGACGAGAGAGAAATGCCCAAAAAAGGGCAGTCATCGGATGGCCTTGGGTTTAAGGTGTTTTTTTTGGTATTAAGATGTTGTTGTGAATTTAGAATAGTATTTCGTGTTTCTCCGACTAAAATGTTAACGTAAATTTCCCCCTCGCATTACCCCGTTTATCTCAAAGTGGTTTCGGTATAAATAAAAGTCAGTAAAGTGTAATGAAGTGTATAATTAATCCCCCGGTATCCCTTGCCTTGTTCGAATTATAATGGCGACCACCGACTCACATCTACCCATTTTTATATAGTTCAGCGAAACGAGTGTAAAGGGAATGATGAAAGATAAAGAGAAAATGAATAGAAAGTAAAGTACAATAATGAATTATAAATAAAGGAAGGGGAATCACTACAATCTCTACCCCTGCGTGCTCAGTTGGCCGCTGCAAGTCCTGGATCTCAGACGTATATTTGAAGAATTCTCATATAGACGAAAAATTAGTGATGGCTACTTTTGATATTGCGTGTTCGACGTAAAGTCGGAAGATGTGGTGAAAACTGAAAGACTGCCAGCCCCCACATCCTTTGAGACTTTTAAGGCTACATTGAACGACGCGAAGCTTGAGGAATAAGAAGTTCAAATACTCTATGGATATTCTGGCCAGAGCACTGCCAGGTTTCGCGGCACAAACGATGTAATGGACTACGTTGTAGGGCTAAACTGTATAAAAGCGTACATATACCGTGAGGTGAAAGAAACAACGCGTGCAGAAGAATAGCAACGGGTAGGGTTAGTGAGTCTTGTTGATGAGTGGTATGACAGACGGCATTATGTCATTCTGCATCATACCAAGTACGCGTACCCTGCGGCTGAGAATGTAAACCTTATCATCATGGACAAGCTAAAGTACTTTTACCATTACATTCATATATATCATGACGAGGTTCGTAGTGAGGGTGTGGCTGAAGGCCTGTGTGAGTTTTTAATAGAATTTAGAGACGAGTATCGACTGTTAAACAAAAAGGATAAATACGGGCACATGTTTCTCTCAAATAGTGCGCCGGATTGTTAATGTGTTTTGTTTGTGGAAATGAACGTCTAGTGCGCATTCCGATAAAACATTAAAACCGATATTGCCCCATGTATCGGAAATTGCCCGCTATAATGGGTACAAGTTCTCGCATGATTCTTTTATGCTGGAACAAACCCGTACACGAAACATTAACGCTTGGTATGACTCACTCCTCCACACCTGTCCTCGAACCAAACAGCGCACCGTCTGGTCATAGTCATCTCAGAGCTTGACCCGACTGGTTGTGCACTCTCACAATAGAAAACGATGGAGTTTCCTTTGAGCAGCATTCTCAATGCTGTATACAACGTGCTCGTGACGAAGTCATTGAGTGTGTTCAGACGTAAAACCGGTTCCATTAACTATGTACTTGAAACGACTTGTAGACAAGCAAACTCTAGTAAACGTAATGTTTATTTAAGTGTTGAGATGAATAGAGTGTTCGTGATAGTTGAGAAATGGATGAGGATCGTTATAAAATACCTGCAGATATAGGTACAAGAAGAGAACAGATTAATGATAACCCCCTCATATGCCATTGTTCGTACGTTGTGTATAAATAACGATCAGCCATGCATTCATATACAACTGATGAGGAAGAATGCATCTGATAATAACGTTCTTATCCCCACGCGAAACCGCTTCATCCTGGACAGAATGCTTGAAATCGTTGGTTTCCGCAAACTTAAACCTATATTAGACCCACGTCTTACGGATATAATTTATTTTCATACGGTTCTTGAATATGCATACACCGCTCTGATCGACGGGTTTGTCGAATGTAGGAATGAACATGGCGAGAATGGTCTAGAGCTGGATACTTATTTAAAAGGTTTAAACTCTTCGAAATATCATGAACTTTGGTACAAAGGACTTGAGCGGTACAGGGCAGAGCTCGCCTACACTGTTCACCTTGAAGAGTTGTATCTTTATATAATGAGGTGCTGTCGTTACGATTTAGAAGATTATTTCAACTGCCGCTATGCGTTGTGAAGAAGAGTTCACGATTGAAAAGCTCGGATCGGTAAGAAAAAACCCTCGATTGGAAAGGAGTGTTTATAAACTTGAATTTAATAATGATGTTGTAGCTAATGACGAACTCTTTGTGCGTGCTTTTGATTGTATTCTGTCCTTGTTTAAAGATAACTTGCCAACCAATTGTTAGGTGGGCACAAAAAGAGTATTGAAAGTTATGAAGGCCCAATACATCGAGTATAGACACCCGCAACCCTTGAGTGGTGAAATAATGCTAAATCGTATTTATTGTATAGTGCAAAGCAACAGTGATGTAACTGTAGACTCGATCAGGTGCGAGTTTAGTATTTTAGTTAAGCGCGGTAGAACATAAAGTTTTGGATAAGGGCGTATTTGGTCGTGCATATATTAATGGTTATATAGTTTTATCCTGTACTAATATCACTATTTAAGAATGTATATATATCCTTCGTTTAATGTGTGTATTTTTGCTGTATATTATTTTTGAATGTACATTTATTTCCTACTTTTCATAAATTATTTTCCCTTAATTCGTCTAAATAAACAGAATGATGTAATGGTGTTTTGTTTATTTTTTTGGTTGTATATATAAACGATATTAAGGAATAACTGGGGTGATGAAAAAAAAAGCTGGTTACGCCTTCTAAGCCGACTGACGAGTTTCTAAGCCAAATGTGAAGAATATCTGTATAGTGCAATCTGGCAGCTCAAACTATTATATATATATATATATATATATACATCTGCTATTTACTCCTTCTAAGCCGACTGACGGATTTCTAAGCCAACTGTCAAGAATATCTGAGTAGCGCAATCTGGCTGCTGAAAAGTTATATATATATATATATATATATATATATATGCACCTGCCTTCTAAGTCTTCTTAGCCAACTAGCGGATTTCGAGTTCTAAGCCAAGAAATACTACCCTGAGCTCCCATTATGCACCTGGATATTCAAGGTGTAAGATGCTTTGTCCTCCGCTCTCTCTCTTAGGTTTTGTATACCCCATTGGGGGGTGAGGCTGTTCCCCCTTGCTTTCACTCTGGTGGGTGGGGGTTGGCATCTTGCAACAAAGAGGGGTTGGGGGTGGCACTGGCATTCATTTGATCAACATTGCAATTGCTCTGCACTCGTCCAGTTTGCGTTAATACTACTGGGGATCTATGGGCGTATATATAGTCGGGGAGTGTATTTGCGTTTGTGTGCGTTTTTAATTCGTTCAAAGGTTATTAATATATACAGGCCATTTACACCTCCTAAGTCTTGTAAGCCAGCTGCCAACTGGCGGATTTCGAGTTCTAAGCCAAGTGATGCTACCTGAGCTCTCATTAAGCGTCTGCATCTCGCAGACGCTGAATGGTCCCTTCCTCTCTCTCCTCCTCTCTCTTTCTTAGGTTAGGTATACCCCTTTGGGGGGTGAGGCCGTCACACCTTCTCCCTCAAAAATGTTAGGTGGACGAGACCCCCCCTTTTTTGGTGGGGGTTGGCACCTTGCAACAAGGGGGTGGGTGGGTGGCACTGGCATTCATTTGATTAACATTGCAATTGCTCTACATTCGTCCATTTTGCGGGCATACTACTGACCTGCAAAACGTTTTGAGACTCCTTTGTATCCCCCTTCTGAATTTAATTTTGAGAATGGAATATATGATTTTACATTCCGCTGGTGTTAACCCCCTCCCCTTCAATTGATATTTTTGTAACCCCTGTCCCCCCCACAATGTAATTTTTCATCAGTCCCAAAATCCCCATGGTATTTATAAATTGAATAGCTCTAAGAACTGCTACTTAATGTCCCAAAAATTATTTCACTACTTTTATATTTTGTCTCTGTTTATAATAAATATTTATTTCTTTATAGGAGCCTGCCTCTAAGAGAAACAGTTTCAGACCAGTGGAGAATCAGGATGATCTAGAGCCAGAACAGTCTGGCCAAGATGACTAAACCGTTTGCAGTTATGGAAACTTGTAGATTGTATCAGACTATGTAAACTGTCAGAATGATAGTGTACCAAACTGAAATAAAAATTTGAAAACATCATTCGTATATTTATATATACACTCTGTGTCAAGAAATTATGGAACAACATTTTTTTAAGATAACTTTCTAATGAATGATGCTATTGAATTGTAATTTTTACCAATCATTTGTATGCAATATATACATAATCTGTGACATTTTTAACTCATTTGACCAAATCGTTGTTGAATTACGAGATGAAATTAATAATTCAGTTATTTCAAGTAATAATGTAAGGGATGTTTATGATGATACGGAAGTTCATTGGCCTATTCATGTTGATTTTTTTTTAGTATTTCAGTGATGTTCTTATAAACCACGGGGAAGAAAATGGATTTAACACAAAATGAGAAAAAGATTATTGTGGAAAAATTGAGTGAAGGGCTGACAACTTTGGAGATCTTAAAACAGATTGGTAGAGACCACAGAACCGTCAAAAAAGTTGTTGGAAACATTAACAAAGGAAGAAGACCATCTAAGAACAAAGGTTTTAGAAATGTAACAGCAACAGATTTGAGAAAAATTAAGCTGGTGGTCAATAAAAACCCTTTGCTTGACAGCAAAACAATTTTTGAGAAAGCTGGAATTGTAAACTTATCAAGAAATACACGCTGTCGTATTCTCAAAGAAGTTGCAAAGAATACGAAAGCTAAATCCCGACCTCCTCTTACTAACCAGCACAAAATCAAACGACTAGATTGGGCTAAAACATACCTAAAAACAGATTTCTCTGGTTATCTTTACAGGTGAATGTCGTGCAACATTGGATGGGCCAGATGGGTGGTCAAGGGGATGGATTCTCTTAGATAGAATTGGACCAACGAGACTCGGAAGACAGCAAGGAAGAGTAGGAATAATATTCTGGGCAGGCATTGTTGGAAGTACGTTGATAGGGCCCTTCAAAGTAGAAGATGGAGTGAAGCTGAATGGTGGAAACTATACAAATTTCTTAAATTAAAATTTCTTTAGTTGGTATAAGGATTAGCTACGAAGTTTCAAGCAGAAATGTATATTCATGCATGACAAATGACAATGCACCTTCTCACACGTCTAGATTTACAACTGGACATTTAACCTCAAAAGGATTCAAAGGAAATAAATTAATGCAGTGGCCTCCAGCTTCTCCTGACCTAAACCCAATATAAAACGTGTGGTCTATTGTCAAACAGAGGATATATCTTGGAAGAAAGCAGTTTACAAGTAAGTAGGAGCTATGGGGAGCAATCAAAGGTGTATGTCAGAGCTTAAATTCAACAGAAATATCTAATCTCACCAAATCGATGGGTGTAAGTCATTAAGGTTAGTTAGAAGAAAGGGGGATATATATGTATGTGAGCACTTAATATAAATGTTAAATAGCTGATTGCTTAGTTTAAAATACATAAAGGTTTTCGTTTTTTGCAGAATTTTTATTTCATTCTCCTTTGAATTGACAATTTATCATGTTATACAAGTGTTGCATAATTGCTTGACACACCTGAATTATTAATTTCATCTCTTAATTCAACAGCGGTTTGGTCAATTGAATTGAAAATGTCACAGATTACACCAGTACACATTTGAAAACTTGCCGATCGATTTTTACAAACTAGTTGGTGATTCTATATAATTTGAGTGCGCTGATCTCAAAAATATAGTTAGTTTTTCCCTATCACGTATGGTTTTCTTACTACAGGGTGTGTCATAAATCCCCCATTTATCCCCAAATGTGAACCATCTTATCGAGACCAACATTGGATTGCACATGCTAAACCATAAATTTTGTTGTTATAGACTATAGTAACGCTTACATAATAATGTAGGGTAAATATATACAGCAACCAGTCCCGTTCCCAGCAAAATACTCTCTCCCCTCCCATCAATGGGTGGTTAACATTTGGGGACAGATGAGGTATTACAACACCCCTTGTAGCACGAAATCTTTAGGTGATAGAGTAAAACCTAATTAAAGCAGAATTAAATAGCTCCTAGCTCTTGGACAAGCATATTGCTTGTTTATGAAAGAATAAAAAAATAACCGAAAGAAACAAAATATATTTACCTTCTTTACTTGCAAGCATTTCAGGACTTATTCCAAAACTTATTCCAAAAACTTAAGACTACGAAGGTAGATCTGACTAATGACGACTAAACCGGTGCTTCTTTGATGTTTTCTTATGCTGTGCGTTAGGCTGATCTCGTTGCAGACACCTGCAGTAATCCGCCATCATATTTTTATGCCATCTTCCTTGATATCTTCTTTCCATGGTTTTGATGTCCAGGTGAAATCGTTCCCCTTGCTCCTCACTGACATCTCCGAGACTTTCGGGAAAACGGTCAAGATGCGAAAATAAGAAGTGAACTTTCAGGCTCATGTTGCAGCCTAAGGCGCAAAACTTTTTAAGCATATTTTCCACCAGTCTTTGGAGTCTGCTGTAAGAGTTGTGCCTGGAGCTGCAGCTGTGGAAGATAAAAATTTTCTCTCGTTTAAATCTGCTGATCCTGCATTTTGCATTTTATTGCAGGAATACTGATGTCAACGAGGTCCTGAAACGTTTAGAAACCGGAATGGAAATTACTCCGCTTCCGGGAGGTATAATGCTGTTCGAATCAAGCGGTTTTTAACTAACGGTATGTTGGAGGGTGTGATGAAAAACTAGAGAGACTGTTACGGGAGACTTCATTATATATTCTTCTTGTAAAAGGAATATTTACTCTTTTCACTGCCGTCTGTTTGTTGTATCAAAGTCTGCGTTGTCCGACACTGGGTTCAGTGGTGGGAAATATGCATTACAGTGTCTCACACAACATGAAAAGATATCAATTTAGAAAAAGAACTCCGAGAGAAAATAGAAAATAATTCAGATGAAAAAGCAGAAACACGGCACCAAATAAAATCACTGGTCATGAAAATGAGAAAGTTGGAGAATGTTATCTTGTTTATCCTTTGGAGAAGGATTTTAGTCCACTTTAATAAAACGAGTGTCTATTTGCAATCAAGTAGTGCGTTGAACTCAGGAAATGCAAACATGCTTAAGCCACTCGAGAAACATATTATCATTCTTAGAGATGAGTTTGAAAATATAGGAGCAGCCGCTAAGACAGTCATGCATGCCCGACAGTAATTACGAGAACAAATCCCACAAACTAAAGCATTTTTTTACGATTATAAGAGTCCAGCTGCTGTTCCAGACCACCAAAAGTTCAAATTTGAGATGTTCAATACTATCACTGATACTTTTGCCAATTGTTTACATGATAGGAGAGAACGCTATGCTTCACTGAGCAACAAATTTGGATTTCTGGATGACCTTGCATTCAAGAAAATTTAACCCTTTCGCAAAATTCAGCTATTTTACAGGAAACAGACCCGAATAATTTGGAAACCACTTTCCTAGATGAAACTGTTGCATTCCAGAGTCTGTTCATAACCTATTTTCCCAGCACCAGTACCAGCAGCAGTTGCAGTAGCAGTGTAAAGAAGGAGGGCAATGAAATCCCTAATAATGCTAACTGCAGCAAATTTCTACTCGAAAGAAACATAACTACGATCTATCCAAATGTGGACATAACCTTTCGCATATACCTGATGTTAAATGTACCCGTGGCTGAGGGAGAGCGTTCCTTTTCCAAATTAAAGAGCATAAAGTCAGAGTTACAATGCAAGAAAGACAGCTTAATTCTTTGACAGTAATGTCAATTGAAAACGACATTTTAAAACTGATCGATTTCACCGGTATCATTGATGAGTTTGCTAGACTTTAAGCCAGAAAAGAGTTCCAAAATAAATAATAAGGTATCAAATGTTTGATAAAATTTTAATAATGCATCACTTTTTATAAATGTTTTCCTTTTTTTTTGTCACTCATAAATTTATTTTAGCAAATTGTATGTATATTTTTAAAAGCAAGGGTAAACAAGGTAGCCCATTAGTTTATACTTTGCCCAGGGCCCACCAGCGTCTTAATGAGGCCCTGCTACTCAGACGCAGGTGAATCGTGGACCTCTCCTATAGAGTTAGTTATACTCAGCGCATGCTCATTCTTTTACGACCCCAGAAATATATGGTATCTGTATACAAAAGTACAAATAGCACACTCTGATGGGACAGATTGCGAAGAGGATTATCCAATATACCATGAAACTAAGATTTTGCATACAATGATCCGCCAGTGAAATGCATATTTAAATCAAGTGAATGTCTCCGTTGGTTCTAA
The DNA here is from genome assembly GCA_023014485.1 of Bathynomus jamesi. Lineage (NCBI taxonomy): Eukaryota > Metazoa > Arthropoda > Malacostraca > Isopoda > Cirolanidae > Bathynomus > Bathynomus jamesi. The sequence goes on from JAJOZX010001973.1 coordinate 313,444, forward strand.
TTATTATCATTAACGCATACACATAGAGAATATTCTAAATTATTCAGAAGATGCCCAGGAAACCCATTTGCGTCCTTCAGCGTATTATACTTCTGAAGCAGAAAAAGATGTAAAAGAAAATTTTTAAAAAATCGAAATTTTTTTTTAGCATTATGTGCATCTACATAGCGATTACTTTTTTCAAGTGAGACTTTTGGTAAACGTAACGTTGTTGAAATGAAGATTAAAATCATCCACATGGCCACCAAGCTATGTATAAACTTGCCTGAAGGCGATGAAGAGGCCTCTAAACCCGTGGTACCTCACATTATTGAGACATATCTCAGTATCCGACGAGTAAAATTATCCGCAGTTAAACAAATGTAGATTGAAAGATCTTTGTTGAGATCGACGTACCCAACTGTGAATGTTTACTGTCACGTCTGTCACGTCTGGCTTATCCTCGAAATGTTGTGTTGGGAAACTTATCGCAGAGAACACTTGAGGTAAAGGTTGACTGTTTCAAGCAAATATAAAAAATCCACATTCAAGTTTAAAAAATTTAACTTGAAGTGTATAGCATTGATGGTGAATGAAAAGTCTGTCGGTAGAGTTCTGAAAATGGATTACTTTACTGTGGATGAAATTTTATTGTGTTCGCGTGCCTACCACAACTTGTTTTTTTGGTACAAACGGTTGTACGATAAGTAGGTGTATTAATGAACAACTAATGACTATGCCTTCAACATTTCGACTGATCACTGCTGGAATGCTTGCACGTACTTAAATCCTCAAAAACAGGACCATTTGACATTGAAATTAGAAACCCTTAGCTAGCCCTATTAGTGTACTACTCTATCTAGAATCACAAGGACTGACTGAAATTGACCGATTTCGATCAGTGATAATGGATTCTTAATGGACGAGCTCACAATTCAGAGGGTTATGAAAAAAGATTACTTCATGCGAAATATTTTCATAGGTACATACGCAAAAGATGAAGTGTTTGTTCTGCCAAAGAAAAAGACACCGTCGGGTTTATATTTAATACTGATATTTCGAGAGGATCGGGAATTCATTGGGTGATTATGTATTTCAAGAAACAGCAAACACAGACATGTCAACTCTCACGGATTTTAACTCTAATAATAATAATAATAATAATTAATTAATTATTATTATTATTATTATTAAAATAATAATAATAATAATAATAATAATAATAATAATAAAATCGGAGGAGAATAAGAAATCTCACGGATTTTCATACTTCAAGGTTGACGTCCCTGCAAACATGTGAAAAATACTGTCTGCTGTTTTTGCTCTACATGTGAAGGGGATATTCGTATGATGACTTTTTAAAACTTTTTAACAAATGTGATCCACGCTTGAATAAATTTGTATTTAATCAAATAAATTACCTCCCTCCATTTCTAACTAAAAACCTGTATTTAATATAGTAAAAATGAAAGTTGTTATTTATATTTCTCGTGTACCTTGTAAACTCAGGAGAGAGTTATTAATTCTTAAGACTACAATCATTACAACTGAAAGTCGTACATATGTAATCTGAGCAAAAATTAACTTATGTTCCGCTTTAAAATATATTTGTACACCACTGTAACTTCTAATTCAATAAACGAGTATCTGATTTTCTGTATTATTTTAGAAAACCTGAATAATACAAAAATTTTTTAGAGTTCTATTATATATGCACTATATAGTGTATATATATATAACATAAAACTCCAAATATACTTTCACTATAAGCAAACAAAACATACTCCTATATAAATAAATAATTGCACACATTTAAACATGTGTGAAAACATTTACATAAATTAAACCTTGAAGATTACTCTCATGACCGTTTTGAATCATCAAAGAAAACGTATTATTCTTGTAATTGAAAGCTGTATTGTAAGGCATACTATTATCAATTTCGCAGTAAGCAGCCAAAAACATGCGCCTATATAAATAACTAGTTTCATACAGTTAAACATGTGTAAAAATCGTACATAGAATCAGGATTTAAAATGATGAATGTTGATGTGTCAGGTATGTGTCCATGTCCATTATCACTGCATTCCTATTCAATCTGGTTGTGAACTCTATAAATAGACATAGAAATTCCATATACAGGGTGTTTCATAACATATGGGACGCACTTTCAGGATGGATTCAGGACCTGAAAACAATGAAAAAAGTTTATATAAACATATACCCAAAATCGCTTTTTGTCTGAGTTACAGCCGGTTTTGTGTTCCAGCTATTCTTTTCACAAACTGTTTACAAATACTGCATGCCGACAATGTTTGTGAGTGTGTACTGTACAAGACTTATTTCATGTATGGCCTTGCCGATTGTAATGTTTCGTACACTCTATGACATGTTTCAATATCGTTGAGTGTAGAGCCATCAACCAGTCAGAGGTGCATCGCGGTGTTTCACTGTTCGTATTCGTAACTTCTTACCGTGAATAAGTGCAGTCCAGTGAAAAAAAAATGTTAAAACTTTTTGTGCTATTCAGTTATAGTGTGCATTTGAAATGAGAATGGAGGCTTATTCAAACAGAGAAATAGTAAACATTTATCTCATGGATGGACTTGCCGAGTGTAATGCGGCCACAGCAAGACGTCTGTATGCGGAAAGGCTTCCGAATCGCTGTCTGCCAGATAAGAAGACCTTTCACAGAAAAGATGAGCGACTGAACGTCTGGGTGATACAGGATCATTCAACAAGCGAGTTTAAGATAGTGGTAGACCAACCAGCGCCAGAAATGTTGAGTTGGAGGAGCGAGTCCTGAATCGCCTGGAGGAACATCCTGGTGTCAGCACCCGGAGGATAGCAGCAGCAGAGGGTGTAAGATACACAACTGTGTGGAGAATTTTACGGGAACAACAGCTTTACCCATATCACATTCAGAGAGTACAAGGCCTTACTGAAGCTGATTTCTCACTCCGAGAGGCTTTTTTTACTTGGTTCCTTCAACAGTGTGCTCGCGATCCTCTTTTTCTATCTCCGTGTTGTTTTCTGATGAGGCTGCCTTCAAAAGAAATGACGTGATCAGTTTTCACAATACTCATCACTGGGCTGAAGAGAATCCGCATGCCATCATCCAGTCAAGGCACCAACAACAATTTAGTATCAATGTATGGGCAGGACTTATTGCCGACAACTTAGTTGGTCCTTTTGCTTTGCCTGGAAGATTAACAGGAGAATCCTATTCCAATTTTTAAGGAATGATTTAAGTGATTTACTAGATGAAGTTTCTCTTGGTGTCCGACGTCGTATGTGGTTTATGCATGACGGCGCTCCACCTCATTTTAGTCGAGTAGCCAGAGACTATTTGGATGAATATTTCCCTAATAAATGGATAGGCCGTGGAGTACCCATTGCGTGGCCTTCTCGCTCCCTGGAACTCAATTCACTCGATTTTTACCTATGGGGTCATCTAAAACCCATCGTTTACGTGACACCCACTGACAACGTTGAAATGTTTCACCAACGTGAAGAACAAGGATGCCAGAAAATGCGAGGAATACCTGGAATGTTTGAACGCGTCAGGCACTGTATAACGAGGCGTGTTCAGGCGTGTATTCAAACGCAAGGCGGCCATTTGAGCACTTCCTTTAAAGGTAAGGCGGATACTTGATGGAACACATAACAAGCTGTAACTCGGAAACAAAGCGATTTTGGGCATATGTTATATAACTTTTTCATTGTTTTCAGGTCCTAAATCCATCTGGAAAGTGGGTCCCACATGTTATGAAACACCCTGTATAAAGTTTAATGCATAACCAACATATATACAGTGTGTATATATATATATATATATATATATATATATATATGTGTATATATCACAGGAGGAGATTATAGACGTCAATCGACCAGGGAAGTACTCCGGGGGGGGGGGGCGCTAGACAGAAATTAAGAGGTACTAGAACTCCCGTTTCTCCTGTCAATGTGCTCCTCAGCTGATTATTTTCCCTTATCTCATCTACCCTGTGAGCTGTCCAGCATGCTCTCAAACACACGCTTCTCTCCTTATTCCTCACTACATATACATGCCTCGCAGTCTGCCTGATTCACTTTTCTTAAACTTCTGTACCATTCGTGGCTTTTTCTCAAATGTTTAATCTATTGAACACCACCTCCCCTCCTCTAAACCCCATCTTCTTTTCCTCACTGAAACTTAGGTGCCTGAGACGACTGACAGCAACCCCTTTTCTGTATCCTCTTACTTTATAATCAATTTCACTTCAAAGGTAGATGTTGCGTATATGTACGCAATGAGCTAACTTGTTCTCATATTCCCGAACTCGAATCTTCCGAATTCTATACCCTCTGGCTACGACTTACATGGCAATCTCAAACTAAATATATTTGCACTGTTTACCTATCTCCTAATTCTACCGACTGTACAAAACTCTTTGATTCTATCACTTGCAAAGTAGAATACATTCTTTCCCGCTCTCCCTTTGCTGAAATCTCCATTTTAGGAGATTTTAATGTTCGCCACCACTTTTGGCTTTCCTTCCATTTCACTATGATCTTTGGTGAACAAGCTTACAACTTTCGTATCCTAAATAACCTAGAGCAGATTGTACATCACCCTACTCGTATCCCCGATCGCTTTGGAGATAAGCCAAACATTCTGAAAATATTTCTTACCTCTCATCCTTATTTTTCGTCTGGTGAAACTTTTTTCTCCGTTCACCTCCTCCGACCACAAACTAACATCTGTTTCTTTTCCTATCGCTACTATTCGGCTGAGGCCCTGAGTCAGCACTTCTGTGATTTCCCATGGAAAGATTACTGCTTCCGTAACCGGTGCCCTTCCGAGTGTGCTGAGCGCATAACGAAGGTGATTCTCTCGGGCATGGTGGCATACATTCTTAATTCTGTTCCTATTAATAATGCAAAAAACCTTGGTTTAACTTTACTTGTTCTAATGCTATCCGCAACAGAGCGTAATCTTTCAGAAGGCATCATCACCATCCAACTCCTGACTCTCACTCAGCGAATATTTCTGCCCGGAATCGTCCAGAATCTTCTCTTCGACTCGCCAAATATTCCTTAATCCGACTAAAATGAGAAAACCTATCCAATTCTAAGTCTTCTCGTCCTTTTTGGCATCTAGTTAAGAACTTCTTCAACAACTTTAATTCCTCTTTTTTCACTCTTGTTTTCCATTCCGACGGCTCAGTTATCGTTTCTTTTCCTAAACAAGCTGAACTCTTCGCTCAATCTTTCGCTTCCAACTCAACTCTGGACGATTCCGGTACTGTTCCTCTATCTCCTCCTCCGTTTGAGCTTATTATGTCTGAAATTAGAATCTCTTCTAAAGATGTTTTTTCTGCACTATCTATACTCAACTTCAGGAAGGTGTATGGTCCTGATGATGTTCCTCCCGTTGTTCATAAGAACTGTGCTTCTGTGCTGACACCCTACTTATAAAAACTTTTTTGTCTTTGTCTCTCATCTGGTACTTTTCCTTCCTGCTGGAAGTTCGCTTTCATCCAGCCTGTCCGAAAGAAGGGTGACCGCTTTCTAAAGTTTTTTAATTTATCTTAATAGGAAGATTCTGAAATACCTCTCTTCTCACAGTTTTCCTTCAGATCGTCACGATGGATTCCGTAAGGGACGCTATACTGGCGATCTTCTTACATATCTCTCTGACTCTTGATCCTCCTCCTTTCCGGATTTCGGTGAAACTTTTGCTATTGCGCTGATATATCAAAAGCTTTTGATAGAGTTTGGCACAAATCTTTAATTTCGAAACTGCCCTCCTTCGGTTCCTATCCTTCTATCTGTGCCTTCATCTCTAATTTCCTTTCTGGCAGATCCATAGCTGCGATTGTAGATGGCCGCTGTTCTTCTCCCAAAGCTATCAACAGTGGTGTTCCTAAGGGTTCTACCCGGTCACCCACTCTTTTCCTTTTATTTTTTAATAATCTTTTAATTCGCACTTTCTGTCCTATTCATTCCTATGCCGACGATTCCATTCTTCACTTATCCACCCGTTTTCCAAAGTGTCCCTCACAGAAGTCACTCCTTGATTGGCGTAGAACGGCTATGGAACACCCGCCCTCTGATCTTTCTACTATCTCTAATTGGGGCAGAGAAAACCTTGTGGTTTTGAATGCCTCAAAAACTCAGTTCTTCCATCTATCTACTCTTCACAATCTTCCACACGATTATTCCCTTACCTTCCCCAACACAACTCAAACCTTCCTCTTCTCTTAACATTCTTGGCGTTTCCTTTTCTCGTGATCTTTCCTGGAAAGATCACATATACTCTCTTTCTAAAACAGCTTCTAAAAGGTTATGTGTTCTGTACCGCTTCTGCGGTTTCTTCACCTCCACTCAGTTGCTTTTTCTGTACAGGGGTCTTGTTCGCCCTTGTATAGAGTATGCTTCTTCTGTGTGGGGTGGCTCAACCCACACATCGGTACTTGACAGGGTGAAATCAAAGGCTTTTCGTCTCATCAATTCCCCGCCTCTTACTGATTGTCTCCAATCTCTCTCTCTCTCTCTTTCTCTCTCTTCGCTACAATGTTGCTTCACTCTCTCTTTACTCTCGCTATTAAAACGGGCATTGCTTTTCTGAACTCTCTAACTGCCAGACTTCCTACATTTTCTCATTCCTTTTCTGTCCAACTCTCTAACGCAAGGGTTAATCGGTATTCCCATTTTTTTATTTACTCAACCGGTCAACTCTGGAACAATCTTCTTCAATCCGTCTTTGCTTCTGTCTGTGACCTCCCATCTTTCAAACCCTGTGTGTCTTGGCATCTCGAAATCCCCGGGTCTTGATTTTGGCTCTCTTCTTCTATGGGGGCTGCGCTTTCTCTGGCGTTTTCTCTTGGACCCCCCTCCTTCCTGCATAAAAAAATATATATATGTGTATATATATATATGAATAAAATTTTATCATGATCGGCAGGAAAAAATATTAAACTGTTTTTTTTTTGTAAGGAAGAAATATTTTAAAAAGGATTGGAGTTAACCCACTCGTGAGATATTGTACAATATACATTTAATTACATATAATCAGAAATATATCTTTCTACTCTCTCTAAGAGGATGGAACGAAGGAGAGCCTAATTCCTCACTATTTGATCCACATATTGCTTTCACCATATAACAAAAAATTATTTAAAAAAACATCGCTGCTTGTATTGATACAGTACTTATAAATAATTAACTGTTATCCTGCACATAATCAAATGTAAAAAAAAACTTACATGGTCCGGTAGCTTGAGTTGGGTTATGCTGAACGAACTAGGTTGAATTCATCGTGGTCGCTACCACTCAGCTGTTTCCTATAAATGAAATTCTATATGTAAAATCCGCATAAGCTACTGTGCAATAAAATCACAGAACAGCACGTGATCTTTTTAATAAACAAAGAACCACAGGGAAAAGGAAAAGGAAACACGAAATACGAGCGCTTTCGTGATATATTCACATCTTCATGGACAAGAATATTTCACGAAAGCGCTCGGATTTCGTGTTTCCTTTTCCTTTTCCCTGTGGTTCTTTGCTTATATATATATATATATATATATATATATATATATATTATATATATATTTTGAATCAGTATTAATCTGCTCTTGTTCTCCCAATAATATTAACTTCATGCACTTGTGAAAAGTAATGAAAGAAAAAATTATATATAATATCCAATACTCTCACTTAATTTAAAATCTCGTATATAAATTACACACAGTTAAGCAGAATAGAAAAAAAATACTTACATGGAGTCAGAAGTAGAATTCGACATGTTGGATTTTATCTCAATCAAAGTTGGTGTAATATCACTGTTAGGCCTGAGACAGAGTTGAATGGTGGCCGCCATAGGGTAGTGTGAAAAATGAGGTAAGGTTATGCGAAACGAATTACTGTACTATAAGGACTGAGGACTTTATAATATATAATATAATTTATAATTTATAATAAAATATAATATTGCTGTTAAAGCTGAGACGGAATTGAATGGTCGCTGTTAAAGTTCATAGTATGACATATTGCATATATATATATGTATATATATATGCAGTAAAATCACAGAATAACACGTGATCTTATTAATAAGCAAACAACCACAGGGAAAAGGAAAAAGAAACACGAGATCCGAGCGCTTTCGTGATATATTCACATCTTCAAGGAACAACAAGTAAGTTACTTGTTGTTCCTTGAAGATGTGAATATATCACGAAAGCGCTCGAATTTCGTGTTTCTTTTCCCTTTTCCCTGTGGTTGTTTGCTTATATATATATATATATATATATATATATATATATATATATATATATATATATATATACTATATGTTACGCACAATTTGTGCTCATTTCATGAAATTTGCCCATTTCATGAAATGGTTACTCAGACTGCCCATTTCATGAAACGAGCAATAGAAAGCTTGCTCGGTTCATAAAATGTTGAACAATTATGAATGAATTATAAAATTTACAAATTGACTGAAATTCAGGCAATGTGTGATATTGTGATACACACAAAACCTAACTTTAATATGTGTGTATATATATATATATACAGGGTGTTTCAGCAGGAAAGGTCAATACTTCGGGAGGTGATAGTATCGGTCACTGTGAGAAAAAAAGTTCAAATGAACATGTGTCTAATTCTGAATGGTTACGGAGATAGAGCTGTTTGAATCAACAAATACAAAAGCATTGTTAATGGTAATCAAGAAAGAGAAACCAATTACTGTTTCTAACATTTAATGTTTAAACATTGGCATTTTGAATGGTATCAGAAACAGAAATGACACATTTGTTACAGTTTACAATACGTTTTCGAAAATCCCACCGTCAACCTCAATGCACTTTGCAACTCGTGTGCGAAGATCGCGTATTGTTCGTCTGAGTTGATCTTGACGTTCCTTTATGCGGGCAGCAGCATCCAAAATGCGCGCGAGCAATTCGTCTCGTGTATCCACCTTTCTTTTGTAAACTTGACTTTTCATCCACCCCCACAAACAATAATCTAACGGAGAGAGGTCTGGAGACCTTGGTGGTCATAGAATGGGACCACCGCGGGGGGGGGGGGGAGGAAGAGCTGCGCGCGCATCAGATTCAAACAGCTCTATCTCCGTAACCATTCAGAATTAGACACATGTTCACATGAACTTTTTTTCTCACAATGACCGATACTATCACCTCCCGAAGTATTGACCTTTCCTCCTGAAACACCCTGTGTATATATAGTATATATGGACTCGGTGGCATTAAAATAATGTTAATAAGGTTAATTGCTGGCTGCTGATTATCGATTATTTTTCAGACTAAATAAATTTATTAATTAAGGAAATTAATAGAATGAGTTTTCTTCCTTTATTAATTAAACAAAATAAATGATTTATGAATGCAGAAAATAAAAGTTGCATTTGTTTGAATGAAAGTTGTATTGAAATGTTATAAGTGTGCACTTCATTAATGACTTCACTATAATAATGACTTCACTATTAATAACGCGCGAGTTAAGAAAAAGCTTTATATAAAGTTAGTGAATGAACCAGGCTAAGAGAGGCTGCTAAAACGTTGTTTACAGGATGGGATCTAACGTATCCCAAGCGTCCTTCGAGCAAAGGTGTGACGTTCAAGGCAGAGGCAAATCCTTCAGTGAATCATCGCGCTGTGAAAATCGCGAAAGTATCTGAAGGCGTCTCCGTCGCTACAATATGTAGAAATCGCAAAAGTATTTGAAGGCGTTATTTTTTTGTTTTTAAGTTTAGATTAGGTTAGGTTACTTTTTATTAAATTTTCTACCTTTTTGAGGGCAGCACCCCTGCCCCCTATATCATCGCCCTTTTTCCTTATTACCCCCCCCCCCCTTTCTCACTTGAGAAATTAAAATTTCGTTTTTTCTTCTTTCCTCCTTCTCCAGTTCCCCCTCCCAACATTTTTGTGTATATATATATAATATATATATATATATATATATATATATATATATATATATATAATATATAAATACATATGTTACTACTTATATTTCCTACTTTTACTTATTCGAACGACGTTTCAGGATCAACCTGTGGTTGACCCCTCTGCAGCATCCAGCCTTATTTGCGAAATTTCTTGAAAGAGTTGCTTTGCACTGTCAGTAAAGCTAAAAAGGGTATTATAACGCTTGAACAGCGAATAAGTGTTGTGAGGTTAGTGTATCAGTGGAACAACATTTTTAAAGCTCGTTGAAAATTTGAAAATTTGTGGAATACAAGACCTCCTCGACCAGAAAAATTTAATGAATCAAAGAGAAATTTGAAAATTATGCTTTTGTTCAGCACGCTCCAGGTGGCGAAAGACCCATTTCAGCTACCACACAAGAAAACATGAACACAATAGCAACCGTAATTACTCAGAGTCCTAATAAATCAATTTGTCGATTATCTCAACAGCATGATTTATCTTGCAATACAATATGGCGTATTGCTGCACACCCTCTCCGATGATGGTCCTGACCGAAGGCTTCATTTCCGTGAAGTCTTTATAAATTATTGTGCTGAGGAGGAAGGTTTACTGCATTCCATATTGTGGACTGATGAGGCTAAGTTTGTGCTTAATGGGAATGTAAACAGGCATAATTCATATTACCGGGTTGATGAAAATCCTCATAATGTTGAGACAGCTGAATGAATGACCCCTGGAGTTATGGTGTGGGGCGATACAACTTCAAAAGGTATGGTGGGTCCTTTCTTCTTCTCAAATGGTACAGTCACTGGTGAATCTTATTTACATCATTTACAAAATAAAGTTCTTCCAATACTATCGAATCATGTTGATATTGACATTATTGTGGCAACAGAACGGTGCTCCTCCGCACTACAAACGAGAGGTCAAACATTCCTTCTAAAGTGAATAGGTCGCCTGGGACCTGTCGAGTGGCCAGCTAGGCCACGTGATCTTACTCCTATTCATTCTTTGTTTGGGGTTACATTCGTGAAAAAAAATTTGTGCAACAAAGCCAAGGACACTTCAAAAGTTGCAACAACGAATTACCAATGAATTCGGAGCCATATCACAGGATCTTGTAAAGAATATCTGTCGATCAGTAGTCGGACGTTGTGAACAATCTGTTCAAGTTGAAGGAAGACACTTTGAACATTTAAAATAAAAATTATTGTTGCTTTTCTTATTGTTGCTGTATTTGAAATAAAAATTTTAAATATCATATAATTTTTGTTAAGATATTAAGTTCATATAAAAGTTTACTTGTTAATCTTAGAACACCCTGTACAGGGTGTCCCGTAAGTCTGGACCCATAGGGAAAAATAATAAAATTACAAAATAGTCCAAAAATTTATTACATAATCTGTTCAAAGTGTCCGCCGTTGTGTCGCACACATAGTTGAAGACGCAATCTCCACTGCGACAGCACTTTCTGAATCACAGTCGCAGAAATTTCTTGACACGCCTCCACAATGCGTGCTTTAAGGTGGAAAATGTTCTGAAGTTTGACCTCGTACACTTTGGCTTTCAAGTGGCCCCACAAATAAAACTCCAGCGGAGTAAGATCATAATAAAAAAATAATAAAAATAATAATAAAAATAATGAAAAAATATATTATAAATAAATTTTTGGACTATTTTGTAATTTTATTATTTTTCCCTATGGGTCCAGACTTACGGGACACCCTGTATATAGATATAATCATAGTATTAATTGAGAATGCTCTAAAATCTTGGTAAAAAGTAAAAATAAAACTGAGAGAAACATTCTAGAATGTGCATTTATATATTTTGCAAATAACTTTAATAACACTTATAAAACTGCCCATATCTTGTGAAATTACGTTGTTAATGTTTTGATAATCCCTTCAAACTCCATATTATATATATATGCACTAAAATCACAAAATAACACGTGACCTTATTAATCAGCAAACAACCACAGGGAAAAGGAAACACAAAGTCCGAGCGCTTTCGTGATATATTCACATTATCAAGGAGGAACAGAAAATAGACGGAGATTACAAAGTAAATGAGTTAAATAGACAAGCAAAAAATTCACAATCGGCACCTCAAATTAAAGGCCTTAAGGCCCTCTAAAGATTTTTTCAATTGATAACATAATCTGTAGGCTGCTAAATTACAAATTTAAAAGAAGTATACTGTATAGATGAAATTAGACAAAAAAAACAATACAGAGAACAAAAATTATTATACAGTAATGGTTATTAACACTAATATTTAATTAAAGCACGCAATTAATTGGCAAGAATTTAATGAAAAACGAATAGATAACGTAGATAACAAATAGATAACATAATCTGTAGGCTGCTAAATTACTATATAGATGAAATTAGACAAAACACCAGTACAGAAAACAAAAATTATTATAATGGTTATTAACACTAATATTTAATTGAAGTAGGAAATTAAGTGGCCCGAAATTAATGAAAACAAAGGGAATGTTGCCATCGTCTTACAGATTATTACAAAATTTCTACAAACAGTCTGGAAAAAAATTGTTTTCCCAAAAGCAACCCAGTTCAAAAGTCCAATAAACCCCCAGCATCCAAAGATTATACACGAAAGAAATATTACAATTAAAATAGACAAAAATGGCAAAGAAAACCTTCTACGAAGTAAAGGATAAGATTCCTTATAACACAAAAAATGTTTTAGTGTTACCATTCAGAGAAAATTTCCTTGATCTGCCGAATCTGCTGAGGACTTTTAACGTAAATATTGCGTTCAAAAATTTAGATGTAATTAAGAATTCATTGATTAAGAACTCCCCTTTAAGTGAACATGGTTGTGTATATAAAATCCCTTGCACAATATGTAATAAATTTTACATTGGCCAAACTGGTAAGACCCTTGAGGTACGTATTAAACAGCATCAATACCGTATAAGAAGTGGCCAGGAATCTAACGCCATTTTCATTCACGTAAGAGATACTAATCATCCCATTGATTGGAAAAATGCTTCCAAATTAAGGTTTAGTAAATCTATTGTTAGCAGAAATATACTGGAATCAAGTGTGATCAAGAATAATGCGGATTTGGTCCTTAATATTAGCCCTGGGTTGTACAAATTAGATTCGTGCATTGTCAGAAAGCTGGCGAAGGGCCTACTGTTTTCTTAACTGCATTCTTGCCCCTTAATGGTTTGCCCTGGTTAAATTAAATAAATAAATATTATTGTAAGAACTGCTAACATTCTTGTGTGTCTATTTTAATTGTAATATTTCTTTCGTGTATAATCTTTGGTTGCTGGGGGTTTATTGGACTTTTGAAATGGGTTGCTTTTGGGAAAACAATTTTTTTTCCAGACTGTTTGTAGAAATTTTGTAATAATCTGTAAGACGATGGCAACATTCCCTTTGTTTTCATTAATTTCGGGCCACTTAATTTCCTACTTCAATTAAATATTAGTGTTAATAACCATTATAATATTTTTTTTTTTCTGTATGGTGTTTTGTCTAATTTCATCTATATAGTAATTTAGCAGCCTACAGATTATGTTATCTATTTGTTATCTACGTTATCTATTCGTTTTTCATTAAATTCTTGCCAATTAATTGCGTGCTTTAATTAAATATTAATGTTAATAACCATTATAATAATTTTTGTTCTCTGTATTGTTTTTTTTGTCTAATTTCATCTATACAGTATACTTCTTTTAAATTTGTAATTTAGCAGCCTACAGATTATGTTATCAATTGAAAAAATCTTTAGAGGGCTTTAAGGCCTTTAATTTGAGGTGCCGATTGTGAATTTTTTGCTTGTCTATTTAACTCATTTACTTTGTAATCTCCGTCTATTTTCTGTTCGTCCTTGATAATGTGAATATATCACGAAAGCGCTCGGACTTTGTGTTTCCCTTTCCCTGTGGTTGTTTGCTGATATATATATATATATATATATATATAAAATAATAATAAACAGGAACACCAGAGAAAAAATAAACATCCTCCAAGGTTTAATAGTACCAACGTTTCGGAATGCACTAATTCCATCTTCAGGGCTAAAACAATAAAATACCAAATCATATACAAAATACAAATTGCTTAATAGCAACTTAAAATAAAGTTAAAAATTATAAAAAGTAGCTAAGAAAATGTAAAACGTTAAAACTAAAAGGTAAATAAATGTGAAGTTAAAAAGTTACAATTGTATAAAAAGTAGCTAGGAAAAATATAAAAGCATTAAAACTGAAAGGTAAATAAAATAAAATAAACTAGTACCTTAACCAGAACATACCAGGTCTACCGATGATTCGTCAGAATTTAGGTCTGGTTTCAATTTATAAATAAACAAAGATTCCATAACTTTGAGCTTAAGGTCAGAGCTTCCGGCAGCAAGTACGGCGAAATTAGACTGTGAAATTGGGTGGTTATTGTTGTGCGAGTGATTACGTATGAGAGAATTAAGTGGTTTGCAAGAGGTAAATTTGTACGGACCGATTTACCGAGATGTTCGTAAATACGGGATTTTAAATGTCTTTTAGTTTTACTAATATATAACCCCATACAGTGGTCACACTTGTATTGGTAAACTATGGATGACTTAAGTAGTGTAGGAATAACATCCTTGTATTTAAATAAATGGTAAATCGATTTAGACGGGGTGAATATAATTTTTATACATATTTGTGGGTAGAATTCCTTGAGCAATTTTAAAAGTTTGTTTCTAATGTTAAAACTTGAGGTTCCCATATAAGGCAAAGTGAAATACAGGATATCTTTGGGGACTGTAATTAATTCTCTAGTTGTGGGGTTTATTAGTCTATTTAAGGTTCTGCCTATTGTAGTCTCCACCAGTCTAAAAGGGAAATTATTCTTGTTAAGGAGTTTTCGGAAGAAATCTAGTTCATCGTGTAGTTTAAAGTAATCTGAACAGATATTGAAAGCTCTATTGGTCAGAGTCGAAATTAAACTTCGTTTGAAACCTAAAGGGATAAAGGAAGAAAAGTTCGTAGTAAGATTGGTGAATGTCGACTTTCGGTAAACAGAAGTTTCAAAAAAGGAATTAGTTTTTATTATCTTAATGTCCAAAAAGGACAGAGAGCTAGTAGATTCAGCTTCTGAAGTAAATTCAATATTAGGGTGCTTAGAATTAAGGTAATTACGAAACAAAGGGATATGGCCTGGCGATTTGAACAGGAGAAAAGTGTCATCAATATGACAAACTTTTAAAATTGCTCAAGGAGTTCTACCCACAAATATGTATAAAAATTATATTCACCCCGTCTAAATCGATTTACCATTTATTTAAATACAAGGACGCCTCGGTGGTGTAGTGGTTAGCTTCGCTGACTACGAATCCATCGGCCCCGGGTTCGAGACCCGACGGCAGCCGGCGCGCAGCAAAACCCAGCTGTTCATCCTTCCACACAATAAAGAAAGTGGTTGGTAGATAAATGGGTACCCTAGGTGGCCTAGTGGTTAAGACGCTGGGCTGCTGGTGGGGCGTGGTTCGGATTCCACGTTAAACTGTAGGTCTAAGGTGGAGTGAAAAGCTTGACCTTCGTCAGAATGAACAATTCGGGCGGAAGCTAACCAAAGGTATGTGATGTTATTCCTACACTACTTAAGTCATCCATAGTTTACCAACACAAGTGTGACCACTGTATGGGGTCATATATAAGTAAAACTAAAAGACATTTAAAATCCCGTATTTACGAACATCTCGGTAAATCGGTCCGTACAAATTTACCTCTTGGCAAACCACCTAATTCTCTCATACGTAATCACTCGCACAACAATAACCACCCAATTTCACAGTCTAATTTCGCCGTACTTGGTGCCGGAAGCTCTGACCTTAAGCTCTAAATTATGGAATCTTTGTTTATTTATAAATTGAAACCAGACCTAAATTCTCATGAATCATCGGTAGACCTGGTATGTTTTGGTTAAGGTACTAGTTTATTTTATTTTATTTACCTTTCAGTTTTAATGCTTTTATATTTTTCCTAGCTACTTTTTATAATTGTAACTTTTTAACTTCACATTTATTTACCTTTTAGTTTTAATGTTTTACATTTTCTTAGCTACTTTTTATAATTTTTTACTTTATTTTAAGTTGTTATTAAGCAATTTGTATTTTGTATGTGATTTGGTATTTTATTGTTTTAGCCCTGAAGATGGAATTAGTTCATTCCGAAACGTTGATATTATTAACCTTGAAGGATGTTTATTTTTTCCCTGGTGTTCCTGTTTATTATATATATATATATATATATATATACATATACACACACTCGTATATGTAAATGAGCGGGATGCTGCCGAAGGGTCGAACACAGGTCGACGCAAAACAGTTGTTCGAAGCTATTTTCAGTGTTACTATATATACTACAGGGTGTCCCGTAAGTCTGGAACCATATGGCAAAATGATAAAAACGGCAATAAAAACGCCGAAGAGACTTTTGGGGAGTGTTTGTGAAATGAACCAGGATGGTAGCGGCTGTGTCATCGTCGGTGGATGTCCTCGGAGGTCCAGTGCAATCTGTTAAATTCTCAGCGACTTCCCTATGACTCCGATTTCCTACGAGCAGAATTACCTGGATGCGTTCTTTCTTACTCAAAGACATCATGGGTACTTGCATAAACGGAAAAACATGAATTACTTATTTTACCCTATGGTTCCAGACTTACTGGACACTCAGTCACTATGCACCTGGTACAAACGGAATAATAGTACCGTACAGTAAATGAAATAAGTAAACAGAACTCTCTTTGCATCAGAACACTTCTCTCGTATTTCTTATTCTTATTATTTCATTTAGCTATTTAATAATAAAACATTTACTCAAATTTTGTCCGAAATCTCCCCGGTTCACGGTATGCATTTGAGAGTTATAAAAAATGCTGGAAATGAACCCTCAGGTGCCTCCAGACATGCTCGAACACGCTGAATCTTGTTTCTGAAGGTTCTCCTTAACTAATCGATTGTAATTTTGCTGACGTAGATCTTGATAGCATCCTTCAAATCCGAGATACCGTGGGGTTTGTTTCTGTAAACATCTCCTTTCATTGCTTCCCACAGATAATAAACTAGGGATTAAGATCTGGGGACAGGGAAAGCCAAAGTCCTTTGGATATTATTCTGTTCCAGAAGCCTTGTCCAAGAGCACCAGGCATTTCCAGCATTTATTATAACTAGCAAGTACGTGCTATTCCGGTTGTACCAGGTGCACAGTGACTTTTCGAACACCTATTTTGTGTATGTATATATATATATATATATATATATGGGATGAATTTCATATTTAAACACATGAAATGAATGAATGATGCAAACCCACAAGGAAAAAGAAAAAAATTTTCCAAGTTCTTTCGTGTATTCAACAGTACACCTCGTCAGGGTGACGAGGTTTGCTGTTGAATACACTAAAGGCCTTTGAATATTTTTTTCTTTTTCCCTGTGGGTTTGTACCACATATATATATATTATATATATATATACACACACACACATATATATATACTTGAAGTATACAGGAAGACAGAAGATAAAGAAGCTAAAAGAAAAGCTGCCAAACTTTTTCAATTTTATTCGGATGTCAGATCAGTAAATAATTACTCTCGAGTCATTAAATATCAATATTTTATCGCGTGCACACACTAAGCGCAAAAAATTAACAGTTTTGGTTTGAATGTCTGCTTCTGTGGCTTTTTGAGCTAACATTTCATTCCAGAATTCGTAACTATGTTTGAAGAGTAAACGTTTAGAATGTTAGTTTGGGGGATTTGCCACCGGATTTAAATCAAGCTGTGCACTACTTTCTGTTTTACATACACACATTGCACACACACACACACACACACACCTATATATATATATATATATATATATATATATATATATATATATATATATATATATATATATATGAGAGAGAGAGAGGAGAGAGAGAGGAGAGAGAGAGAGAGAGATTTATACTTAACAGAGTAATAGAAAGACAGACAGACAGAGCGATAAATAGACGAACAGGTAGATAGACAGATAGCCTGATAGAAGGGTAGGTAATTAGAGAAAGAGAAAGAGAGACATAGATGAGGATTAAACAAGTGACAGAAAATAAGTGATTCCATGTAAATAATTTTCTGCTCATCTTGTGTAATTGTTGTTCTACATAACAATTATTATTCAGAAGGTGTTTTATTACCAAACTTGAATTATCGTTTGAATTACAAAAGCACCGTAATTGATAACAATATAATGACTATATGGTACAGTAGGCCTGTTCAAAAATCAACTTTTTCTTATTTTTCTAGGTTTCTGTACATTTTCCCATGCTTTTTGACCTGAAAAAGCCGAAAATCACAACTATTTTGACCTAGGATGTTGGGAAGCATTGCCGCATGGAGCTTTAAATTTTCTGCCTGCTTGAAATCGGCCAAAGCGCCAATTCCGGGGTCCCTTGAATTATGTTTTGCACTTTAACTTTTGATCTAAACAAGATAGAGCAACAAATTAGGTATCAAATGAAAGAGCATAAAATTAATAAATAATAATAATAATAATAATAATAATAATAATAATAAATATAATAATTAATAATAATAATAATTATCTATCATTTTTCAGGAAACAACAGAAACTCAATCAGAATCTAGAAAACCATCTACAAGTTACAACTTCACAATGGCATTAAGCAAGGAGCTGAGGGAGCTCCGTGGGCGCACAGTTGATATCTCAGAAACAGTTGATATCTCAGAACCTCCACGTACTGTCCACAGGCAGGTGTCAACTGGGCCATCTACCAGATATCTCACTGAAACTTTCCTGGTTGGATACCCTTCAGCTTTTATCAGTGGTTCCCAGCTTCCCACCAACAGACAGGCTTTCCAGTATTTCCTTAATCTTCAGAATTTACCGGAAAATGCAGGGAGGCCCATGGTTCAAGACCTTGCATATGAAACAGTTGAATCTATCATCCCATTCTGGCAGATGGCTAGGATCAAGACAATGACCAAGTACAACGCACTGAAGCTCTTCATGAAACTACATGAGAAACATCGTGCTCTGGTGAAAAGCAAAGGAAGAGCAAGTAACCCTGGAGGAAAAAGAGGAGCATTTGTGCTGGAATTAGACAGCCTGTTCGATATAGGAGCTCCAGATGCAATCCAGGAAATACAGAACAACAGACTGTTATCCAGAGAGAAGAAAGATGAGGATATCAGGTTCTACGAAGACCAAAAGACTGAGAGGAAAGGTCATATGTCTGGTCATGACAAGATTTTTGAGACAAGATCCCTGCAGCAAGCAGCGAGGAATGAAAGACTGCAGCATAGACAAGAACAAGGTAAAACTAATTATTTGAACGTCACAAAAAGTTTTAAGTTTTATTCCATTGCGATATTTAGCATGTACTTAACAATTACTGTCTTAACATGTTGTACTATTTTACAGCTGCAGCAGAACAAGAGGCAGTTGTTCATGTGGATGACATTACCTGGGGTGACTCAACTGACAACGACGCTAACACAGAGGACATGGATTACCATCAGCCTCGTCCTGGATGTTCTCACCATCAAGACACTGTGACTAGTGTGACTTTGACGTTTCCAAGGAAGGTCATGGAATGTGATGTCATCTGCAATACAGCTGATCGTCTTGGTTTATCAGACAATCAAGTTACTGCCATGGTTTCTGCCACCTTGAAAGCTGGAGGGGCTGATCTTGATAACTTCGTCATCTCAACCTCAACAACACGTCGCAACAGAATGCTGTCCAGGTATAATATCAGCCAGAGTCACATGTCCAAGTTTTGTGAAAACCCCCCACAGTACGCTGCCTTACACTGGGATGGAAAGTTGCTCAAAGATGTCTTGGTCCACCTTCATACACTGAAGGAAAGTTATTGGGAGTACCTGTCATCGACAATTCTTCTGGCACAGCTCAGGCTGAGGCTTCAATGGATTTACTGGAGACATGGGAACTTACGGATAATGTTACTGCCCTTGTTTTTGACACTACATCCAGTAACAGTGGAGTTCACAGAGGAGCTGCCAAACTGCTAGAGAAAATGCTGAACAAAAAGGTGTTTTATCTGGCCTGTCGACATCACATCCTGGAAATCCTAGTAGGAGCAGTTTGGGAGAAGCTGTTTGGGAAGGTGAAGGGGCCAGATAATCCCTGGTTTCAGCATCTGAAGGATGTTTGGACGGACTTGTCCAAGGAAAACCCAAAGATGCTGGCTATCAACAGCAAATGGCTGAAGGAAAAGAAGAAGAACAGTGAAGAAATACTCCAAGACATTCTAACAGCAGAAAGGCTTCCAAGAGCCGACTACAGGGAAATGGCTGAACTGACAGTCATTGTTCTTGGAGGAACGCCTCCTCGAGGTATTCACTGGAGTCGACCAGGCGCCATTCATCAGGCCAGATGGATGGCCAGAAACCTGTACTCCATGAAAATGCTGATGTTTGCAGATCAACTTGAGTACGACGAAGACACTGTATCAAAGCTGGAAAGACTCAACACCTTCCTTGCGCTGTTCTACACTCCTGTATGGATGATGTCAATGTCTGCTGCAGATGCTCCCGTGAATGATCTAAGTCTAATCCAGGACATGTTGAAGTACAAGAAAACTGACCCAGAGCTTGCTGATGCAGTACTTAATAAGATGGAAAACCACAAATGGTACCTGACGCAGGAAGTCGTGCCATTTGCCCTGTTCAGCAGTAGATTGAGTGACACATTGAAGCACGACATTGCTGCCCAGTTACATGCCACTGAGAAGCCAGACAGCTTCAGAACAGGAAAGCCTCTATTCCAGAGAGTCACAGCTAAGACCACCCTGGTTGATCTCATTGGCCCAGAATCACATTTCCTGCTGGACACACTGAACATTGGATCCGAGTGGCTTCTGGAACCTGCCACGTCTTGGCCACAGAATGAGGACTACAGAAAAGCGTTGGACTATGTTAAGAATCTGAAAGCGGTGAATGACATTGCTGAACGTGGTGTCAAGATGATGAGCGACTTTGCAAATGTCATAACAACAGATGCCAAGCAAAGGGACTATCTCCTTCAAGCTGTGGAGTTCAACAGACGCCGCTTTGACAGCTTCAAGAAACAAACTCTCAACAACTGACTGTGTAAATGTCATTATGAAATTAATCATCATGTAATGCTTTCACTTCTTGATCGATTAGACTTGTGACAAAATGTTAATCTCAAATTTGTGTCATGAATAAGGCGCCTTGTCTGCCTTGAGTGTGAGAAAACGAATTTTGTGATATTTCTGAAATCTTTGTATGTGCCAATGTGACATTTCTTGTTCCAAGACTATCATAATTGTATAAGTTAGAAAGAGGATTAAAAACACTTTAATTTGGTGCCTATTTTGTTGCTCTATCTTGTTTAGATAAAAAGTTATAGTGCAAAACATGATTCAAGGGACCCTGGAACTGGTGCTTTTGGCCGATTTCAAGGCAGAAAACTTAAAGCTCCATGCGGCAATGCTTCCCAACAACCTAGGTCAAAATGGTTGTGATTTTCGGCCTTTTCAGGTCAAAAAGCATGGGGAAAAGTACAGAAACCTATGAAAATAAGAAAAAGTTGATTTTTGAACAGGGCTAATGGTACAGTACAGAACTTCAGTTCTGTCATTTACTGTACTTTCTATATTTCATTTTCTGGAAGTGAATGCTAATTACTAATAACTAGCTCGGTATTTTATAAGAGAAGTGGCAAATCATTGGAGACACTCTCTTCAAGTTTCTAAATTTTCTTTCACGAAATATTTACTGAAAATAAGAATTTCTATTGGAACTATTAACTCTAAGTTACATAACAACAGCATTGATAGTTTCTTATTATTAGAGGTATATGTAACATACTGTATATGCGTAATTGCATTGGTCTAAGTTGTGCTCAGGTACTGTAGGTTATGTAGTTAACCGAACGTTTTGGTGATTGCACGCTTCCTTCCATAGAATACTGAAGTTTCAGTCCAATTAAGCTAAATAAATTATCCAGCTACTTTGGTAATAGGTCTTGTCTTCTTACATTGCATTATATGATGTAATTACTAATTAACGCTATTAAGTGCAAAACAACTACTAGTAGTATGGAAGCAAAAAAGAAATTTGGGGAAGAGGAATGACATTGTCACTGACACTGAGGGGTGGCACTGTGAAAAGAAAAATAATCAATCCCTTTCAATCCATTTTAATCCATTTTAATCCCCAATGTTCCCAGTAATATCTCCTAATCCGTTAATGACTTTTAAGGCAAAATTTAAGGAAAAAAATATATGTAGTTATATGACGTGACAGTATGAAGGTTAGGGGCAACCATTTATGAGTTTTAAGGCCACAATTTTATTTGGTTGTTTTTTTTATGCAGAAAGGAGGAGCCAAGGGCAAATGTCCGCAAAAACGCCCCTCCCATAGAAGGAGAAGAGAGCCACAATCAAGGTCCGGTGTTGTCGAGATGCCTAGACACTCTGCGTTTGAAAGATGGGAGGACATAGACAGGAGGAAATATGGATTGAGGAACATTGTTCCAGAGTTCACCGGTTGAGTAGATGAAAGACTGAAAATACCGATTAACCCGTGCATTAGATAGTTGGACAGAAAAGGAATGAGAAAGTGTAGAAAGTTTGGTACTGCGTGCACTCCTTAAAGGAGAAGGGATGCAGTTAGAGAGTTCAGAATAGCAATGTCCGTTGTTGTGCGCAACCCCTTCATTTATGTGGTGCACACCCTTTTCTGATTGCACTTATTTCGTACGCGCGTGGTTCGTTTATTTCCGGATGACTCTGCCTCTCCACTGGGATGGCCTTTCAATTTTATACGCGTAGTTACCCTCGGCTTACTTGAAGCCCACTTTGAATTTCAAACTTTCAACGTTAATTTACCCTCAGCTTACAAAAGAGGCCTATTGCAAGGTAGCATAGAAACGACACACTCCATCTTATAAAGTTTATTTAATTTCACTCCAATTAAGACATAAATTGAAAGAAATATGCGGATGTGCGATTACAAATTTTGTTTAAAAAATAAATTTTTTAATTTGAAGAAAATGTTCGCAAGTATTTAAGTCTCAAAAAAACCATTTGTACAGAGGGTTTTTTTATTTGCGTGTAACTTTAGAAACGGCACTAAATTCAAACTTCGTAATCTAAAAAGCAGTTTACAAAATAGTTTACTTACAAAAATTTGGGAAACTTACTCTCAAAAGTTCTGCGCGAGTTCCGCAGATTCTTCCAGGAAGAAAGTCCGTCAAATAAATTAGATTACTTCTCACAATAACTGAATGGTCATGCACTAACTTCCCGGGTTTCCACGGGAACCAACTTCAACACAAGATATTGACTCTTCCATGAGGAAATCCAATATGTCGCAAACTTAGTTTAACATTTAATTTGAACAAAATTAAATTAAACGAAATTTCACAAAATTCTTTGTCTGTCGGTTAACATTCTTTTAGCTCTTCCAACTAAGTTCGCACAAAACAATAAAACAAAGGAAATTCAAGTTTTAAGTACAACGTGAAACAGTTTTAACTCAACTTAGAAATTTTCAATCACGCCACAGAGCCTAAAGATTCTTTCTTTAGAAGCCACTTTATTAGAGCTATATGTAACATACTGTATATGCGTAATTGCATTGGTCTAAGTTGTGCTCAGGTACTGTAGGTTATGTAGTTAACCGAACGTTTTGGTGATTGCACGCTTCCTTCCATAGAATACTGAAGTTTCAGTCCAATTAAGCTAAATAAATTATCCACCTACTTTGGTAATAGGTCTTGTCTTCTTACAGTGCATTATATGATGTAATTACTAATTACATAAGGTCGTCCCTACGAAAGCTTTCATCCATACATAAGGAAAGAAGGAGGCTTTTCTTTTTCCTCACTGGGTGTTATAAGAATCATTGTCCTTTGATCGGAGATTGACATTCCCTTCCAAAAATAAAGCTCCTCCTTTTCCTTAAAATGAACTTAAAATAAGTTCTTTCTTCGAAGCCACTTGGTTTCTCAAATTTATGACCAACGTCATGGTCCAGTTCAATAAGTGGATTCGAAGTCTGTTTTTCAAATGTTTAACCACGAAGCGAAGAGAAAACAAGCCATTTTACATCTGCACCCGGCCAGCTTGTTTTCCCTTCTCTTTGAAGCTAGGGCCGCTCCTCGACCCTACCATAAATCTCTACCGAGAGGCTGTCCTGGGTTATACCATTAACGTGAGAATACAAAAATAAAAATCAAACGAACGCTAAACAATCTGAAACATTTTTATTTTTAACCCTGTAACAAGAAACCAATTGATATTCTTCAATAACCATAATATAAACTACCTTGCTTTAGAGATTTAAACAACAAAATCTTAAAACTAAAATTTCTGCTCCTCTTTTCGTAAGAGATTTCGGCACACAAATTTGCCGTTACAACACCGTTATGAGAGCGATAGTAAAGAGAGAGTGAGGCAACATTGCAACAAAGAGAGAGACTGAAGACAGTCAGTAAGAGGCGGGGAATTGATGAGACGAAAAGCCTTTGATTCCACCCGGTCAAGTACGCCTGTGTGGGTTGAACCACCCCACGCATGAGAAGCATACTCCATACAGCGGCGAACAAGACCCCTGTACAGAGAGAGAAACTGAGTTCGGGTGAAGAAACCGCGGGTGCGGTACAGCACACCTAACCTCTTTGAAGCTGGTTTAGAAAGAGAGTATATGTGATCTTTCCAGGAAAGATCACGAGAAAAGGAACGCCAAGAATGTTAAGAGAAGAAGAAGGATTGAGTTGTGTGTTGTTGAAGGTAAGGAGATAGTCGTGTGGAAGATTGTGAAGAGTAGACAGATGGAAGAACTTAGTTTTTGAGGCATTGAAAGCCAGGAGGTTTTCTGTGCCCCAATCAGATATAGCAGAAAGATTAGAGGTCAGTGTCCCATAGCCGTCCTATGCGAATCATGAAGCGACTGCTGTGAGGGGCGCTTTGGGAAGCGGGTGGAGAAGTGAAGAGTGGAATGATCGGCATAGGAGTGAATAGGACAGGAAGTGCGAATTAAAAGATCATTAATAAATAAAAGGAAAAGAGTGGGTGACAGGACAGAACCCTGAGGAACACCACTGCTTTAGGAGAAGAACAGTGGCCATCTACATCTGCAGCTATAGATAATAATAATAATAATAATAATAAAACTGTATTGGAAATAAGATAAAAGTATAAAGTTTGGAGGCCACTCATCAGTCACCATGCCTCTCGTCAATGTGCCTTAATCACCACGCCCATAGCCCATCTTAAGCCACCCACAATCCACAAATACCTCAGCATCCACTCTCCTTTTTACTTTTTATTATAACTTACTTAAAATATATGTTAATTATCAAGCAAAGTTCTAAAAAATATTAGTCTGTAACATTTCAATTGAAAGTATGTTTCTCTTCAAATAAAATATATTTACAGTTTAATCTAAAAAAAAAATAATAATTTAGATAAAGGATATTATTCACATTTTAAACTAAAAAAAAATTAAAACTTTAAACACAAGTATATAAAAAGTCAAAACGACACATTAACACATCCTTCTTCGTTGGATTCTGAAGGAAAACAGAAGCAAATTACCTAGTGAAGTCGATTTGGCTGTTGGATTGATTGAATCAGCCACCTTAAATGTTAAAAATCATTAAAAGAGACACTCTAATTTCTAATACAGTAGGCCATTTGCAGCCATTTCTTGGAAAACTCTATAATATCAAATAAAGAAGAATATGTCCAGGTATAAACAGGGTGTTTCACAACCGACCTGCCATACTTTGGGGAGTGATTTGGGGGGGTGATAGCCAGTAAAAAAGTTAATACAACATTGTTACTATTTCCAACCGTTGCAGAGCTACGAACGTTTTAAGATGTGCAAACAACAAATCCCAACTTGTGTGTAATTCGATAGCTGGCAGCACTGGTTGTATTTTCGGTTAACGAAATTCCCACTACTAATCCACAGTTTTTTCTTTCAGTTGGTTCTGATCTGTAGTACGAGACACTGTGTTGCGCTTAGGTGAACAATCAAAATGAATCAACAATTCACATCCGCTGAATAAGCTGATATCCATTTCATTTATGGATTCTGTGATGGTAACAGCAGAGCGGCAGTTGAGGAATATCGAAGACGTTTTCTGAATTGCCGAATACCGAACAGGCAAGTGTTTAGTGACACACACGAGAGATTAAGGGAAACAGAGACAATTGCTGCACGTAACCAAGAACATGTAGCACGACGGCCCGTTGCTGTGGAGGTGCGCATACTGGACCTAGTACAACGTAGCCCAACTACCAGTGTTCGAAGGGTTTCTAGACGAATCAGTGAATCCGCATCGCGTATATGGCGAACCATACATGATGAGGGTTTGTATCCCTATCAGTTGCAGCGTGTGCAAGCTCTTCAACCGGATGATTACAATAAACGTGTTCAATTTTGCCAGTGGATGGTTATGCATCGTCAAATTCTCAATTGCATACTGTTTAGTGATGAAGCACAATTCATTCGGGATGGAATTAACAATAGGCGAAATTCGCACTTGTGGTCCGCCGATAATGCCCAAAGTATCGTTGAAGGAAACTTTCAATATCGATTCTCGATGAATGTTTGGTGCGGTGTAATTGGAGATCAGCTGATTGGCCCGTTCGTTTTGGAACAACGATTAACTGCTGACATTTATCTGAACTTCCTCACGAACGAATTGCCGCTTTTGATGGAGGACATACCCTTGGAGACAAAGCGCAGGATGTTCTTTCAACACGATGGGGTGCCACCACATTTTGGTCGCCATGTTACAGATTACGTGAATCAGAGGCATGGGAATCGTTGGATTGGTCGTGCTAGTCCAATATCGTGGCCCCCGGGATCTCCGGACCTAACTCCGTTAGATTTCTTTTTATGGAGTCTTATGAAACAGATGGTCTAAGAGACCAAAGTACAAACGAGAGAGAAGCTCTTGCGTCGAATTATGGATGCCGCTGCTTACATACGAGAACACCCCGAAATGATTCAGTGGTCAGAGGACTCTTGTTTGGAACGAGCAAGGCTGTTCATTGAAAACCGAGGCGGACATTTTGAACATTTATAAGATGTATCTCAAAAAATGTAGTAATAAATACATCAGATTAATACTCTCGTTTATTTTTTCCGTGCACCTTAAAACGTCCGTAGCTCCGCAACGGTTAGAAATACTGTAGTACCGATGTTGTATTAACTTTTCTACTCGATATCTCCCCCCAAATGACCCCCTAAAGTATGGCAGACCGGTTGTGAAACACCCTGTATATATTGAACCTAATTCTTGAAAAAACTATTTTTCTTCCATTCAGTCAACCTCACTTTTCTCTGTAAACAAATTTCAAATTTATCAGTACTGTATTTATAAAAATATCCCTCAAGAGCTGACGCGTTGGACAACTCAGTCTTCCTCTCTTCGTATGCCTTGCCACTTCGTCAATCCGTCATCTTATCTCTTTTTGTACATTTCTCACTGGCTTTTGGAAAGTTCAAGTTAGATACATACTGTATATATATATATATATATATATATATATATATATATACATACATACATACATACCGCCCGGGAATCGAACCCAGGGCCTTCCAATTGCCGGTTGGACGCGCTACCATTATGCTACGGCCCTCGCTTAATCACAAATCGAAATTCTCCCACATAGGGCAGAAACCAATGCCCTGAGAGGGCACCCTCGCAAATCGTGAATATGCGCATATAACTGCAATGACCGCGCAGTATATAAATGAATAGAAACGACATAAGTGTTAAGGAACGTTTCTGCACACGAGGAGGAGAGATAACGAATAAATGAAAAATGAGGCGAACCGCCCGGGAATCGAACCCAGGGCCTTCCAATTGCCGGTTGGACGCGCTACCATTATGCTACGGACCTCGCTTAATCACAAATCGAAATTCTCCCACATAGGGCAGAAACCAATGCCCTGAGAGGGCACCCTCGCAAATCGTGAATATGCGCATATAACTGCAATGACCGCGCAGTATATAAATGAATAGAAACGACATAAGTGTTAAGGAACGTTTCTGCACACGAGGAGGAGAGATAACGAATAAATGAAAAATGAGGCGAACCGCCCGGGAATCGAACCCAGGGCCTTCCAATTGCCGGTTGGACGCGCTACCATTATGCTACGAACCTCGCTTAATCACAAATCGAAATTCTCCCACATAGGGCAGAAGCCAATGCCCTGAGAGGGCACCCTCGCAAATCGTGAATATGCGCATATAACTGCAATGACCGCGCAGTATATAAATGAATAGAAACGACATAAGTGTTAAGGAAAGTTTCTGCCTCATTTTTCATTTATTCGTTATCTCTCCTCCTCGTGTGCAGAAACGTTCCTTAACACTTATGTCGTTTCTATTCATTTCTATACTGCGCGGTCATTGCAGTTATATGCATATATATATATATATATATGTGTGTGTGTACATACATATATATATATAATATATATTATATATATATATATATATATATATATATATAATATATATATATATATATATATATATATATATATAATATATATATATATTACACACACACATATATATATGTATATACACACACACATATATATATATATATACACACACATATATATATATATACACACACATATATATATATATACACACACACATATTATATATATACACACACACATATATATATATATATATATATATATATATATATATATATATATATATATATATATACATATATACATATATATATACATATATACATATATATATATACATACATATATATACATATATATACATACATATATATATATATATATATATATATATATATATATATATATATATATATATATTATATATATATATACAGGGCGTCCCAAAAAAATGTATACACACTTTAAATACTTATAAAGGCAGTGTTTATTAAAATACATTTCATTTTCAAAATGTAATAGAATCTACAGACATTATTTAATTGTTTTGTCAACGCCTGTTTTCAAACTGACGTCCGTTCTGGTCTAGGCACTGCTGATAACGCGAAGCAATGGAATCGCAAACATCACGAAACATTTCGTTTGGTATTTGTGTGCATTCTCGTTCAATGGCTGCTCTCAATTCAGCGACTGTTGCAGTTTTTATAGCGTAGACTTTGTCTTTTAAGTATCCCCATAAAAAAAAGTCTAGTGGTGTGAGGTCTGGTGAACGCGGAGGGTATTCTACGAAACCCCTTCGTCCAATCCACATCCACATCGTGCCAAGTACCACTCGCAATACTCCACTCTTCTGTCCGGATCATCTTCATTAATAGCATGGACTAATCTTGGAGTGTATAAGTCATTATTAGAAAAGATGAATTACGGAAATACAGTAATGAATAAAGAAGCACAAATCGAAATTCTATCCAAAACTCGCTTAGGCGATTTTGGTTTCTTATGTAAAAATGAACATTCAAACATAAAAACTATAAGAACATAAGTACTGCATGAAGATAATGAATCCATATAATGATGGTATAGGAATTGTTCATTGTTCATTTTTACATATGTACAGGAAGGTCATATGACAGAGACGATAATAAGTAAATCAAACAGCTATGTGGAACTCCTAGCAGTGAAAATAGAAAAACTAAACTTGATAGTAATAGTCATCTATAGACCTCCAAGCACCCCAACTGAAAAATTCTCGGAGGCCATTGATGACATCAGAAAGCTAATAAAGGCCATAAACCCTCCATCCCCCAATATGATGATATGCGGAGACTTTAACTTCCCATTTAGAAAATACAAAAAGGTGGATAGGAATATATATATTCACCAGGACAAGGGGGACACAATAGAAAACCAGGAGCAAGCAAAAATGTTGATGGCTCTCACAAATGAGTTTATGCTGACACAGGAGATTACAGAAAATACCAGAAAAAATAACTGCCTGGATCTGGTATTCACGAATAACACGAACTTGATTGCTGATATAAAAATAACCCCAACCATTATCTCAGACCACAACTTAATCGAGATATCAACAAATATGACGACAGCATTAAAACACAATACACATATTATGGAAAGAAGTAAATTCGGGACGTTTAACTTAAACTCGAAGACTATAAATTGGGAAGCAATCAGATCGCACATGGCCCAAATAGAATGGAGAACAATTTTCGAGAATAAAACAACTGAAAAAATGCTAACAACCTTGGAGGAAAAAACGCTGAGAATTTTAGAAAAATATGCTCCGAAATCACAGCCAAAAGGAAAGATGAGCTGGCTAGAGAGGTAAAAGAGAAGACTATTCCGTTAACGAAAGAGTAGAGGCGAAGTTAGGTAACTGCGGAGATAATGACAGGAAAGCAATAAAAGAAAAACTGGAGGGTATCGATAGGGAAATACAAGCCGTGATTAAGGAACATAGAGAGAGGGAAGAGGAAAAGGCGGTAGTAGCAATAAAGGAAAATCCAAAATACTTCTATAGCTATGCAAAAATGAAAATAAAAACGCGCGCCGCTATTGGGCCCTGAAGGACGCGAAATAATGAACTAACCGACGATCCAAAAGAAATATCTGATACATTGAGAGCTCGATATGAATCAGGTTTCAGTACCCCAAAAAGTGACAAAGCGATACCTAACATAAATGCATTCTTTGAAGAGGAATTGCAAGGAGAGTATATAACAGACTTTGATTTTACACCAGAAGATGTAGCGAGAGCTATATGACAAATGAAACCACATTCAGCTGCAGGTCCGGACAATTGGAACGCATTGTTGATTAAAAACTGTAAAAATGAAATAGCTACACCTTTATACTGGATATGGAGAAGATCCCTAGACACTGGGGAAATACCGAGCATCTTGAAAAGAGCAAACATTGTCCCTATAAATAAAGGAGGGGACAGATCTCAAGCAAAGAACTATAGACCAGTGTCATTGACGTCCCATCTCACCAAAGTATTTGAAAGAATAGTTAGAGAGAAAATTTATGATTTCCTGGAGACACGGGAAAGATTCAACGAAAATCAGCATGGATTTCGATCAGGTAGATCATGCCTATCACAACTAATAGAACACTACAACAATATCCTAGAAGGCAATGACAACTACGATGTTATATACACAGATTTTGCTAAAGCTTTCGATAAATGTGACCATGGTATAATAGCACATAAAATTAAATATATGGGAATAACAGGCAAAGTGGGAAAATGGATCTACAACTTCCTTAGAGATCGTCTGCAGGTCGTCAAAATTCAAGGTATATCATCATCAGAATCGACAGTACGCAGCTCAGAACCACAAGGGAGAGTACTGGCCCCACTCCTGTTCATTATCGTGCTAACAGACATAGACAGCGGAGTAAACAGCAACAGTATAGTAACATTCTTTGCAGACGATACAAAGATCAGCAGAAAAATCAGCGATGTACATGACGTGGAGGCCTTGCAGAGGGACACAAACAAAATATACAAATGGTCAGAAGACAACAACATGTCATTCAACGCCGAGAAATTTCAGCTCTTGAGATATGGTAGAAAATAAGAACTTAAACAGACTGCATATTATGCTCCAGATAGACAGGAAATTCAGAGAAGCACGAAAGCGATTGATCTCGGGATAATAATGACAGATGATGCGAAATTCGAAACAAAATCATATAGCGATAAATGAAGCAAAAAGAATCGCCGGACAGGTACTAAGAACGTTCAAGAGAAGGGACAGGAAAGTAATGATTCCCCTGCTAAAAACACTGATTATACCAAAACTTGAATACTGCTCAGTTTTGACGTCCCCATATAAAAAGGAAGAAACTAATAAACTAGAAGAAACGCAAAGGCATTTCACAGCCAAGATTGATGGCTGCAAAGAACTCAACTACTGGGAAAGACTACGTAAACTAAATCTGTACTCACTGGAAAGAAGAAGAGAGAGGTACATCATAATCTACATATGGAAAATGATCGAAAAACTGGTACCAAACCTAAAACTAAACCCAATTACCATTCAAACAACACTGGAAAATAGGAAAGGCAGAATGTGTAGTGTTCCCAAATTAAAGGCCCGACAAGAGACCTCCTCAACCCTGAAGGAAAATAGCTTGGTTGTCAGGGGGCCAAGACTTTTCAACCAGCTTCCTAAGGACCTCAGAAACGTAACGGGGGTCAAAGTTGAAGTCTTCAAGAAAAGACTGGATGCCTGGCTCAGGACAGTACCAGATGAGCCGGGCGTGCCTGGCTATGTACGGTGGAGAGCGCAAGAAAGCAACTCGCTCCTCCACCAGGACAGACCTAGAGGCGGGGCCACCAGCTTGACCTCCGTGTGAAGAGAGACCAACGCACGAAACAACATAAGGTTCATAAGGTATGGTAAGGTAACGTTTTCTTAATACGTTAGCCATTTGTGTATTTTAGAGGCACGTGGAGAGGGTTGACTATTGTTGTTGTTTGGCCTCTTCTTTCTCCTCTTCAGAGGCGTTACCGCTGAGGTTGTTGGCGTTCTCAAATGTGGCACATGCGAGGCATGTAACAAGTCTTTTAATCTGTTTATTTGTTGTAGCCTTGCTTTAATATGCTTCCATCCTGATGGTGAGGACCTATCCCACTTTCTTACCAGATCATGGACGATGTTAACGATATTCGAGCCCGGTACCTTTGTTCCTTCCATAATGATCTCACCTGTATCGGTCCACCGTATGTTGGGATCCTCATTCAATAGGTTATAAAGACTTAAACCTTTATTCCTCAATGTATGTGGGAGGCTGCTTTTTAATATATTCTTTGGTTGGCTAGCTCTAACGTTGGGCCCAGGTTCTATGTGACCATGTTCATCGTTGTCCGTGCTGAGCCTAATAGCCACGGTGATCTTTGTCGGATTCTTATAATTTTCGTACTCGTGAAGAAATTTCTGCAGAGCTTCTTGGTATAAGATGGTTCTTTTCTCATCAGGTGTTTTTTCACTGTTTAATTGGGCTAACAATTCGCTCTTCATTCTTTTATGCCTGCTTTTACGGGCGTTCTAGAACCGTATCTTGACTCTTTGAACTTTGCTGTGAAGCATACACCTCGTGTGGAATCACTACCACTTTCTTCATTATAATAATCTAGTTTGTAAAGGCCCCAAACTGAAAATAAAATAGAGAGGAATGACCCTCCTCTTTGTACAATAATTCGCTTTTTCTTCCCCACAGTATGACTTTTACGAGTGAGTGTACGTATTATGTTCTTGTAACAGGGTAGGCGAGCCTTCTGTGGGGGTTTCATTGATACATTCCAATTTATAACGTTGACATATTTCACGGATGTATTTTAAAAAGTCGGAGTCGATATTTTTAACAAACATCTGTTGCGTTGCCTGGTACAGTCGATGATAGATTTTTATTAATTCATGGCATTTCTTTAAGCCTCTTTGTCATTCTGGAATATACACCGTTTGAGGCTCGTTTGGGAATATATTCGTTCTTAGAAGTACCCTAAACGTATTTCGCGGGTGAAGGTCACAAAGCAAATATATGTAACGTTGATTTGTAGCTTCTTTATAAACTTCCAAAAACTCCTTATGCTGATTCGGGAACATTTGATTGGCTAATACCCCAATTTGTGACTCATCTCTACGTTGCGAGAATAAAACTAGATATTGTGTATTTAACGACACATCGCGCATGTATCTATTTTTGAAAAATAGATTCTGATTGATGAAGGACACGCTTATGTTAAGATTGTTGGAAAACATTGTAAATGTCTCGGCGAACCATTTCTAACATGAGATCGTCAATTACAATGTATGTGTATGTTCATTTCCCTTTAACGACTTAACGTCATATACACCTTTGTGGAACAAAATATCACCTTGGTACTCGTTGAATACTGACTGGTACGTCGAATAGCACCATATAACTTTATGCAAAAATTTTGAGAAAATCTCCCCCTTATCTTTAATGATTTTAAACATAAACACAGTTTTACCACATCCTGTAGGGTCATATATAATACACGTGGACGGGCTCGTGATCCTGAATTTTTTTACAGAATCCATCTCTAACACGCTACACCCCTAAGTGGGTCATTTACAAAATATAATAAAAATATAAGTGGTGTTCCTTATATTCTGCAGTCTTGTTTTTCCTCTTCTTCCACAGAACCGTGAATGACGATGAGGTACAGCATCATGTCCCCATCATCGATATTACAGGCGATCCGGATGACGGTGTAGTTGTGGTTACAGACTCCATACTCGCTGACGAGCCCCCACCAGCGACACATGTAACATCACCATCCGACAATTCAAAGCGGAGGCATGATGAAGAACCTTCCACGTCAGGTATAAAGCGTGCCAGGAGTTCGCCTGTTGTTAGACCCCAGTAATAGATCCCAAACCATGTACGTCTTACGACACAAACCCCACACTAGTTCCTTCCTCAAATAAGGATGTGCCATCTTATTCCACTTCAATTCCGGGTACATCCTCCACAACAGCAGCAGCAGCTTCTCGAGCTGTAGAGGAAGGTAGCTGTAGAGGAAGGTATAACATTCAAGTTGGTGCGCACCGCCACCCCCACCCCAGCCCTGACTAGAAATCGGTATACAGTCAGGGTTGACCCTGGATCCAATGGTGTTGAACAGGGTCTGCGACGCGTTGTTGAACGTACGATGGAGTTTGCCCTTCAGAACCGCGACGAACGTGAAGTAAGGAAGCGGCTGTCTTTTGGGTACGGGTCAGATGACAGGGATGTAGATGATTTTTGGGTAGTAATACCATTCAGATGCTTGGCAGCTGTAGATATAGAGTATATATTAGGCCGTATAATGCAGGCCTCTCAAAGTAGTACAGCCTTCAATATGAACAACTTCACCGTAGATATTGACCGTGTATTCCGTGTTGCGGGTCATAGTGCCACACCTTATAGTCTTAACTTCAATTCTCAGGCTATTTACAGACGGCATATAAACACCGATCGTGGTTGCGGCTTTATAGCATTAGTCTTGGCCCGCATGTTTACTCTGCTAAATACACGGGCCCAAAAAATTTGGTTGCCTACGGTTTTGCAGCGTGCTCGTGAACTGGCTTCAGATTGCAAGCTTGAGTTTGGTTGTAGTATGGACACTGAAGAGTTGAGAAGGGTGGAGCAGGAAATGAATGTTCGTTTAGTTGTATTTGGAATGGATGATCGTCGTAGGACCGTGTATATTTTTAAAAGCAGTGTGAGAGATCGTAGAAAACCCCTACTTATTTTAGATCTGTCAGGGACAACGTACCTCCCTATTCATAATATAAGGGACCTTTACGCGAGTTATGATAAAAGTCGAAAATATGGAAAGCATCATGATTTGTGTGAGGGATGTCTCGAATTTGCCGATGATATAGTGAAACATTGCAAGGATTGCTACATGGTATGAATGCAGTGTAAAAGCTCCAAATGTGAAAGCCGTGTGGTTGAAATTGAGAAGAGGGACTGTAATGTATGCAGACGCACATTTTTCAATAATAAATGTTTTGAGCTCCATGAGTCAATTGGCTTGTGCAGGAAAATGAGAATCTGTGAATGTGGTATGTTTCACATGAAGGATAATTGGGGGAATTTCAAGCAAAAATGTGATCAAATTCTTTGTTGTATATGCCATGAGAAATATAAGGCGGATGGAGTAAAGCATGTACAGTTTGTTATATGAAAGACGCTAAGCCTAAAAATAGACCTTGTATAACTGTGTACTACGGTATAGAAAAATACACGGTTGATGAAACCAAAGAGGTTATCCCACATCTAGTTGTAAGCCAGACTATCTGCGATGAGTGCATGGAAGTCGAATGTGATGAGTGTCACAAATATGGTAAGCGGACAAACCTTTTTAAAACGATAGCACACGATAGTCCGTGAAACTCTTTGTGTCCTATATTGTCAAGTTAGCGGAGAAGTTAAAAAAAATTGACTGTGTGTATTCTTTCCCATAACGGGACGAAATTTGATACACAGTTCCTTTATAAGGAGCTGCTTGAGCACTATTCATCCGAGATATTTACAGGTGATCCCTTGAAAAGAGGAAACAAACTTAAACAGATGCAAATAAGAGGTAATGTACAGTTTAAAGACACTTTATTATTCACACCTTGTAAATTAGCCAAGCTACCCAAAGTAATGGGCGTAGCCGCCAAAGTTTCAACAGAGTATTTCCTTTAAATTTTCCTCACTAGCGATACTTCAAATTACGTAGGACTACCTCTACCCAACCATTACTTTAACTATGAATGTATGAGTACAGGTGAACGTGAAGATTTTGACCCCTACTACAACAATTTTAATGAATCCAATCCTTACAATATAGTTGATGAATGTGAGCGTTATTGCATGGATGATGTGCGCGTGCTTAGAGTATGTTTCCAGACATTTAGAAGGATGTACATAGACCGTTTCAAATGCGATCCGTTGCAAGTCGCAACCACGATCGCCTCATTGTGGTTTACGGTGTTCAAGAACAATTTCATGCCGAAAGACACCTTAGCCATCATTCACAGAAACAACCCTCGCAGTTATGGGCACACGGGGGAAGTACCCATTAAGGTTAATGGTCGTGCTTTTTGGGTCGAAGTTCTAAGTGAAAACCGTGCCACTGGTAAGAAGACTGCGTACTCCTTTAACGGATGTTGGTGGCACGGATGCCCCCGTCCTGAGTACGGGATCGTAGGAGAAATCCACGGTAGATCTCGCCGACAGTCTTGCATGGACCTGCACCCGCCATCAGCTTATAGGCACCCAGTTCACTCACAAGATCTTGTGGGAGCATGAGTATGATGCACGGATGGAAACAGATAGACAGTACTATGAAGAGATAAACACGATCAAGCGTTCACTGGTGCTGGAGCCTCTCAAGTGCGGTGATAGCTTGTTCGTAGGGCGTACAAATCCTTTGAAGCTATGCTTTCCGCGTACTGAGGGCGTGAAAATCCATTACCACGACTTCTGCTCTTTATACCCCTACGTGATGAAGAACAATCCATGCCCCGTAGGTGCACCTGAAAAACTGGTAGGACCAGCCCTACCAACCATCCACCATCGAGGAGTTCTCAGCAAATTTGAACAAGAACTATTTTGGTCTTTCTTTCGTAGACGTGCTCCCACCTCGCGATTTGTGGATACCGATCTTACCCGTCGTTATGGACCACAAGCTTATGTTTCCCCTGTACGTGAAGTGCGCAGAGGAAAAAAATGGGACTTGTAATCATACCACCAACCAGAGGAAGATCAGAGGCGTATATGCAAGCCCTGAGTTGTCCCTAGCCTTCGGCATGGCTACAGAATATTGAAGATATATGAGGTCTGGAGGTTTCAGAAGCTCCCCAACCTTTTCACGCCATATATAAACACTTTTTTGACGGATAAGGTAGAAGCATCAGGGTATCCGCGAGGGGTTGAGACCGAAGATGAAAAATCGGCTTATATTCAGCGTTACCCTGACCATGAAGGGATACAACTTGACCGTTCCCAAATTGTAAAGAACCCACGCAGGTGCTTTAGTGCAAAGTTGTGTCTAAATAAGCTTTGGAGAAAATTTGCACAGAATACAGGCAAGGGGAACGTTCACATAGCCCAAAATTATAACGAGGTTTGGGATTATGCCAACGCTCCCGATAAAGAGGTCATGGAGATCGCGAATGTAAGTAATACGTATTTAATAAAGTACAATATTCCCGAATTTCCCTCAGACACATCGCGCGTTACAAACATACCTGTAGCCAGCTTCATAACAGCATTCGCACGCATGAAACCTTGGGGTCTATTGCATTCTCTTGGGCGGAGGGTTCTGTACGCTGACACAGAGAGTGTGATATTCACAGAGAGGGACGGTAAATACATGCCGACTAAGGTGAATTCCGGAGAGTTGACTGATGAGATCAAGGATGAGTATGGAGACATCGCATACGCCAACTCTTTTTTCTCAACACGTCCAAAAACTTATGGAATTCGGGTGAGGGTGGGGGAGGATATGAAATATATCGTGAAGGCTAAGGGTATCACACTTAACCAGGCGAATCGACGGGTCGTTAACTTTGACTCGTTGAAGGATCTAGTGTACTTGGAAGATGAGGGCGACCAACCACCCCAACTAACTGTAGGGACCCACAATTTTCGGGCGAAGAAGCTGGGGTATGTGAAGGAACTTAGGGGTACGATGGTGTGCAGTAACACCTATAGGAAACGTTACCAGGTGCCTGGTACTTACGATAGCGTACTCTTTCGATACCATCATCCTTGATTTATATATATATATATATATATATATATGTCTATTTACTTGTTAACGATATGTTTATTATATTTATTAAATGTATTTGTAAATATATATAACTTGACTAATTCGATGATATGATTTAAATAAATCGTGTTTCAATTAGCGTTTCATTTTCTCCTGTGTGTGTGTGTGTGTGTGTGTGTGTGTGTGTGTGTGTGTTTACAGGAAAAGCCCTATGCTCCACCCCTGTATGATCGATGAATGGTCACGTGACTCCTGCTACTACCCTGGCCTATCTTCTACCCCTGCGTGCTCTGTTGACCGCTGCAAGCCCTGGGTCTCAGACTGTGTATTTGAAGAAATCTCACGTAGACATAAAATAGTGATGGCTACCTTTAATATTGTGTGGTCGAGTTTTATGAAGTGATATTTGGTAGTGTGAAGATGTGTGGTGGATACTGAAAGACTCCCTATCCCTCCCTCCTTTGATACTTTTAAGGCTACATTGAATCGTGCGAAGCTTAAGGAACAAGTGGTTCAAATACTCTACGGCTATTCTGGCGAGAGCATGGCAGGATTTCGTGGTACAAACGATGTAATGGACTATGTTGTAGGACTAAACTGTATAAAAACTTACATATACCGTGAAGTGGAAGAAACAACACGTGCAGAAGAGAAGCAACGGTTATGGTTCGTGAGTCTTGTTGATGAGTGGTATGACAAGCGGTATTATATCATGCTGCATCATACCGAGTACTCGTACCCTGCGGCTGAGAATGTAAATCTTGTCATAATGGAGAATCTGAAGTATTTTTTCCACTACATTAATATATATCATGACGATGTTTGTAGTGAGGTTATTGCAAAAGGTCTGCGTGAGTTTTTAATAGAATTTAGAGACGAGTTTCTTCTTCTAAGCAAAGAGGAAAAATATGGGCATATGTTTCTTTCAAATAGTGCGCCGGAGTGTGAACAAAATGTGTTTAGTTCGTGAAAATCCCCCTGAACGAAAATTTCTGGTGCGCAATCTGGGGGGGTGATAAAACATTAAAACCGATATTAATTTATATATCGGAAAAATTCTCTAAACGAATGCCCAGTATAATGGGGTACAAGTATTAACATGACTCTTCACATTGGAACAACACCGTATATGTTTCTTCAACTTAAGGTGTGACTCACTCCTCCACACCTCCCTTCGAGCCGGCCCGCCCACCTGTGGCTCATAGTCATCTCAGAGCTTGAACCGACTGGACTTGCATTCCTGACAATAGCATACGATGGAGCTTCCTTTGAGCAGCATTCTCAATGCCGTATACGATGAGTCCGTAACGAAGTCACTGCATGTGTTCAGACGTAAAACGGTCCGTTAACTATCTGCTGGAAACGATTTGTAGACAAACAAACTCTGGTAAACGGAATGTTGTTTATTAAAGTGTTGAGGAGATGAATAGTATCTTCGTAATAGTTGAGAAGTGGAGCGAGGATCGTTATAAAATACCTGCAGGTGTAGGTAGAAGAAGAGAACAGATTAGTGATATCCCCTCATATGCCATTATTTGTACATTGTGTATAAATAACGATCAGCCATGCATTGATATACGACTGACTTGGAAGAATGCGTCTGAGAATAACGTTCTTGTCCCCACGCGAAGCCGATTGCATACACCGCTCTGCTCGACGGGTTTACCGAGTGTAGGACTGAACAAGGCGAGAATGGTCTAGAGTTGGATGCTTATTTAAAAGGTTCAGACGCTTCGAAATATCATGAACTTTGGTGCAAAGGACTTGAGCGGTACAGAGCTGAGCTCACCTACACCGTTCACCCTGAAAAATTGTTTCTTTATTTAATGAGCAGCTGTCGTTACGACTTAGAAGATTATTTCAACTGCCGCTATGCATTGTGAAGAAGAGTTCATGAATGAAAAGCTCGGATCGGTAAGAATAAACCCTCGTTTAGAAAGGAGTGTTTATAAATTTGAATTTAGTAATGATGTTGTGGCTAACGATGCCCTCTTTGTGCGTGCGTTTGATTGTATTCTGGTCATGTTTTAAGAGAATGATAGCTTGCCAACCGAATGTAAAGTGGGCACAAAAATAGTTTTGAACGAATTGAAGGCCCTTTACATCGAGTATAGGCATCCCTATATCTTCAGCGGTGAAATTATGTTAAATCACATTTATTGCCTGGTGCAAAGCAACAATGATGTAACTGTAGACTCTATCACGTGCGAGTTTAGTATTTTAGTTAAGCGCAATAGAACATAAAGTTTATGTATTTTGATGGTTTTGCAGTATATTTATTTTCTATATATTTAATTATTTAATGTAAATGTGTACATAGATTTATCCTGTACTAATATCATTATTTAAGAATATATATATTCATCTTTCAACTTCTTATACTATTACTATTTTTTATTGTATATATATATATATATATATATATATATATATATATATATATATATATATATACAGGGTGTCCGAGAATTATCTGTACAATTTTTGGCTGTTATTAAAAGTCAACCATGAAGTGTAGAAATTCCAGTGTTGTCCCATTTTACAGAGAATCTCATTAAGTTTTTTCTGATACCAAGTTTTGACAAGTTTTTTAGAAATTCCGTGTGTCCGAAAATTATCTGTACAATTTCATCTTTTAATAAAATTCTTGATAACACACGTAAAATTCTTAAACAATATTATTTAGAATCTGTATTTTCAAAAGTTTCTTTTATTAAAGTAACGTTGTTACAAACATTCGATATGTGCACCATTAGTGATTCGCAAAACATCCAATCGATACTCCAAATGTTGCCATGTACGCTGCAGCATATCCACATCAATTCGCTCAATACAGCTGTGATTCTTGCTTTTAAATCATTAATGTCTGTCACCCGCGTACATTTCTAAAAAACTTGTCAAAACGTGGTATCAGAAAAAACTTAATGAGATTCTCTGTAAAATGGGACAACACTGGAATTTCTACACTTCATGGTTGACTTTTAATAACAGCCAAAAATTGTACAGATAATTCTCGGACACCCTGTATATATATATATATATATATGTGTGTATATATTCCACGTTTAAAGTGTGTATTTCTTGCACTATTATTATTTTTTGATTGTATATATATTCTTCATTCAACTTGTGTATTTCCTATACTATTATTATTTTTATTGTATATATATATATATATATATATATATACATACATTTCAACTGCAAAGAACACGCAGTATAATTAACGTAAAGAACGACGCTTGTATAGGAGAACATTCCGCGCAAGATGAGGAGAGAGAACGAACAAATGAAAAAATGAGGTAACCACCCGGGAATCGAACCCGGGGTCTTCCGATTGCCGGTCAGATATGATAACCACTACACCATGGTCCTCACTCGATCAGAAGTCGTAACTCTCCTACATACGCGCAGAAACCAATGCCCCGAGGGGGGCACCTCCCGCATGCCGTACCTATATATGGATCCTTACATTCATTGTCTTCATACAGTACTTATGTTTTATGGTTTTTATGTTAAAATGTTCATTTTTACATGAGAAACCAAAATCGCCTGAGCGAGTTTGGGTAGAATTTCGATTTTTTTTCGATTTTTTTTCAGTGTCACAACCATGCGGCCTATCATTTCTATGTTTGAGCAGTATTCATGTTTGTGCCATTAGAAGTTCGCCGTGAGAAGCGAATGCCCCTTAACTGTGTCTCTCTAATTCGTCTCCTTTAATTTTTTCCAATAATGACTTATACGTTACGTACAAAGTAAATAACTATGACGTCATAAAAGTAACTTAATTTCCTGCACGTTTTCCATACATTGAACACTGAATCAGGTGTTTAGTATGTGGACATCTTCCGTATTCAATGTATGGTAAATTCCTTAATAATAATAAAAACTTCACTCTCTATAAGCCATTATTTATATGTTGCGTCCTGTCTGGTATGATGCAATATAATTATTATTCGACCATATTCATCCATACGTCCATATCTTATCTTGACCATTATCCTATATCAATTTTATTAAATATTCATTTTTACTCGTGTCAGTCTATGAAATGTGTACAAAACTTTATGCATCCGTACCTGTTCGTTGAAAGTCGTGCAAATACGTTCGCATGTATTATTTTTTATTTTTTATTTTTTATTATTTCGCCTCTTGCAATAAACTCGAAAATGCTTATGCAAGTGTACGCAATTCGATGATTACAGCATAAATTGACATCTGAAAACGTAACATCTCTCATTCTGATTCAAACTACGAGGCTGAGCATTACCTGTAACATTTTAGCGGTAAATTACAGTAAGAAACAATCTTTATCTTCTCCTTCGAGCCGTGCTCTCTTCAGAGAACTTAGTCATTAAACTCCCCCGATACGTTACAAGAAGAATCGGGGGGAACCCTCAGAGAATTTAATAACCCTCTCAGAATCCTCCGAACTACTAAAGAAGAACTCGGAGAGTAGTATAGAAGAAACTACTGCAAGTAACAGATCCGTTGCTGCCTCCTAACCAGAACCCCCGTCGACTTCGAACCAACCCAGGCCATAGACGGAGGGGTTAACATATATATACTGTATATTCCTCGTTTAAACTGTGTATAGATTGAACTATTATTATTTTTATTTTATATTTATTTTCTATATATTTCATGAAATTATTTCCAATAATTCGTCTAAATAAACAAAATGATGTAATGGTGTTTTATTTAATTCTTTTGGTTGTACAGGGTGTTTATAAAGTCCCTATCTATTTCAGTGAAAACGTAGCAAAAGGGTAAAATTCAATAACAATATAATAGAAGGCATACATTTAGTGAATACTTAAGCATATGATTCTACATGAGCACCATCAGTATCTCTACAGAGTTCGAATCTGTCAGCAGCATTGCGGAACACATTTTGGAGCATGATGACAGGGGTTATTTTTGTAACTGCTGTTACGATACGAGCACGTAAATGTCCCAGCTTCATTCAGATGGCATTTTAAACACCGTCGTCTTTTAACAAATGGGGTACCTTGTCATTACGCAAACATTGTTCGGGAGTACCTAACTGAACTATTTTCAAATCGGTGGATCGGACGTGGAGGCAACAGGCACTGGGCGGCTCGATCTCCTGACCTAACGCTCTTGGATTTCTTTGCATGGGGCTTTATCATTTCAAACGTCTATGAAACGAGGGTTACAGATCTGCAAGATTTACGTGCTCGTATTGTAACAGCAGTTACAAAAATAAAACCCCTTTCAACATGCTCCAAAATGTGTTCCGCAATGCTGCTGACAGATTCCTACTCTGTAGAGATACTGATGGTTCTCATGTAGAATCATATGCTTAAGTATTCATTAAATGTATGTTTTCTATTATATTGTTATTGAATTTTACCCTTTTTGCTACTTTTTCACTGAAATAGATAGGGACTTCATAAACACCCTGTGTGTATATACGCGATACTATTTAAATAAATAAATATATACATATATGTAAACCAAATGTCAGGTTAAGCCTTCTAAACCAACTGGCTGCTTAAGACTTCTAAGCCAAATGTCAAGAATATATGCTTTAATTAAATAAATAGTGCTATCTGGCAACTCAAAAAAAATGTGCACCGGAACAAACCATTTACACCTTCTAAGCCAAATGGCAGATTAAGCCAACTGGCTGATTAAAGCAACTAGCGGAGTAGGACCTTCTAAGCCAAGTGCAAAGACCAAGAACTTTATTATGCATCTGGCGGAGCCAGGCGAAGGATGGGCTCTCTCTCTCTCTCAGTTTAGGTTGATTCCCCCTAGCTTTCGGCAGCTGGGGATAATCCACCTTGCCTCTTTTTTTTCCTTTTTTTTGGCACCCTGGGTGTGGGGGTAGCAACAAGGGGGGAAGGGGTCTTGAAACAAGGGAAAGTGGGGGAGGGGTCTCGCAACAAGGGAGTGGGGGCTTGCAACAAGGGGGTCTTGCAACATTGCGATTGCACTCTACCATTTTGCACCCACACTATCTCTCTCTCTATCTATCTGCCTATCTATCTATCTATCTATCTATCTATCTAATGCTGGGTGATAAAAAGTGTTATGTATTATTACATGTATTAATTTTTTTAGGGCAATTATGAAGAAAAAAATTGTTTACAGAAGAAATACAGTATATTGACAAAGTCACAAAAAGTACTAGAAATATCCACCATTCTTCCCGTACCATACACTTACCCTTCTTATCATGTTCTGGTAATAATTTTGTTGGCCAGAGTATTTTTGAAATGATGCGTTCACCAAAGAATTCCTTCAACATTTCCGTGGCACTTTTACTAGTGTAAGCCCTTGTTCCATCCCGCTGGAACCAGCAGTCTTGTTCATCGTATTTAATGTTTCATTGAAGAACAGCGCTCCAATTATGCGTCGACGGGAGATTGCACTCCAAACACCAGCATGTTTGGAATGTAGAAGCACTTCGTGAAAGGCGCATTGATTTTAGGACTCCATATTCTCTTTTTCCGGATATTAACATAACAACTGAGGTGAAACCATGCCTTGTCCATAAAAACGGTACCCGGTCGATTCGCCGACGGACGTTTTGCCGACAGACATTTTGCCGACGGACGTTTCGCCGAACGGACGATTCGCCGAATGGACTGTCATTAATATTTCTATGACAAAATACACAC
This sequence comes from Bathynomus jamesi, assembly GCA_023014485.1. NCBI lineage: Eukaryota > Metazoa > Arthropoda > Malacostraca > Isopoda > Cirolanidae > Bathynomus > Bathynomus jamesi. The sequence continues at coordinate 358,334 of JAJOZX010001973.1, forward strand.
ACATGTTATTAAAGGTTATTATTAAATGTTATTGAATTATTTTGTTAAAATATTAAATTATGTTAAATTGACAGTTATAGACGCTTGACGTAAAAACATAGATACCTTTTTTAAATAAATTTATATCGTTTTAGACCATGGAATTCACTTTGACAGTGTCCGGCGAATTTGTCTACAACAATTTGTCTAAAGATACAATTCATCTACAACAATTTGTCTACAACAATTTATCTACAACAATTAGTCTACAGATACAATTTAACTACAATAATTTGTCTACAGATACAATTTGTCTAGAGAAACTATCACTAATATTACTTAAAAAAATGACGATTGGTTAGGTTAAGTCGTGATATTTTCGTATGTTTTAACAGTAAACTAACGAAAATATCATGACTTAACCTAACCAATCGTCAAGGGTGTACTAACTTTTTATGGCCTTTCTCTGAATCAATAAATTGAAGAGACATTGTGGGTTACTGAACAGTGAACAATGTAAAAGTTCCAAGATGACTGCAATTTTAAGTGCGAAAACCTAAGACATAAGTTACTAAGTTTTAAAAAGGCAACAAACGAACAAACATTTCAGAATAGCTTAAACTATAAAGGCACAAACGCAAGACTTAAATTATAAAAGTTAACAACTAATTTTCGTATTTAAATTATATTTGTTTTTTTTATTAATGACAGTCCATTCGGCGAATCGTCCGTTCGGCGAAACAGCCATCGGCTCAATGTCCGTTCGGTCAAATGTCCGTCGGTGAAATGTCCATCGGCCAAATGTCCGTCGGTCATCTGTCCGGCCACGGTAAAAACACTGTATCCCAAGCACTACTCCATTACGGAACAACTGGCAGTAACAAACCCGATTCTCACCAACTTCATGAACAACTTGAACTCGGTAAGCATAGAGTTTCATCTTTCTCGCTGCTTTTTATACACTTCCATAGAGCATGGATTTTTTGTCTTAATTCTCTTAGAGATTTACATGGCGAATTCTGCAAGCATTGCCTCATCTTATATAACGTAACATCTTTTAATACCGAGGGACGACCGCAACACTTCCTGTCACTGACATAGCTAATATCGCTGGAGCGAATGGTTGGAAAGTTGTGGTTACACACACACACACACACACACACACACATACACACATGTATATATGTATATGTATATATGTATATATATATATATATATATATATATATATTAGGCCGGGTCGGAATTTTATATTGAAAAGGTACATATTGTGAGGGGTTTGAATAGAACACAGGAACCCCCTCATAAATTATTTTCGCTGTTTAAAGCCTCCTCCCCGTGCCACAATTTTTTACTTTTTGACCTATATTGAAGAATATACCATTTATCCGAGACTCACTCTACATTCAGGTTTTTTTGGTGGCATAAATCTTTATTAACGTATAATATTTTATTTAATAATGAACAGTATTAGGAAAATTAATTACGTACAGCAATATATTCAGAAGAAAAAATTAGAGGCATAATAAATGTACTAAAATTCAATTCACTTTTCATTGTTCCTTATCATATCAAAAGGGAAGAAATTTTCAATATCATTAGGGAATTTTATGTCATATGTTTCTTACTCATTCCATTGGGCCTTCATTTAAACTTGGGCAGTTTTCGCTTTGATTCTAATGAGTTTAAGATAAACTTTTGACGGTTGTCATATCTTATTCTTTCCTGACATACCTTTGTTACTAGGTTCATTGCCCTTACCACAATTTGACTGTGGCATGGAAAAGAAGCTATCTCCAGTGGCTTACATCGCATCTGTAGTAGATCATCGTCGCTAAAATTGTTTAGCAGCGGTGGAGGAGTAATGATCTCTTTTTGCCAATCGATCATCTCGGTGTAGTCAGTAGATTGGAAATTGAGGGTTTAAGGCAACTATTAGGGTTTAATAGTTGCCAAGTAGCGGAGTTGGCAACTCCGCTAGTTTCCGGTACCTGAAAATCCTGTTCTTAAAAGGATGGTTTTCTGAATAGCTTGCTCCCTAATTTCAAGTCTCTTGTCAGTTACTATTGATATGAGTATATTTTCTGGGTGGGCAAAGTAGGCGTTATTCTTTAATACTGGTTCTATGATTGATCTATGTTGTTCATCTAAATTTCGAAGCAAGCACATTAAATGCCAAAAGTTATATGCACCATCAGTTGCATTAGGATGAGATTTTATCCAAAACCACCCTGGAGCAAAGAACTGCATAATAATTTTGACTATATCTTGAAGGTTTTTATCGCGATTTGGCGTTGAGATATATAATCGAAGGACTCTGTTGGCTAGAGTTAACCAGCGAGAATGGTGAAGGGTACCTGGGGATCGAGTGGACAGATCTTGAGAAGTGTCTCCAGTTTGCACTGCCAGACACATATCATAGATATATCTTTGATCACTGCTTATCTTCTTCACAACATTTGCTGGAATTTCTTTAGTTTCCCTTTACGCGAGAGTATTTAACTACCTCCAGTTTTGTTAAATCTGTTTTCAGTTTATTCCCAATTGAACCCACAAAAGTATTTGGACATGTTGTTTTACCATTAATGGCTTTGTAGACGTGCATAAAAGGTAGTTCATTCAAATGCAAGAGGCACACCAACCACTGCACTGGTCTGTTAAGATAAATTTCAACCAGTTTTATGGCTCCACCAATTTTTCCTGTATTTACAGGAGTACCATCACAGAGTAAAGCTTTGATAGTATCTGTGTTGTTCGAGTCTGTAAAAATAGTTATCAACTCTTCTGCTATGCAGCGAGCATTTCCATTATCTGGTGTGACATGGTCTACATAGATGCTTCCAGGTTCTTTCATAATAACAAAGTGTTCTTTTATCTTTCCACTTTTAGTTAATGTGTTATCTTTCCTTCCATCAAATCCAAGGCACTCCATCTTCAGATTTTCGGATTTACAGTAGACCTAAAAGTATTTGTTTCACCCATGCTATTTTTTTCTCTTTATAATTTCTTTCTGTCAAGCATGTTGGTGTGGTTAAGGATCCCCATATCTTTTAAAGCTGCATTGACTATTGCACTGCTGCTCTACATCTTACACGATAACGATCTCGTATGCAAATATGAGCGTAAAAAAGGGAGGAGAGGCATGTGATAGGGATAGTAGGGAGGCACATGCTTGATTTTTTAATATTTTGCTGAAGTGATAAAAAAAACCCTTCTCACATAGTGTACTTTTAAAGAAATAAAAAATTTTTCCATTTAAATATACTGTATGCAAATATGAGGGTAAAAACGGAGGGGTATGTGCTATGGGCAGCATGGGTAGAACATGCTTGATATTTTAATATTTTGTTATGATAAAATGAAACTTCTCACATAGTGTACTTTTTAAGAAATAAAAAATTTCCCATTTTCGACCCGGCCTAATATATATATATATATATATATATATATATGCAAATAACTGCAATGACCGCGCAGTATATAAATGAATAGAAACGACATAAGTATTAAGGAACGTTTCTGCACACGAGGAGGAGAGATAACGAAATAATGAAAAATGAGGCGAACCGCCTGGGAATCGAACCCAGGGCCTTCAATTGCCGGTCGGACGCTCTACCATTATGCTACGGACCTCACTCAATCACAAATCGAAATTCTCCCAAATAGGGCAGAAACCAATGCCCTCAGAGAGCACCCTCGCAAATCGTGAATATGCGCAAATAACTGCAATGACCGCGCAGTATATAAATGAATAGAAACGACATAAGTATTAAGGAACGTTTCTGCACACGAGGAGGAGAGATAACGAAATAATGAAAAATGAGGCGAACCGCCTGGGAATCGAACCCAGGGCCTTCCAATTGCCGGTCGGACGCTCTACCATTATGCTACGGACCTCACTCAATCACAAATCGAAATTCTCCCAAATAGGGCAGAAACCAATGCCCTCAGAGAGCACCCTCGCAAATCGTGAATATGCGCAAATAACTGCAATGACCGCGCAGTATATAAATGAATAGAAACGACATAAGTATTAAGGAACGTTTCTGCACACGAGGAGGAGAGATAACGAAATAATGAAAAATGAGGCGAACCGCCTGGGAATCGAACCAGGGCCTTCCAATTGCCGGTCGGACGCTCTACCATTATGCTACGGACCTCACTCAATCACAAATCGAAATTCTCCCAAATAGGGCAGAAACCAATGCCCTCAGAGAGCACCCTCGCAAATCGTGAATATGCGCAAATAACTGCAATGACCGCGCAGTATATAAATGAATAGAAACGACATAAGTATTAAGGAACGTTTCTGCACACGAGGAGGAGAGATAACGAAATAATGAAAAATGAGGCGAACCGCCTGGGAATCGAACCCAGGGCCTTCCAATTGCCGGTCGGACGCTCTACCATTATGCTACGGACCTCACTCAATCACAAATCGAAATTCTCCCAAATAGGGCAGAAACCAATGCCCTCAGAGAGCACCCTCGCAAATCGTGAATATGCGCAAATAACTGCAATGACCGCGCAGTATATAAATGAATAGAAACGACATAAGTATTAAGGAACGTTTCTGCACACGAGGAGGAGAGATAACGAAATAATGAAAAATGAGGCGAACCGCCTGGGAATCGAACCCAGGGCCTTCCAATTGCCGGTCGGACGCTCTACCATTATGCTACGGACCTCACTCAATCACAAATCGAAATTCTCCCAAATAGGGCAGAAACCAATGCCCTCAGAGAGCACCCTCGCAAATCGTGAATATGCGCAAATAACTGCAATGACCGCGCAGTATATAAATGAATAGAAACGACATAAGTATTAAGGAACGTTTCTGCACACGAGGAGGAGAGATAACGAAATAATGAAAAATGAGGCGAACCGCCTGGGAATCGAACCCAGGGCCTTCCAATTGCCGGTCGGACGCTCTACCATTATGCTACGGACCTCACTCAATCACAAATCGAAATTCTCCCAAATAGGGCAGAAACCAATGCCCTCAGAGAGCACCCTCGCAAATCGTGAATATGCGCAAATAACTGCAATGACCGCGCAGTATATAAATGAATAGAAACGACATAAGTATTAAGGAACGTTTCTGCACACGAGGAGGAGAGATAACGAAATAATGAAAAATGAGGCGAACCGCCTGGGAATCGAACCCAGGGCCTTCCAATTGCCGGTCGGACGCTCTACCATTATGCTACGGACCTCACTCAATCACAAATCGAAATTCTCCCAAATAGGGCAGAAACCAATGCCCTCAGAGAGCACCCTCGCAAATCGTGAATATGCGCAAATAACTGCAATGACCGCGCAGTATATAAATGAATAGAAACGACATAAGTATTAAGGAACGTTTCTGCACACGAGGAGGAGAGATAACGAAATAATGAAAAATGAGGCGAACCGCCTGGGAATCGAACCCAGGGCCTTCCAATTGCCGGTCGGACGCTCTACCATTATGCTACGGACCTCACTCAATCACAAATCGAAATTCTCCCAAATAGGGCAGAAACCAATGCCCTCAGAGAGCACCCTCGCAAATCGTGAATATGCGCAAATAACTGCAATGACCGCGCAGTATATAAATGAATAGAAACGACATAAGTATTAAGGAACGTTTCTGCACACGAGGAGGAGAGAACGAAATAATGAAAAATGAGGCGAACCGCCTGGGAATCGAACCCAGGGCCTTCCAATTGCCGGTCGGACCGGCAATTGGAAGGCCCTGGGTTCGATTCCCAGGCGGTTCGCCTCATTTTTCATTATTTCGTTATCTCTCCTCCTCGTGTGCAGAAACGTTCCTTAATACTTATGTCGTTTCTATTCATATATATATATAATATATATATAGAAACGACGTAAGTATAGGGGCGCGTTCTGCACACGAGGAAGAGAAATAACGAACAAATGAAAAATGAGGTGACCGCCCGAGAATCGAACCCAGGATCTTCCGATTGCCGGTCAGATATGCTATCCACTACACCACGTTCCTTGATCAGTCAGAAGTCGTAATTCTCATACATAGGGCAGAAACCAATGCCCTGAGAGGGCACCCTCGCAAATCGTGAATATGTACATTTAACTGCAATGACCACGCAGTATATTAATGTATAGAAACGACGTAAGTATAGAGGAGCGTTCTGCACACGAGGAAGAGAAATAACGAACAAATGAAAAATGAGGTGACCGCCCGGGAATCGAACCCAGGATCTTCCGATTGCCGGTCAGATATGCTATCCACTACACCACGGGCCTCGATCAGTCAGAAGTCGTAATTCTCATACATAGGGCAGAAACCAATGCCCTGAGAGGGCACCCTCGCAAATCGTGAATATGTACATTTAACTGCAATGACCACGCAGTATATTAATGTATAGAAACGACGTAAGTACAGAGGAGCGTTCTGCACACGATTTGCGAGGGTGCCCTCTCAGGGCATTGGTTTCTGCCCTATGTATGAGAATTACGACTTCTGACTGGTCGAGGCCCGTGGTGTAGTGGATAGCATATCTGACCGGCAATCGGAAGATCCTGGGTTCGATTCCCGGGCGGTCACCTCATTTTTCATTTGTTCGTTATTTCTCTTCCTCGTGTGCAGAACGCTCCTCTATACTTACGTCGTTTCTATACATTAATATACTGCGTGGTCATTGCAGTTAAATGTGTGTGTATATATATATATATATATATATGGCTTACTTGACTGACTTGTGTCCCATCCTGCTGGATGAGCCCGGGTACCTCAGATGGCGTCTGTACTCGTTCCAGGTTTCTCTCTTTCTTGCCAGTGTGGTGAGTTCTTGCCATGTTTTTCCAGGTTTATCATTCTTGAATTCCCAAGCCACGTTTTCCTCGGGCGTCCTTCCGGCCGTGTTCCATGTTCCCCGGTGTACAAGGCTTGTCTCGGCAGTCTTGTCTCTGACATTCACTCAATATAGCTGAACCAACGCCTCTGTATGTCCTTCACTTTTACTTCAGCTGGCGTTATCCTCCCCACACGGTTCCTTACTTCCTCGTTTGTCACTCTATCGACCCATGTTACTCCAAATATTCGTCGGAGACAGGCCAATTTAAATGCCATTAGTTTTTTGCTTTCCTTCACCTTCATGACCCAACTTTCCGCCCCGTAGAGAACGGTTGGTAACACTATAGTCTCGTATGTTCTCATTTTCAGTTTCATACTAATTTTTTTATTTTTCCAGATTTTGCACAGTTTATTCATCACCGCGTACCCGAGTTTCAAACGTTCAAGCAATGCTCTATACGTGTCGTTTTTGTTTGTAAAATGAGCACCTAGATATTTAAATTCGTCTGCCTGGTTGATTTGTCCTAAGTAGTATGGCCGCAAAATGGGCGAGTGCAATGCAATTGCAAATGTTGATGAATGTTGCATATGGTTATACAACAAAGGGGGAGGGATGAATGTTGCAAGTTGTTGTGCAACAAGGGGGAATGTTGCAAGTTGTTATGCAACAAAGGGGTAGGATGAATGTTGCAAGAACAACAAGGGGTTATGCAACTTGGAGGCGGAGTTATCCCTCAAGAAAAAGAGAGAGGAGAAGTAGAGAAAGGAAGAGGAGAGGTGTTCGCCTGACAGGAGCCAAGCGCATATTAAGACTTCAGCCGAGCGGCCGTTTCTTAATATGTCCCTAATCAGCTAGTTGGCTTATCTGTCTGAGTTGCCAGATTGCTCTATTTATTTAATTAAAGCATATATTCTGGCTTAATCAGACAGCTGGCTTAGAAGGCTGAGTTGCCAGTTTGCGCTATTTATTTAACTAAAGCATGTATTCTGGCTTAATCCACCAGTTGGCTTAGAAGGCTGAGTTGCCAGTTTGCACTATTTATTTAATTAAAGAATAAATTGTCTTATTCCGACAGTTGGCGTATCTGGCTGAGTTGCCAGTTTGTCGCTATTTATTTAATTAAAGCATATATTCTGACTTAACCCGCCAGTTGGCTTAGAAGGTCTAACCAGCCATTTGGTATAATCAAATAATAATAATAATAACGTTTATATATGCAACCAAAAGAATTAAATAAAACACCACCACATCACTTTATTTAGACGAATTATTGGACTGGCATTTTCCGTCAGCTGGCTTAACCCACCAGTTGACTTAGAAGGCCTAACCAGCCATTCGGTGTAATTAAATAATAATTATAATGTTTATATATACACAACCAAAAGAATTAAATAAAACACCACCACATCACTCTTTATTTAGACGAATTATTGTATTGGCATAATCCTAGTCGGAGGTGTACGTGCATTTGTGTGCGTTTGTCCCCGTCAGCTGACTTAAACCGCCAGTTGGCTTAACCCACCAGTTGACTTAGAAGGCCTAACCACCCATTTAGTATAATTAAATAATAATAATAATAATAACGTTTATACAGGGTGTTTGAAAACTTTCTGTACAAATTGTAATGGGGGATAGGCAACACCAAGACAAACCCTTTTCGTCTATAAGTGTATGTCCGTTGACGTCACCATTCGGTGCGAGAGGGCGCCGCTGCAATTGGCTAAAAGGTGAAGTGGGCTAGACTCGCGCTTGCCGCGGGCATTCTTAAATCGGACGTAGTACGCGTAAATGTTTATTTAAAGAAGGCATGTTTATTTAAAGAAGGTGCTGAAAGTTGCGATCGGTAGCATCAATGCATGCCCGACAGCGTCGAAGCATTGACCGACGTACACGTCGAAAGATTCCCGGCATTTCGGGAACAGTTCCAGCGGCGACAGAGATTCTTGCTACGAGGTCTTCTTCTGAGTAAATGGGAGTCTCGTACATGAGGTTCTTCATGTGTCCCCACAGGAAGAAATCGAGGCATGTTAAATCGGGCGATCTCGGTGGCCAGGCTACGGGTCCACCCCGGCCTATCCATCGGTCCCCAAAAGTGGCGTTCAGATAATCTTGCACATCGTTGCTGGAGTGTGCTGGGGCCCCGTCGTGTTGAAACCACATTCGTCTACGAATAGCCACGGGAACATCTTCCAGCAGTTCCGGCAACGTTTCTTCAAGAAATATCCGATAAACCCGCCCGTCGAGTCGGGCAGGCAGCAGGTACGGCCCAATGAACTTGCCATGGACGATACCCGCCCAAACATTGACGGCGAACCGTTCTTGATGAGCATGCACCCGTGTAGCATGTGGATTTGCGTGCGCCCACACGTGAGAATTGTGCATGTTAAACACACCCTCACGTGTGAAACAGGCCTCATCTGAGAACAGCACATAAGCCGGAAAATTAGGCTGCACCGCTGTCTGCTGCAGAAACCAGCGTGCGAATTCCACACGAAGAGGGTAATCCCGAGGTTGTAATGCCTGGACTCTCTGACGATGAAACGGATGTAACTGCTGCTCGTGCAACACTCTCCAGACCAGGTCGTGGTTCACACCGAGGATACGTGCAACACCTCGCGTGCTTGCGCTTGGATTGTCCTCAAATCGCCGTAGGATTTCTTCTTCCATGTCAGGAGTGCGCACGTTTCTCTCCCGACCAGTGTCATGCATGTTTGCATGGAATGTTCCAGTTTCTCGCAGTCGCCGATGCAAATGCGCAAACGTTTGGTGGTTTGGCACACGTCTGTTTGGGAAGCGCTGTCGGTACAACCTCACAGCAGCTCTTCCGTTTCCATTGGCAGCCCCATACACCATATGCATGTCAGCCATCTCAGCAGTCGTGAAGCGCTCCATGTTACGCGTACTACGTCCGATTTAAGAATGCCCGCGACAAGCGCGAGTCTAGCCCACTTCACCTTTTAGCCAATTGCAGCGGCGCCCTCTCGCGCCGAATGGTGACGTCAGCGGACATACACTTATAGACGAAAAGGGTTTGTCTTGGTGTTGCCTATCCCCCATTACAATTTGTACAGAAAGTTTTCAAACACCCTGTATATACATCCAAAAGAATTAAATAAAACACCATCACATCACTGTTTATTTATACAAATTATTGGATCTAATTTCACGAAATATATTGAAAATTAATATACATTCCTATACAAGCGAAGGAATATATGCAATAAAAAATAATAATAGCATACAAACCCGGAACTATCCAAATTGTTCATTCTAATGAAGGTCAAGCGTGCCGCTCCACCTTAGACCTACAGTTTAACGTTGAATCCGAACCACGTCTAAAATAAATTGTTAAAACACTCCTTAACACAAAATCTAATTTCAGAATAAAAAAAATTAAACAGCCTAACCACACAAAATATCACTCGCGAGCGGAATAAGACAGTTTACCGATTATAACAGATTCACCTTGTGAAAACAATATTTATCATTTATTACAGAAATGCTCATTCTTCCGTCGAAGGTTAAGCTTTTCACCCCGCCCTAGACCTACAGTTTAACGGGGACTACTTCTACAATAGATCTAGTTGGCCTGGTGAAGTAGTGAGTTGACTTCTTTTACTCTCCATCTCTCAGATACACCCGGATCATCGGGGATCTTTTTTTCTATTCCATGGAATTTTAGATCCTTCCTCCCCTTTTCCGTACCGTAACAGTTGATTTTTATCACTGTTAAACTTCATACAAAAACTATGCAACATCTCCTAAAGCTTACTACATCATTACCCCTAGCCCGTCCTTCATGCATTAAAAAAGTTCTACTTTATTGGCAATCTTTGTTTAGCATCCCACCTGATTGCTCATTCCGGCGAAGGTCAAGCGTGTCACTCCACCTTAGACCTACAGTTTAACGTTTGAATTCGAACCACGTCTAAAATAAAATGTTAAAACACTCCTTAACACAATAAAATCTAATTTCAGAATTTAAAAAAAAAAATTTGAACAGCCTAACCATACAAAACATCACTCGTAATTGTCCTGAAAATGAAACAACAATCAGCCCACCTATAAAAAATATAAAAATTGATGAATATATATATATATATATATATACAGGGCGTCCCAAAAAATGTATACACACTTTAAATAATTATAAAGGCAGTGTTTATTAAAATACATTTCATTTTCAAAATGTAATAGAATCTACAGACATTATTTAATTGTTTTGTCAACGCCTGTTTTCAAACTGACGTCCGTTCTGGTCCAGGCACTGCTGATAACGCGAAGCAAAGGAATCGCAAACATCACGAAACATTTCGTTTGGTATTTGTGTGCATTCTCGTTCAATGGCTGCTCTCAATTCAACGACTGTTGCAGGTTTTATAGCGTACACTTTGTCTTTTAAGTATCCCCATAAAAAAAAGTCTAGTGGTGTGAGGTCTGGTGAACGCGGAGGGTATTCTACGAAACCCCTTCGTCCAATCCACATCCACATCGTGCCAAGTACCACTCGCAATACTCCACTCTTCGGTCCGGATCATCTTCATTAATAGCATGGACTAATCTTGGAATGTAACTTTTCCATTGACAGCGCTTCAAAATGCGTTGGACAGACGATTCTGAAATTCCTACCTCACGACTCGCTTGCCGCACAGATTTTCTTGGACTTTGGTGATACGTTTCCAGTACTCTTTCTTGCTTTGTGGGGTTGTCGATGTCCGTGGTCTTCCGGAACGCTTCTTGTGGACATTCTGAACAGTTCCATCGGCTTCAAACTTATCTCTAATTCGAGTGATGGTAAGTCGCGTTGGTGGATCTGTTTGAAACTCCCTCCTAAACTGTCTTTGCACTTCAACTGCGTTTTCACACTTCCAGTAGCATTTTAGAATGAATTTCCTTTGTTCAAAGCTTAGTCTGACTGCCATTATTAATTCTAATGGGTTTAACTTGGAAAGAAAGAAACATCAATTGAGCTATCAGCTGTTAAAGTGTGTATACATTTTTTTGGGACGCCCTGTATATAACGGGTGGGCCAAAAAACCTATTACCCAACTTTTGAAAAAATACTGGCTCACCTTGTATATTGATCTTAGTGCTGAAGCCGTATGTTGTACCCATACTTTTACTTTTTTAAACGTTGGCTTTGAATCTAGATTCAACACCTCAGGAGTGGAGGTAAGGCTCACAACTGGAGGGAGGTATCAGAATATGGTGCTCAATTGAAAGGCGGTGAAGGTCAGCAACTGATACTTTCAGATGACAGTCAATTTCTCCATAAATAATTAATTTTCCTAATTTTTGCACAAAATAATTAATTTATTTCCTTTTTCATTTCAGACCATCATTCTGCTATAGTTGTTGAACAAGTTATAACATAATGAAATACTCTTTGGAAGATGAAGCATTCATATTGAACATGCGTAAGGAGAAACACTTGGGTACAAAACGAATGTAGAAAGAGTTTCAAAATTAACGATGGACGATACCTGGACTTCAATATCTCATAAAGAAAATCGATATCGCAGGGTCGACCAAACGAAAAGAAGGCAGTGGAAGGCCAAAAACATCGCGTACTGAGGAAAATACTGACACGGTTTCATCCATGATATACAATCAAGAAGAACGGCCCAACACCAACAACAAGTCCGTTAGAGAAATTTCAAAAACTACTGGTATTTCTCGCTCTAGTTTTCATCGTATAGTAAACTATGATCTGGGTCTTAAATGTTTTAAAAGAGTCGAAGTTCATAATCTCTCGGCCATCAAATAAGCAAGCGAGAGTTGAAAAATGTCGTGCTCTGTTAGATCGATTCCAAGACAGATAAGTGTCTAAAATATGGTTCAGCGACGCGAAGACCTTTACGGTTGCTTCAACAATAAACACACAAAATGACCGAGTTTATGGAAGACAGGACAAAAAATCTATCAGTCTAGATCTACTTTGCAGGGAACGTCCGCATTTTTCCCAAAAAGTCATGGTTTCCATCTTTATTTCAAAGTTAGGGAAGTCAGAGATTGTTTTTGTTGATCAAAATGCCAAAATCACTGCTGCTCATTAGCAAGAAAAAATCCTTGATGAGGTACTGCCGTCGATAAGAGAGAAGTCAAGGTTGCAAGCGTGCATTGAATGGAAGAGGGCACATTCCGCATAATCTTGGACTCACTTAGGTAACTGTACAGAAAAAAAGTTTTTCTACCAGTGTCTGTATAACAGCGAATTACAAAATAATGGTTACAGTTAGCAGAAATCCAACTTTACCACGAGATAGACCATGAAATTCTATACAGGACACATATTGATTGTACAAATAACATTTGATAAAGGTAAAATTATATTGTTCAAAATCAGGGTAATAGTTTTTGGGCCCACCCTGTATAACCTCATTAACCTCGTTGCAGTTCCGTGCGTTAGTCTCTCTTCATACGAAGGCCATGCTTGAGGCCCCGCCTCCAGGCCGGCTTGCTTGAGGAGCGATTTGCTCTCTTGCGCTCTCCACCGCATATAGCCAGGTACACCCGGCTCATCTGGTACCGTCCTGAGCCAGGCATCTACTCTTCTTTTGAAGAATTCAACTTTGACCCCTGTCACGTTTCTGAAGTCTTGGTTAAAAAGTCTTGGCCCCCTGACAACTAAGCAATTTTCCTTCAATGTTGAAGAGGTCCCTTGTCTGGCCTTTAATTTGGGAACACTACACATTCTGCCTTTCCTATTTTCTAGTGTTGTTTGGATGGTAATTGGGTTTAGTTTAGGTTTGGTACCAGTTTTTCGATCATTTTCCATACGTATATTATGGTGTCCCTCTCTCTTCTTTTTTCCCATGGAGTACAGATTTAGTTTACTTAGTCTTTCCCAGTAGTTGAGTTCTTTGCAGCCATCAATCTTACAGTAGCTGTGAAATGTCTCTGAGTTTCTTCTAGTTTACTAGTTCCTTTCTTTTTATATGAGGACGTCAAGACTGAACAGTATTCAAGTTTTGTTATGATCAGTGTTTACAGGAGGGGAATCGTTAGTCTTCTCCCTTCTTTTCAACGTTCTTAGTACCTGTTCCGCGACTCTTTTTGCTTTATTTATCGCTGCCTGATTTTGTGTCTCGAATTTCGCATCATCGGTCATTATAACCCCCAAATCGATCGATTTAGTGCTTCTCTGAATTTCCCTTCTATCTGGAGCATAATATGCAGTCTGTTTAAGTTCCTCATTTCTACCACATCTCAAGAGCTGAAATTTCTCTGTGTTAAATGTTATGTTGTTGTCTTTTGACTACTTATATATTTTGTTCGTGTCCCTCTGCAAGGCCTCCACCTCTTTTACGTCGCTGATTTTTCTGATGATCTTTGTATCGTTAGCAAAGGATATTACTACACTATTGCTGTTTACTGCACTGTCTATGTCTGTTAACGTGATAATGAATAGGAGTGAGGCCAGTACTGTACCTTGTGGTACTGAGCTGCGTACTTCTGATTCTGATGATGATATACTTGAATTTTGACGACCTTTAGCCGTTCTCTGAGGAAGTCGTAGATTCATTTTCCCACTTTGCTTGTTATTCCCATATGCTTCATTTTTTGTGCTATTATAACATGATCACATGTATCGAAAGCTTTAGCAAAATCCGTGTATATGACATCGTAGCTTTCATTAGCTTTAAGTGCGTCTAGGATATTGTTATAGTGTTCTATAAGTTGTGATGGGCATGATCTTCCTGATCGGAATTCGTCCTGATTTTCGTTGAATCGTTCCAGTGTCTCAAAGAAGTTATAGAGTTTCTCTCTAACAATTCTTTCAAATACTTTGGTGAGGTGCGACGTCAATGACACTGGTCTATAATTCTTTGCTTGAGATCAATCCCCTTCTTGATATATATATATATATAATATATATATATATATAGGGATAACGTTTGCTCTTTTCAAGGTGGTCCGTATTTCCCCAGTGTCTAGGAATCTATATCCACTATTAGGTGTAGCTATTTCAGTTTTACAGTTTTTAATCAATAATGCGTTCCATTTGTCCGGACCTGCAACTGAATGGGATTTAATTTGTCCTATAGCTCGCGCTACATCTTCTGGGGTAAAATCAAAATCAGTTATACAATCTCACTACAATTTCTCTTCAAAGGAGAGATCTATGTCAGGTATCGTTTTGTCACTTTTTGGGGTACTGAAGACTGATTCATACTGGGCTCTCAATGTTTCAGATATTTCTTTTAGATCGTCTGTTAGTTAATTATTTCCTTTCCTTTAGGGCCAGATAGTAGCGTGCGTTTTTGTTTTCCTTTTCGCATAGCTATAGAAGTATTTGGATTTTCCTTTATTGCTTCTACCGCTTTTTCCTCTTCCCTCTTTGTATGGCCCTGAATCAGAGTTTGTATTTCCTTAGCGATACTCTCCAGTTTTTCTTTTATTACTTTCTTGGCATTGTTATCTCTGCAATTAGCTAACTTTGCCGCTACTCT
This sequence comes from Bathynomus jamesi, assembly GCA_023014485.1. Lineage (NCBI taxonomy): Eukaryota > Metazoa > Arthropoda > Malacostraca > Isopoda > Cirolanidae > Bathynomus > Bathynomus jamesi. The sequence continues at coordinate 373,581 of JAJOZX010001973.1, forward strand.
CTGTCTTTTGCGGAATATTCTTCTCTTTTGTTTCTCTAGCCACTTCCTCTTTTCTTTAGGCTGTGCTTTCGCAGCATATTTTTATAAAATTCTGTCTTTTTTTCCGAGGTTGTCAACATTTCTTCAGCTGTTTTGCTTTCTAAAACTGTTCTCCACTCTATTTGGACCATGTGTGATCTGATTGGTTCCCAATTTACAGTCTTGGAGTTTAAGTTAAAAGTTCCAAATTTGCTTCTTTCTTCAGTATATGTATTGTCTTTTAATGTTGTCACCATATTTGTTGATATCTTGATTATGTTGTAGTCTGAGTTAATAGTTGGGGTTATTTTAATATCAGCAATCAAGTTCGTGCTATTCGTGAATACCAGATCTAGGAGTTATTTTTTCTGGTATTTTCTGTTATTTCCTGCGTCAACATAAACTCGTTTGTGAGAGCCATCAACATGTTTGCTTGCTTCTGGTATAAATGACTATCAGTATCACGTTTAGTATTCTATTTTCACTGCTAGGAGTTCCACAAAGCTGTTTGATTTACTTATTACCGTCTCTGTCATATGACCTTCATGTACATAATTGCACAGCCACCTTTACGTCTCGCTGTTCTATCAGCTCCTAGTAAGTTGAAACCCTGTATATTTATCTTTTTCTTATCATTACAATGTTCGCAGTTTTCACAATTTCCTTGGCAATCTTTAAGATGAGTTTCTGTGAGGCATGCGATACCCGCCCTTGTTTCGTCCATAAATCCTTTCAGGTACGAAACTTTGTTGAGTGAATGGTTTTGTTTTATTCCATGAATATTAGCCAGGACAATATTTATGTTCTTTGTTTTTTGTTGACCCTTGTGCATTTCAAGTTAGTTTTCCTTCTGTATCGCTTGTTTAGTTGCCCTATGGTGCTCCGAGAGAGATCCGTTTCCGCCTACCTCTTTTGGTAGCTTCTTGCCAGGAAGCGGTTCGGCTCGGGGGTTCCCAGCTGTGTCGATTGCATGTGTTGTATGACATTTAGCAGCCGTATTGTGTCTGCGACGTTGAAAACAATTTTGTTCGCGATTTGTGTACATATGGTTATTCATGTTATTCCTATTGTCCTTTGAACTTTGTCCTTTGGGTTCGTCGAGAGATGTTGATAGTATTTTTTCCCGTATTTGCAGGTTTCATATATTGCGTAAGTACTGCACATTTCCGAGTGGTAAAATCTGCATTTGTCTCCGAATTTACAGTGACCATTATTGTTGAAGAAATTGCATATTGGGATGTGTTCATATATACATTGTCCTCTCTTATATCTGCAATTATATTTTACATAATACCTGCATATAATTCCTTCCCCACTTTTAATCGGGACCTTTGTTTTTTGCAATAATATATATATATATATTATTGTCTTCAGACCGATTGTAGATTCCGTTCATGTCTGTTTGTAGAGATCCTATATCCTCTGGGTTTCTTGTTTTTCCACTAATTTTTGTGTCATCATAAAGAATGATGTTACTGTCCTATCACTGGTAATTTTCTCATCTACTAGTATATCAGTTAGCATGATTATGAAGAGTAATGGAGCTAATATTGTTCTTTGTGGTACTGAGCTAAGGGCCTCTAACTTTGATGAGGATATTACTTGTACTGTAACGATTGCTGCCGCTCACTAAGGAAATTATATAAACATTATTATATAAACATTATAGTTATTTTTGCCATATGTTCTTTGTGTGTATAAATATCACATCCTTCTTTTCATCATACTGTTCTGTCGGCTCCAAATATGCTACTGTTGTCCATATGTATTTCTGTTTTGTCGATCCAAAAACTCGCAGTTTTTACAGTTCGTCTGGCAGTCTTTCAAATGAATTTTCGCGAGGCATTTAAAATCTGCTCTTGTTTCTTGCATGAATCCTTTCAGGTATGTGACTTTGTCCAGGGAATGGCTTCATTTTAGGCCCTGTATGTTGGCGTTCAGATTCGTTATCCGTTGGTGGTGCATGTTTTTTTGCAATATGATCCTCCGAGAATTTTCCCCTTCTTTATCTGTTTCGATATATAGTATGATGTCCTGATATCGTATGTAATTTCTTTCTGCATTTATTCTGTACGGTTCTCGGATCTTTATATTTGTCAATTGTCTTTGTACAGTATTTGTTGAATGGCTTTTAGTAGCTGAATTGTGGTGGCTACATCTTAAAAGTTGGTAACCCTGTTTGTTGATGGTTTTGGCTGCTCAACTATCGTATTCCTTTCAGGGTGGTAGTAACGGCATTTTTGCCAGTACTTGCAACTCCCATATCTTGCATAAGTTTTGCAGATACTAAGGTGGTGGAACTTGCAGTTTTTTTCAAATTTACAATATTTATGGAATATTTATGGAAGTTACATAAAATGAGAAGTGCATAGATGCATTGCCCATCCCTGTATCCGCAATATCCTTGCATAATATTTGCATACGATATTTTCTACGGTTTTAGTTTTTATCGTCTTTTCATAATTATCTTCGTCTGATAGTTTCACCACAGCACATATTGTATTTATTTCTTTTCTTTCTTTTTCAATAGTGTCTTCTTTTCATGTTATTTTTTTCATTTGTTTCTTTCTCATCCACACCGTTTTCCTTCGGAACATTCTGGTCATCTTTTCCTCTAATTACACCGGTCTGCATGAAAATCGATTTCTTTATTTTGAGTTGTGATTCTGAAGTAGTTCGCTGCGCTGAATTCAAAAATGCTACCAGTGTTTTTCTATCACCCACAGTTTTAAAGTTATTAGCAAAACAATTTTGGGGCATTTTGTAATTTTTTACCTTTTTTATCTTTAATTAATTTAGTTTTTTCATATTTTTCAGATAGATAATTCTAACATTACGTCTTTAAAATTTTAATAATGGCTTCTAGAGGATGTACCCATAGTCCAGACATATTTTGTTATATTTGTGGTCGGTATGTTGTTGTAAAACAAAGGACAAATGTAACGACCTTCATTAAGAGAGCTTATCATGTTTATTTTGGAATTAAATTATGAGATCAAGACAAAAGTTGGGCTCCACACAAGGTTTGTCTTACGTGTGTTGCGGCACTAAAGAATTGGAGCAAAGGTAAAAAGAAAAGTTTGCCATTTGGGATCCCTATGGTATGGCGCGAGCCTAGAAACCATACCGACGACTGCTACTTCTGTTCTTGCAATGTTAAAGTTTATAATGCAAAGAATAAAGAGAGCCTTCAATACCCAAGTCTTCCATCTGCAATAAGGTCGGTACCCCATGGTCCAGAAGTTCCTATTCCCCGCCCACCCGAAAGTCTGGATCAATACAATTCAGATTCTGATTCAGCTCCAAATCCAGGCAGTGATGATGTTTATGAACAGCCAACAGCTGACCGAGATCCTCCTAAACCATTAACCCAAGCCGAACTAAATGACTTAGTCAGGGATTTGAATCTGCCTAAGGACTCTGCAGAACTTTTGGGGTCTAGATTGCAGGAGAACAATTTATTGGCATCCGACACATACTTCGCTTGGTACAGAAATCGTGAGAAAGACTTCGTGCCTTTTTTCGAAGAAGATGGTCCCTTGGTATTTTGCAAGGACATCACAGGATTAGTGTGCAAGCTAGACATCGAATACCAAACCAGTGACTGAAGGTTGTTTATAGATTCCTCTAAAACCAGTCTAAAAGGAGTGTTACTGCACAACGGTAAAAAATATGCATCAATCCCAGTGGCCCATTCTACTCATTTAAAAGAGACCTATGATAACATGAAACTGCTTCTGGAAAAAATTCAGTATCAAAATCACAGATGGATATTGTGTGGGGATCTCAAAGTCCTTTGCATGTTACTTGGGCAGCAATCAGGATACACTAAGATGCCATGTTTCATCTGCGAATGGGATAGTCGAGCACGTTACTAGCACTGGAAGAGGAAAACTTGGCCTCCTAGAGAGAATCTTACCCCAGGATCAAAGAACATTTTACATGAACATCTAGTTGAACCAAATAAAATCCTCCTACCACCCTTGCACATTAAGTTAGGCTTGATGAAGCAGTATGTCAAAGCATTGAATAGAGAAGGTGAGTGTTTCAAGTACATTTGTTCAAAATATTCAAAGATTAGCTACGAGAAAATAAAGGAATGTGTTTTTATAGGTCCTCAGATTAGAAAGTTATTGACAGACGATCATTTCCTGAACACAATGACCAATAAAGAAAAAGAAGCATAGCTTGGTTTCAAAGATGGGCTTGAAAACTTCTTGGGAAACTACAAATGCCAAAATTATGAAAGACTGGTGGAAAATATGCTTAAAAAGTTTTGCGCCTTAGCCTGCAACATGAGCCTGAAAGTTCACTTCTTATTTTCGCATCTTGACCGTTTTTCCGAAAATCTCGGAGATGTCAGTGAGGAGCAAGGGGAACGATTTCACCAGGACATCAAAACCATGGAAAGAAGATATCAAGGAAGATGGCATACAAATATGATGGCGGATCACTGCTTGTGTCTGCAACGAGATCAGCCTAACGCACAGCATAAGAAAACATCAAAGAAGCACCGGTTTAGTCGTCATTAGTCAGATCTACCTTCGTAGTCTTAAGTCTTTGGAATAAGTCCTGAAATGTTTGCAAGTAAAGAAGGTAAATATATTTTGTTTCAGTTATTTTTTTATTCTTTCATAAACAAGCAATATGCTTGTCCAAGAGCTAGGAGCTATTTAATTCTGCTTTAATTAGGTTTTACTCTATCACCTAAAGATTTCGTGCTACAAGGGGTGTTGTAATACCTCATCTGTCCCCAAATGTTAACCACTCATTGATGGGAGGGGAGAGTATTTTGCTGGGAACGGGACTGGTTGTTATATATATTTACCCTACATTATTATGTAAGCGTTTCTGTAGTCTATAACAACAAAATTTATGGTTTAGCATGTGCAATCCAATGTTGGTCTCGATAAGATGGTTCACACTTGGGGATAAATGGGGGATTTATGACACACCCTGTAGTAAGAAAACCATACGTGATAGGGAAAAACTAACTATATTTGTGAGATCAGCGCCCTCACATTATATAGAATCACCAACTAGTTTGTAAAAATCGATCGACAAGTTTTCAAAAGTGTACTGGTGTTATCCTCTCTTTCTCTATCGCATTCACATTCGTATTTTCCATTTCCTTAAATACCGGACACGAGTTTACAATCTCCTTACACGAGTCACACAGAGAGGTGATGCCCGTAATTTATTTTGCGTCCCATACAAGGAATATTTTCCTATCGTCCCCCTTCATAGCTAAAGTTGTGCAATTTTTGACAAAACTTACACCTGACTGCTTCGTTTTCAGTTGTTGCTAGATTACATAAGTTGCAAATTAGGTGAGAATTTGGACCCATGGTCATGTTATTGACAACCATATCGCTCACTACACACACAGACACAACTTTTTTTCGTTTGGGTGGGAGTTAGGTCACGAGGGTTTGATTTTTATAACCTTTTTTTCGGCCTTGTTCCAAACTTTTCTCAGATGACTACCGAATTTCGATTGAATAGAAATTTTAACTTGTGATAATTTGTGTAAACTATATTGCACTTTTTTACATTCAGTAAATTTCACTTTAAAATTTATGTGCATGGATTTACCGATACTTTATACACTTTCGGGTGCAGATAGAATAACCGCCGAGAAGTTATTCCCTTCTTATTTTGATATTAATGAAAGGAGAGAGAGAAACAAAGCGTCCATTCCCCACGAGGTATAAAACAAACTATAGCCCTATAACCACGCAAACAGCAATGGAAAGTAGGAAAGGAAGAATGTGTCGTGTTCCCAAATTAAAACCTAGACAAGGAACATTCTCAACCCTGAATGAAAATAGTTTTGTTCAACCAGCTGCCCAAGGAACTAAGGAACACGAGTGGTTTCGCGGTGGATATCTTCAAAAGAACACTAAAAGCCTGGCTCAGAACAATTCCAGATGAGCCGGGCGAACCTGGCTATGTGAGGTAGAGAGCACAAGAAACCAACTCTTTACTTCGCTAGGCCAACAAGCTTGACCTTCGGGAAATGAGAAATCATCGCACGGAACATTTAAAGGGTTCAAAGGAAAGGTACTGTGTCCCATAAAGGTGGCTACCTTTTCCACATGGCCAACAAAACCACAATCCAAGGATAACTAAATGAAGCAGAAATCATATCAAACCTCAAAATAAGAAGTTGTTTACTTAAATCGATGTGTAGTGTCTTTACCAACTAAACTTGAACAATAGTTGTCAAAAAATAAAGCTGACAAGGAGGGTAATTAGAGACCTGGATGAATATTAAAGAAGTTTGCAGTGAACGTAAACAAATTTAATAAAACATTAACGCAGCAAGTTTTCAGTGTGTCTTCCATTATTATCAATGACAAATTGTAGTCTTGTGCGCTACTTGCGAACTGTTGTAGAAATGGTGTGTTGACTCTCGAAGTTGATTGACATATTGAATATTTTGCCTGTGAACTTTGTCAACTAAATGTCCGCATATGAAAGATCAACTGGATTTAAATCTGTACTATTTGGTGGCCAATCTTCTGGCGCGATGAAATCGGAACATTGTTCTTGTTAGTATGCAATGTTGTGCAGGGACCGATGGCATGAATCCCCGTATTGCTGAAAAAAAAAATTCATCCTAACTCTCAATTTCAGGCAACAGTTTACTGAAGCTGTCATCACAGTAATGCTATGAATCAATTTTCACACTTTTATCAACGTAAATAATGGATGTTTTCCCTAAAAGAGAAACACTAACAGAAACCATCACAGCCTGTTTCTGGAATGTCTTGTTTTTTCTTACGTCAGTGTACATTCTATTGTTTAGCGTATTTCGAGGCTGTTCAATAGTGAAAACATTTTCATCCTTAAACCGAATAGTAGGCACGTCGTTATTCGATTTAAAACAGCGAAGCAGTCGAAGCAACAATGTACACGTTTACTTTGGACAGTCAAATATATAAAGCACTTGGAAGTGCTTAAATGTTTTTAGACCTGTCTTTCTTTGCAATTCGAACCACTCAAATTTTTGTAATACCAGCATGATTAGCAGTTCTCCGTGCACTCAAACTTCGACGGAGATAGTGTTCTTCGCTGCAGATAACTTCACTTAGAGAGTCAATGTTGGCCGGTGATTTTGTTGTATGAGGTCATCCACTTCCCGGTTTCGTGCATGAGTTACCGTTTCATGCTTTCTTTCCAACAAACATGATACACTATGTACAGACCAATGTCACTTAGGATACTGTCTTACTATTCTTTTAGCACCAAAACCTTTTTCCTTTTGAAAAAGTTTGTAGCAATTTTATCTTCCACAGTTAAAACGTTCCATAACAGCTCGCATAAAGCAACAGAATTAACAAACTTCCTTCGCTCGCTGCCATATCAAAACTGAGTATTGTGACGGCAATACCGTCTCGGCCAGGCGTACTTCACTTAACAGCTAGCCTAGCCTAGCCCTCTACAACCCGTAACACTGCACCAACTAGCTTAATCCATCAACCCTAATTGGACAAGCGATGTCAAAGTTGATCGTAAAATTATGATTTGACAATTCAGCGACATGAATTTAGCAATTTTTTCTACTTTCGTATTGTGAACTTTATTTTTTAACAATTTAAATAAAGTACTGTACCTCTCAATTTGACGAAAATCTAAAAGGTTTACTATGATTTCTGTTTCATTTATTATCTATCCTTCGAGTTGTGGTTTTATTGGCCCGGTAAAGAGGTGGTCACTTTTTGGGATATATATATATATATATATTATATATATGATACACAGACCGTGTGTGTATATATATATATATATATATATATGCAAACAACCACAGGGAAAAGGAAAAGGAAACACGAAATCCGAACGCTTTCGTGATATATTCACATCTTTCTTGTCCCTGAAGATGTGAATATATCACGAAAGCGCTCGGATTTCGTGTTTCCTTCTCCTTTTCCCTGTGGTTGTTTGCTTATTAAAAAGATCACGTGTTGTTCTGTGATTTTATTGTATATATATAGTTACTCATCCTGAAAGTTACCTTTTTAATTAAGTTCAATTACGATACAGTACTTCCTATTATCATTTCTAAACGAAATAATACTTGGAGGAAAAGTGTGAAAAACAAATAAATGAGAAATATATATTTAAAAAAGGTACTGAACGAGTCTTATAAATTAGCAAAATGATACAATTTTACCTAGCATACAAATATAAAATTGCTAAATAAATTCGGGTTTTATTAATAATATGAAATATACTGCAGTAAAATCGCACCGGGTCGATTTTCTAACAAAAACAGCGCACAAGTTTATAACTTGTAAGAGGAGAATAAAACTGCGCATGCGTTATTGCATATCAAACTACTGTAATTTTCCTACCACTGACGTGTGGGGAAACTGCCCAGGCTATATAACACCCATATTTTCATCCAATCGCGCAATTATAAACACAGGCGTAAAAACAATAATGAAATTTCATTAATATAAATTGCAATAATTTTATCTTTTCAATAACCATATTAAAATACTAAATTGATTTAAGCATAGAAATCATATAAAACAGTTATGATATTTAAAACCTTTAATATTGTATCTAAGTTGTTTTTCCAAGTTTTAAGATCGAATGAAAAAAAAAAGATTTAAGAATATCTTCCCCAACGTGAGATGAAAACTTTGAATTACCAGTCTGGAGGGAGAAAGACAGCGAACAAGAAGTCAGTCGAGGAGTAAGCATTTGAAGCAGTCGTCTCTCTGAGGGAGTCGAGCAGTGATAGAGTCGCGCATAGAAGACCGTATTTGCCCTCCTTTTGTCATTTTTGTTTTTAATATCTCGAATCAAGGCATGGGTAAATAGGGCTTATTTTCAATATGAAATTCGGCCAGTAAATTAACTTTCATTCTCCCCTTAGGGCACGCGAAAGAGGATTTTTTCAAGGCCGTAGGCCAGGCGTGGGCAACCCTTGGCACGCGTGCCAAACGTGGCACGCCAACGACTTTTTTCCGGCACGCGATTCCCCGGGCTCACCTTAAAAAAAATTAAAATAAATAAATATCCAAATTCTTCGCTGTTTTATATTTTAACTTAATGTTTTCTGCTAAAAAATGGTAGAGATTAACTTTGGCATGAAAGATTTGACGATTTTGGCACGCTCACTTAAAAAGGTTGCCCACCCCTGCCCTAGGCCTATTTTGTTTGACCCATTCTAGACTTCCTCCATTTTCCTTAGGCCTACTCTATTCTCGATCAAGACTTATTCCCCCTTATTAATTATATAACGTAAGTTTAAATAATTTATTCTGTGAACGAACGTAAGATTAAATTTTAAAACTTCTATGTATTATAAAAACGGCTAAAGGTAAAATATGGTTACTCAGTTGAGATTTGAGTGAAAAATAATAGAATAAAACTAACATAACTAGTGTCACGCTACCACTTATTGTAAGATCTATTGTGTAAAATTGGTTCACGCTACCATCTTCGTGTTGTTTAAATGCATCAAATTACCATCTGTGCAGTTAAGTAGTTTGTCAACTTTGCCATCCAACGACAAACGGGTAAACTAGAAGATTCGCCCATCAACAACCAACCAGCGACTTTCAAGATCACCGGGGGAAGGGACGTCACCCCGGTAGAAAACCCCGCACTGATCGGGTTGGAAAAATAATCTAATAAAAAATGATCAGTTGAAATGACAGTTTTCGGCACTCAGTCTTTCTCTTATTAAGATTATTTATTCAACCAATTATAACTTTTGAAAATTTCATCATTTTTCTTATAGATCATCTTCCTCGAATTTCTTTCCACAACTCTGCGTTTATAAGAACAAAATTATAGTTGCTGCTCATTCATTTATATATATGTAATAATGATGAATGAGAAGGACCAGTAACTGGCTGAGCGCTCAGGCCAACTAATGCAACCCAACGATCTAACTTCTGAGTTATTATTACCAGCATCGTCGGAAGTCGAACTGTCAACCTCAGTTCGTACAGAGAAATATTTCAGTTATATTCGTCTTTTTCGTTTGTGCGATGCATAATGTAATTATGAAAAGTTTACCACTCGTTTGGAATAATTTAACAAATAAAAAAAATTAGTTCAACGTCAACATATAATGTAAAACATCGAAGAACCTGAGGAAAATAAAAAAGGAAGTTAAAATGCAAAAGTTTTCGTACATTTATTTAAAAATTATTTAATTTTTTGTATGTCCACTTTGTGTGATTCGTTTTGGGTATTTTTCTACAAGGTTTGGACATCTCTCAGTAGAAATTTTAGCTCTCTTTTCTAAAGAAAATTGTTGCAGTTCATTCAGATTCGAAGAGTTTCTCTTACGGACAGTTTTCTTCAAATAAAACTATAAATTCTCGATTAAATTGAGATCTGAGCTTTGACTGGGCCACTCGAGAAGTTTGAAATTCTTTTGTTGGAGCCATTTCATGGTGCTCTTACTTATATGTTTTGGATTATTACCTTGCTGCAGTATCCAATTACGACCTTTTCGCAACTCTCGAACTGAAGGCAATATATTTTCTTTTAAAGTTTCATGATACTTCTTCGAATTCAAGATTCCATTGATGATAAAAAGCTTTCCTGGACCAGAAACGCTAAAGCATCCCCAAAGAAGCAAACCACCACCATCAAGTTTAACCGTAGGAAGAGTTTATTTTTTTCTTGAATGAGGTATTTGATTTTCGCTAAACATACCGTTGCTTGTTATGCATGAACAATTCAATTTTTTTCTCGTCTCCCAAGAGAACTTTCTTCCAGAATGCAAATTAATGCAGTTTGATGATCCGTGGCGTACTTTAAACTGGCTTCTTTGTGCGCTTTTCGTAGTAGAGGTTTTTTTCGTGCAACTCTTCCATGCAGAAGAGATAGTATTAATGTTTGATGAAGATCACCTGCAGTCACTCGTGGATTCGCAGTCGCCATTCTTTCAGTCCGCCTAGCTGTACGTTCTGAAATTTTGCAAGGTTGTTCACACCTTGATAGATTTTTGATTGCTCCAAAGCCTTTCCATTTCTTTATAACTGCAGCAACTGTCGTAATTGGAATTCAAAGTTCTTCTCCTATCTCCTTATAACTCTTTCCAGACTCGTGTGCAGCAATAACAGATCTCTAAAGATCTGCAGAGGGCTCTTTACTACGATGATCCCACTGCTTACTAATGACTTGTACAGTCATCCGTTCTCCATAAAGATTCACAAAGAAAATTCCATAATCAAGAATTGTCAACAGTCTCTAATCAACAAACAGCAACTTCTGATAAAAATTTTAAATTCTTCAAACCTAAGGTGAACACACACAGTATTAAATAATTCTGTAAATAAATGTACGAAAACTTTTGCATTTTAACTTTTCTTAATTTTCCTCAAATTCTTTGATGTTTTGCCTTATATGTTCGAGCCGAACTAATTTTTTTTATTTGTTAAAATCTTCAAAAAGAACGGTAAACTTTTCATAACTATCCTATGCATGATACAAAAGATAAGGACGAATACAACTGAAATATTTCTCTGTACGAATACTTATGAGCGCCATTTTATGTATGTAGGTATGTATGCATGTATACATGTATAAGAATTTCGATTCAGAAATAAAATTCACTGAAAAAATATTAAAAATTTCGAAGAACTCCCAAAAAATTACTATTGGTTTTAGAGTGGCGTTGTGGCGGCATTTGCTTTTTCTATGAATGGTTATGGAATATATTAAATTTACTCTCCTATTTTAAAGTTAATCGAGTATTGAAACAATTTTTCATAGCAGTGGTAAAAAAGTAATAAAGCATTGTTTGACATATTTATTTGAAACGTAACACCATTTTAAGTTTTGAAATCGTTCGCTGTCATTCCGTCAGAATAAATTCAAAAAGAAAAAAAACGATTTTTATTTCGTCAAACAAATATGAACGACAATACAACGTTGTTTTAAGAGGAAATCAATATCATTAAAAAAAAAGCTTTCACCTACTCTTATATTCGCATTTTATCTATTTTATTTTTTTAGATTTTTCTCTGATGATCCTATTCAACACTTAGGTTTCATTAATCGTGTCATTGAATTTTAGTTTTGACTTCAAAACTGAACCAACAGTTGTGAGTAACTAATTAAGTGTTTCATTCCTATATTTTCTTAAAACATCTAATTTTGTGCTGAAAATGATCTTTCGAAGAAATGTGAATATTTCGTTCGTTACAATATCCGTCATTATACAAAATTACTAAGCAGATTTTAACTTTGATATCTGTCTCCAAAGGATAAGTCAAACGTTTTTTTTGTGAACTTTCTTTTTTAAATTTATGTAAAATTCACTGCACTGAAATACTAATTTTAAAAGTTGAATTAAAGAATTTTCAAATTTAAATTCTTATTCACGAGAGTATGATGACCGCAAACAAGACGAGTGCAGAGCAATTGCAATATTGATCAAATGAGTGCCAGTGCCACCCCCCTTGTGGCAAGGTGCCACCCACCACCACCCCAGGGTGCAAAAACAAAGGGGGAATTCTCCCAGCTGCAATAAGTTGGAGGAATCCACCTAACCTAAGAGAGAGAGAAGAGACTTTCGTGGAGAAGTTGGGACGGTCTCAACCCCAAAAGGGGTTTCCCTAGCTAAGGAAGGTAAGAGAGAGAGGAGGAGAGAAGAGAATAGAGCATCCTTCGTCTGCGAAACACAGACGCATAATAAGAGCTCAGGGAGCATCATCTGGCTTAGAAATAGAAATCTGCCAGTTGGCTTAATCAGCCAGTTGGCAGTTGGCTTAGAAGAATTAGAAGGCAGAAATGGCTTGTATATATTAATAACCCTCGAACGAATTAAAAGCGCACACAAACGCACATACACTCCTCGACTATATATACGCCCATAGATCCCCTATTATTACACACACACACACACATACAACGTGTATAAAGAGATGCATGTAAAGTCCCAATAGCAAAATATATACGAGCATGCCGAATAACTACCACACAAAAAGAATACCTCACCACAACCACGATAGACTTTTAGGAGCTCATCCCATCAACACCACGTAGTCGAGATGAAGGCTACAACCAATAGTCTAGACCTTAAGACCTCTCAGCAGTAACACAGTGTTGAACAGCCGCCGTACCTACGACGTTACTTACCAACACCAGACCAAAGCCGCCTTACCCACTGTTTTACTTACCAGCTCCTGGTAAACCAACAAGGTTTCTAAGTACAACCCAATTAATAGACAAAGCTATTAAGCATAAACAAATACATCTACGGGATCAGAAAGTAAAGCAACAAAGTCTCAGAAAAAAGAAGAATGCTACTATTATCTCATGGTTGAAAACCACCACAAAGTCAATTTGACGTTGGATGGGCGATCTTTTAAACAAAAAATCGAATATGATAAACTAAGTTTAATAAAAAAACAAATTTTCACCTGAATATATAAATTTATCCTTAAACTATAACATAAAAAGCATTAATATGCTTTTTAAAACAAAATAAAAATTAAATTAGCGGTAATTTATAAATTTTTCCCCTTTTACCCAATTATTTAGTTTCTGGCATAATAAATACAAATTTATCTTTAAGACACAAAGATATCTTTAAACCTTATTACAAAAAATATTAATATAACTTTATATTAAAAATAGATTGTATTTTGGGGTAACTTATTCATTTTTCCTCTTTTACCCAATTATTTTGTTTCTGGCTTAATAAATACAAATTTAGGATCACCTGAAGATCAGGGCCCTCAGCCTTCGTTAATTAGCTTATAAGGCTAACTAAAAAAGGCTGGGGGCCCTGATCTTCAGGTGATCCCAAATTTATCTTTAAGACAAATATATCGGATAGCTCCTTGTTATTACCTTATCTTAGAAGTTGGAATTTTCTTCGTTGAACTTCGTATTGTTGTCTTCTGCCCACTGGAATAATGTTTCAATGTCGTTTTGTAATTTTCTTATGTCGCCTTTGTTCAATATTTCCTTACATATCTTTGTGTCATCTGCGTAGCTTGACACAATACTGTCCTTAATATCTGCATCAATATCTGCGATCATTATTATGAACAGCAAGGGAGCTAATACTGTCCCTCGTGGGACAGAGCTCACGACTTCCTAATTAACTCCATTTACCACCACTCTTTGTGTTCTTTGCGTCAAGAAATTAAATATCCACCTTCCTAGCTTTCCACTTCCTGTATTCTTAAGCTTGTGTGCTATGATTCCATGGTCACATTTATCGAAGGCTTTAGTAAATCCGTATATATTACAGCTATGTTTTATCCTCGACACAATATTTTCTCCTGGTGGTCTAATAACTGTGATAGACATGATCTTCCAGCCCTGAAGTCATGCTGATTTGGGTTGTATAAGTCTTTTTCTTGTCGGTAGTAGGTAGTTTTGCCTCTAATTATACGTTCAAAACACTTTATAAGGTGTGAGGTGAGAGTCACCGGCCGATAATTCTTGGGCATTGGCTCTGTCACCACCTTTAAATAAGGGAGAAATGTTCGCGTTCTTTAAGAGGAGTGGAATTTGTCATGTGTCGAGTGATTTCCTCCATAGTAAGTATGGCGGTTTGGCAATACTCTCTTTACATTTCTGCAGAAGCGTGGCACTCCATGTGTCTGGCAGTACCACAAAGTACAGTACTGGCCTCACTCGTGTTCATTATCATGTTAAGAGACAAAGCCAGCGGTGTAAACAGCATTAGTATACCAGCATCGTATGCAGACGATACAAAGTTCGGAAGAAAAATCCGCGATACAAATGTGGTAGAGTCCTTGCAGAGGGTCACAAACAAAACATACAAATGGTCAGAAGGCAACATTACATTTAACATTGAAAAATTTCACTTCTTGATATATGGTAGAAATGAGGAACTTTATCAACATCCATCAACTGAAGCGTTGAAAGCGATGTTTTAAACATCGAGTATAGTAATTTAACTTGAAGTAGTATTATTAAATATTTAAATTAAACATCTGATTCTTTCGCAATAAAAATTAGGCGGCAACTCAACCTACATTTTAATACATAACTATCATATCTACAGCTAATTACACAAAAGTACATTTCTCTCTCTCTCATATATATATATATATATATATATATATATATATACCCTAGCCGAGAGCATATCGTATATACTAAGTTAATTGGAATTACCTGTTTGATAACTTATGCGATCTAATGACTGTGCACTAACTACATGTGGAGAATCTGGCAACTATTTTTCTAAACGCACTCTATCAATGCCATATTACTCAGTTAGATTAATTTAAAGAAGCGCTAACACCAAATCAAACATACAGTCATATTCTAAATCAGATATTTTCATAAACCCAACTAAATGTAGAAGATTGGAGGCACCTATAATGCAATTTAGCAGACCAGAAGCTGCTGAACAACTCAAATCTAACTGTGAAGGGGCAAAGCCCACCCAAAATAGGGACGTAGAAAAGTGAAGGGTTAAAATAATAATAATACTAATGCACTAAAATCTCTCTCTCACTCACTCCCACTCTCCCTCTCTTTCCATCTGTTTGTCCTTCGCAGACTCGACGATCGTATTGCTCAGTACTCATCCGGCCAGGGTTTTGTTCAAAGTCCATGTCTCGAAAACAACTTTTTCTTACATCAAATTACCCGAATGAAGCTGGGTGCTGCAGAGGGTTCAAAGGTAGGACGATCTTCAACATTTCATAAATCACTTCACCTGTTATGCAGGCAACCTGGTCCAGGTTTGATGAGGGCATACAACACTACTGTTAACAAATCCAATTTAGTGTTTATTATACCTTTTCATAATAACGCTCCAGCTTGTCAGGATATAGAACCAACTGAAGCATCTTATCGCTCTGACAATGCACTTTCCCCTTATACCCAAAAAATGTAGCCAAAAGTATCATGAATGCAATAGTATATTATTTAAGGCCATTAAGGAACTGTAATATCTTCAATTCCTTAAAGGGAAAAAAGCAGACAAATCTCATTTATTTATTTTCATTAGCTATCTTTATACAGGGTGTCCATAAATTATTCACCCCATTATAAGCCTTAATAAATTCGTTATTATAGGAGCTATCTTAAAACGGTTTGCGGCAATTAATAACACAACTCAAGAAATTTTTGTTTTAATTCAGTAAACCTCCACGTGAGCCCCATTGGTAGCACGCAGAACATCAAGGCGATAGATGATTTCGTTCCAAACATTAAGAAGCATGTCTTGCGTGATGGAAGCTAATGTCTGTTCAATCCGGTGTCTTAATTCTGTGATGTTATTAACCTTCTTTGCATACACTCTGTCCTTTGTGTAGCCCCATAAAAAGAAATCCAGAGGCGTGATATCCGGGGAACGAGGAGGCCATGGAATAGGGCCATATCGCCCGATCCAACGAGAAGGGAACTTTTCATTGAGGAACCTCCGCACTTCTAATCCCCAGTGTGGCGGTGCCCCATCTTGCTGAAAGAACACACAGGGCTGCATATCCTCAAGCTGAGGTGCAGCTTACCATTTAAGCATACCTAGATAATTTGTAGCCTTCACAGTGTTCTCATGGAAGAAAAATGGTCCAATCACACGGTTATCGGAGAGAGCACACCAAACGTTTATCTTGGGACTGTTGCGTTCGTGTTCAATAAATTCATGCGGATTTTCTGATCCCCATATACGGCAATTGTGTCTGTTGACTTTACCAGACAGATGGAATGTCGCTTCATCACTGAAAACGACATTGTTCAAAAAATGCTCATCTTCATCAATACGGTCAAGAATGTCAACAGCAAACTGTACCCGTTTGGGTTTGTCATTTGGTAGAAGTTTCTGCAAGGTTTGCAATTTGTAGGCATAAAGTTTCAACCTCTTGTGAACCACATTATGCACTGTTGAACGCGGTATTTGCAGTTCTCGGCTTGCTCGGCGGATGGATTTTGTAGGACTTCGGATAAACGCCTCCTGAATTCCTGCTATCTTATCTTCAGACACACTAGGCCTTCAAGCTCTTTTCTGATGTAGCACACTGCCAGTTTCTTGAAATTGTTTCAGCCATCGCTTGAGTGATTGCTTTGTTGGTGGAGTTTTCTGATATTCCTCTCGAAAACGTCTCTGTACAGTAATTGGAGATTTGGTTTCCCACATCTACAGCACACACATTGCTTTCTCCTTTACTGTCGCCATTGTGCCCCTAGTGGATGTTCTGCGAATTAAAGAAAAAAATTTCTTGAGTTGTGTTATTAATTGCCGCAATCCGTTTTAAGATAGCTCCTATAATAACGAATTTATTAAGGCTTATAATGGAGAGAATAATTTATGGACACCCTATATATCATTTTCTCTGAACTTCCTCAGTGGCAATAAGAAGCCTCCTGAAGGGAACAACTTAATTGTAGAATGGAAAGACTTATCTTGAAAATATGTGAGAGCAATTTGCCTACTCTCTCAAATAATTATCTCTTTTCATGGTCCATCTGCGACCAACACAGTGTTCTCATGTTCACTTATTTCCTAAGCGTCTCATTTTAACCTCTGTGCTTTTGAAACAAACGCTTCACTATTGAGTTTACATTAAAAAAATTGGTACGTACTGTTGTTAGTGGGGTAAATAAAATCCCCTTAATCTGATGTGTGTAAATACTGTATTTAAGTGAGTTTTAATTGCATCTTTAACTGATGACTCATCTACCTTGAGAAAACCCCCTTTAGCCAACCAGATGCAAGGTTAGGCTATCATGCTCTGCAATGATTAAAATCAGAAATAGGTTTATTTGGCGTTAAGTTGTTCAAGTCTCGCTGTTTGATTCTGTGTAATCTGCGTGTTGCACTCAGGTGAAGGAACGAGATGTTATCTTACACTCTCTGCCGTACATAACAAGGTACACCCGGCTCATCTGGTGTTGTACTAAGACAAGCATCTAGCCTTCTTTGAAGACTTCAACTTTGACTGTTGTGCGGTCCTGAGAAACGACCATTTAAGTCTCTGACAATATCCCAGGATGTATCATATCATAATGCCCTGGTCTAGTGTTACTATTGTGCTGTAGTACTACGGCTTTCCACTCCGGTGGAAAGCATAGTACCGACCTGAGTTACCCCTTGCCTTTCATACTCCTCACGGTTTCTAAGAATCAAAAAATCGGGGATCTTTCTTGTCGATACTTTAAAACTTGATGCACCAAGTTTTAAAGTATCGCTAATAAAACAGGCCTGCGAATGAGAACTTTGTAAGAGTTGTTTTCTTACTGATAACTGATTTTATATAATTCAACTACGCTGATTTCGAATAAGGTGTCCATTTTTTTCTAACACGTAAGGATTTTCTGCAAACTGGAAAGGAAAAAAACAACAAATAAATATTATTTATTTCAATTTACATTAGGTACCTATTTCGCTTTGTTATACTAATTACAAATGCAAACAACTTTAAAAAGAAAGAAGATTATTAACGTCAATAACATATTCATATTTATTTGTACTGAGTTTTCTTATGAGATCTATGCCTTTTAGTCTCGAATGTATGCGCTGTTCCATTTCTTTTATGTAATAATTCTGGAGTATCCCGTTTCAACATCCAGCAGTAATCAGCCATCATGCTGATGTTTCACCTTCCCTGATATCTCTTCTCCATTTCTTTGATGTCTTGGTGAAACCGTTCTCCTTGTTCTTCGCCGAATGCTCCGAGATTCTCAGGGAAGTAATTCAAGTGTGAATGTAAGAAATGTAATTTTAAACTCATATTACAATCTAACTCTTTGAACTTATTTAGCATGTTGTTCACAATGTTTTGGTAATTTGTGTCCTTGTTGTTCCCAAAAAATTTGCTGATAACATCCTTAAAGAGCAATCCACGCTTCTTTTTCAAGATTGTTCATTGTTCTTTCAAAGTGTTCATCCAAAGTCAGTTTTCTAATCTGGGGACCAACGAAAATTTCTTCTTCCAATTTTGCTTCCGAAAGAGTTCGGAATTTACCACACAAATACTTAAAACAATCTCCAGTTTCGTCCAAGGCCTTAGCAAATTGCTTTATGAAGCCCAATTTTATGTCAAGCAGAGGTAAAAAGGACTTGCTTGGTGTCAACCAAACTTTCACGTTGAATGTCTTTAGAACCAGGTGTCAGGTTGATTCTGCGTGGCCATTGCTTTTTTGTGCAGTGCTGAGTCCTTGCTCGGCTATCCCATTCGCACAAAAAACATGGAAACTTCGTATAACATGGTTGTTGACCTAACAACATACAAATCACTTTTAAGTCTCCACAAAGTAGCCAACCGTGTTCTTTGTATTTAACCTTAGCTAGGAGAAGCTCAAGATTTTCGTACGTTTCCTTCAAGTGAACCGAATGAGCCACAGGAACGGATGCATGCAGGTTACCGTTGTGAAGAAGGACGCTTTTTAGACTTCTTTTGGAGGAATAAATGAAAAGTCTCCACTCATTTGGGTCATAGACTGCAGCGCCTAGCTTAAGTATTAATTCCGAAACATTATTGCAATATACCAGTGAATTTTCTTGAGAAAAATATTGGATGAATTCTTTTTCTCGATTTCTGTACCAGTAAAATATCGTCCCGGGAGAAAGCAAGTTCTTTGCACGAAGTTTGGATTCCAAAATCTCTGAAGAATCCTTCGGGAGACACAAATCTCTTACCAAATCATTAAATTCACTTTGTGTAAACAATTGGGGTTCACCAGATGTTTCGGTTTGAAAACAATCAATATCATCGTTTCCATCATCATCAGACATCGAATCAGATGAAGTTATATCAAGAGTATTTGGTTTAGTAGGTACAGGTATACCAGGTCCATGAGCAACAGGTCTTATAGCAGACTGAAAGTTTCGATAAGAATATGATAATAAAAACTCACTCTAATAGACAGAGTTTATTTCCACAACAGTTTCGATGCCCACTGGCATCCTCTTCGGGTGGATACAGAAAAACGTTTTTCTGTATCCACCCGAAGAGGATGCCAGTGGGCATCGAAACTGTTGTGGACATAAACTCTGTCTATTAGTGTGGGTTTTTATTATCATATATGGATCTTCACGAAGAAAAAAAGTGAAGTTTTTGCAATTATTTTCGATAAGAAATTTCCTTTTTATTTTTAGTATTGTAGCCTCGTACGTTACACGAACAAAAATAGCAGTCATTGCTGTGATTTTTAGGCTCACGCCAGACCATTGGAATTCAAAAAGTAAAGAATCCTTTTTACCTTTACGCCACAGTCTTAGTTGTTCAACACAAACATTGCAAACTTTATGTGAAGGCCATGATTTGTCTTGATCGGCAAGTTTTATTCCGAAGTACGCATAGTATGCTTTTCTGACGAAGTCTGTAATATCTCGCCTTTGTTTTTTCACAGTAAATTTTCTACAAATATAACAGAAAATATTTAGGCTATTTACACACCCTCGTTGCCATAGCGACAAATAAACAAATTTCAAAAAAGAAATATAGTCACCGCACAGCTTTGAATAATAAAGAACTATCACCTCGCACGCACTAGACAGTGTATATATATATATTATATATACGTGTCAGTGCTATACTCCATTTTGATACCAAAGTTAGTTGTTGTTGTTGGTTAGCCGATCAGCCCACCCTGATCGAGCAAGCCGGCGGCACGCAGGTAACTGATCGCCCTCTCCGGAGTGGACCAGAGGTTCAGCGCACTAGTGATGTTGTGATGTGTTCGCTGTTGTGCTAGAGCGGTACAGTCTGTCATAATGTGTTCAATTGTTTGTGGTGTGTCCTGGCACAGGTGGCAGGTGTCGTCTGTGGAGTTGTCTATTCTGTGTTTATATGTCTGTCAGTTGAGGTGATGTCCACATCGGAATCGTGCTAAGTTAACTTGATCCGATCTGCTCAGGCTGCTCTCTGACCTGTTAATGGGTGGCGGCTTCGCACCTAGGACAGCATTCTGACCGAGTCGTTTCAGTGCTTTGTGGGTTAGGTGTGTGTGTATGTGTTTTCTGAACTGTGTGATGTCTGTGGGGTGTGGTATGAAATGGAGTATTTGGTTATAATGTCTCTCTGGTGTTACCTTAATGGTGCGATGTGTCGGTGCATGATTGTACATGTAGTGGCAAGGGTGTTGTGGGTTAGTTGTCGCTGCTGCCATGAATTGTGTTCCCCTCATGTCTAAATGTTCCCTAATTTTCAGTATTTTTGTTTCTGTGTGCAGGTATTCTATTGGTGTTGTTTGAGTACATCCTGTAATGATACGAAGTGCGTTGTTTTGTATTGTCTGTAAGGTGTTTATGTGTGTATTTGAGAAAATGGGTGCCCAGCATGGGCTAGCATAGTCCATAACTGAGCAAATATATTGTTTGTATATGAGAGATGTTGTTTCCTGCTGGTGTCCAAAGTTTGTGCCTGTTAGTACCCTAAGCGTGTTAAGTGTTGACGTACATTTGTTTTTAATGTCCTGAATGTGGTTTGCAAAAGATAATGATGTGTTGTATGTGACCGCAAGTATTTTGGTTCTGTGAGTGTGTGGAATGTTGGTGTTGTTTAGTGTAAGCTGTGGAGTTATCTGGTGTTCTTTTGTGTTGTTTGTAAGCAAGATGATGGTTGATTTTGTGGGCGCTACTTTGAGTCTATTGTGTGTGAGCCCGTCTTGTATACTGTTTATGTATGTTTGTAGGTTATTTGTAGCGGTGTCGATGTTGTTGTGGGTGGATGTTAGAGTGATGTCATCTGCATATGATGATAAGGTAAGCTATTTTTAATATAAAGTTATATTAATATTTTTTATAATAAGGTTTAAAGATATATTTTTGTCTTAAAGATAAATTTGTATTTATTAAGCCAGAAACAAAATAACTGGGTAAAAGAGGAGAAATTAATAAATTACCCCTAATTTAATTTCTATTTTTAATATAAAGTTATATTAATGCTTTTTGGAATAAGGTTTAAAGATATATGTGTGTCTTAAAGATAAATTTGTATTTATTTAGCCAGAAACAAAATAATTGGGCAAAAGATGAAAAATGAATAAGTTACCCCAAAATACAATCTATTTTTAATCTAAAGTTATTTTAATATTTATTGTAATAAGGTTTAAAGATATATTTGTGTCTTAAAGATAAATTTGTATTTATTAAGCTTGAAAAAAAATAATTGGGTAAATGAGGAAAAATGAATAAGTTACCCCTAATTTACTTTCTATTTTGTTTTAAAAATCATATTAATGCTTTTTATGTTATAGTTTAAGGATAAATTTGTATATTAAGGTGAAAATTTGTTTTTGTATTGAACTTGGTTTATCATATTCGAATTTTTGTTTAAAAGATCGCTTACCCAACGTCAAATTGGTTTTGTGGTGGTTTTCCACCATAAAAAACACTAAATAGAAGTGTTTTCTTTGTTTTTAAGACTTTGTTGGTCTACTTCCTGGTTCTATAAACGTATTTGTTTATGGTTATTAGCTTTGTATATTAATTGGGTCGTATTTAGAGATCTTGTTGGTCTACCAGGAGCTGGTAAGTAAAAACTTTGGGTAAGGCAGCTTTGGTCCGTTGTTGGTAAGTAATATCGTAGGTACGGCGTCTGTGTAACACTGTGTTACTGCTGAGAGGTCTTAAGATCTAGACGATTGGTTGGAGCCCTCATCTGCCATGTGCTGTTGATGGGATGAGCTCCTGAAAGTCTATATTTAGACGATTGGTGGTTGTGGTACGTTGTGTTGATGGGATGAGCTCCTGAAAGTCTATATTTAGACGATTGGTGGTTGTGGTACGTTGTGTTGATGGGATGAGCTCCTCAAAGTCTGTAGTTAGACGATTGGTTGTAGCCCTCATCTCACCATGTGCTGGGATGAGCTCCTAAAAGTCTATCGTGGTTGTGGTGAGGTATTCTTTTTGTGTGGTAGTTTTTCGGCATGCTCGTATATGTTTTGCTATTGGGACTTTACATGCATCTGTTTATATACGTCGTGTGTGTGTGTGTGTGTGTGTGTGTATGTGTAATAATACGGGATCTATGGGCGTATATATAGTCGGGGAGTGTATGTGCGTTTGTGTGGGCTTTTAATTCGTTCAAAGGTTATTAATATATCCAAGCCATTTATGCCTTGCAAGTCTTCTGGCAGAACTGGCAGATTTCTAATTCTAAACCAGATGATGCTACCTGAGCTCTCATTATGCGTCTGTGTTTCGCAGACGAAGGATGCTCTCTTCTCTCCTCCTCTCTCGCTTACCTTCCTAAGCTAGGGTAACCCCTTTGGGGGTTGAGGCCGTCCCACTTACTCCCCCAAAGTCTCTTCTCTCTCTCTTAGATTAGGTGGACTCCCACAACTTGTTGCAGCTTGGGGAATTCCCCTCTTTTTTTGCACCCTGGGGGATGGTGGTCGGGGTTGGCACTTTGCAACAATGGGGGTGGGGTGGGTGACACTGGCACTCATTTGATCAACATTGCAATTGCTCTGCACTCGTATTGTTTGCGGTCATACTTCTCACGAGGTTAAATTTGTTTTATGGACTGAAAATCTTTCAATTATACTAAGAAAGATAATTTTATTTTTATGAGTTTCAGTTTGTGTTCATTATTATAATTTTATTATTAAAACATTCTGTGATTTAAAACTCAAATTTTATCTAAGTTCAGTGATAATGAATGAAATGAAATGAATGAAATGAAATTAAATGGAATGAATGAAAATGAAATGAATGTTTTGAAATGAAAAGGTTTATTGGCAGACTATAGTCCATATGACAAATATTAATACAATTACAGTTCACATACTAAGGATAGAAATATATAAAATTGATTAGAAATAATACTGTAATGTCAAAGTTAAGTGGAGCTACAGACAGACGTTTTCGTTCAAAAAATTCCATAGCTTAGAGGATAAATGGCACGACTCGTGGATAGCTTGGATAATCGGGTTGGTTGATTTTTTAATTCTTTGCATTAGACTGTATTGAACACGTCTTGTT
This sequence comes from Bathynomus jamesi, assembly GCA_023014485.1. NCBI lineage: Eukaryota > Metazoa > Arthropoda > Malacostraca > Isopoda > Cirolanidae > Bathynomus > Bathynomus jamesi. Next base: position 397,501 of record JAJOZX010001973.1, read on the forward strand.
GCTTCCGGGAAGCTCGGGACATTGCGGGTAGCAAACATTTGCGAAGCTGAGCATCTCTGAGTAATTTATGTAAGAGTCTAATGACCCGTTGTACATCAAATTTAGGGTTCTGCCAGAACCTTTTTTATAATTCACCCAGCGTTGCTGTCCGTATATATTACTGTAGAAAGTACGAAAGAGAGTGTCTTTAGCTTCACTTGTACAGAATCGAAAGTTCCTTATGGTCATATTCGCTTTAGCACACAGGCTTCGAGATTGTTTTCTTATATCCGAGTCATCACTCAAGGAGCTGGTAATAGTTTGACCTAAATACTTAAACCCTTGTACTTCCTGAATTACTTCACCATTCATTTTAAACCTTATATCAGCTGGCCGATTACAGCTTTTAGGATGAAATTGCATAACCTTAGTTTTTGTGACATTAAAAAGAATATCATGTTTTTGCGAATACACTTCGCAGACTTTTAGTAGCCGATCCAGACCTTTAGCAGAGGGACTTATTAACACCATATCATCGGCATAAACCAAGTTATTTATCATTGTGTTATCTATACAACATCCCACTGTTGCCTCATTAAGTGAAGCAATTAATCCGTCAAGATACACATTAAACAGCATTGGGGAGAGCAAGGAGCCTTGTCTCATCCCGCAAGAGGATCCAAAACACTCGGATAGTACATTGCCCCACCTAACGGTGAAAGATTAGTGGGAATACCAAAATTTCAATAAATTTAATATGTACATGGGAACCTTCCTGTCTTCTAGTTTTTCAAATAAAATATTGTGGTTCACCCTATCATATGCCTTACTTATATCTAGAAAACAGCTATAAATAGTTGAATTACTGTCAATGTACTTAGATATTGTTTCTTTAAGTACATAGATACACAGGTCAGTTGAGTGGGACCTTTTAAAACCAAACTTATTAGATGTCCATAGGAAATCATTTAATCGGAGTAACAAAAGTTTTGCTAGTAGTTTCGAGAAGCAGGAAGCGACAGCAATAGGCCTTTAATTATTGCTGGACAGAATGTCTCCATACTTATTTTTGACCAGTGACAAGATATATACCCTCATGAACTCTGCAGGGATATAGCTATGAGCAAGCATGGCTGATAGGAGCAATGATATATGCAGACATACTACGTCATTGGTATATTTTAAGTGCTCATTCGATAAGTCATCTACCCTTGACGCAGAACCAGTCTTTAACTCTTTAATTAACCTCTTTACTTCAGAAACTGATATCAAAGTATTTTCCCTTGTCCTTCCCACAGTCGTTTCGCTGCAATCTATCTTAAGATTATCCCTACTCACACAGTTAAGAATGTTAGAGTAGTGGTTTTTCCACAGCTTTGCAATTTCATCCTTCCCCGCCACCCCATCGATTGTCGGAGGGAGAACATTTTTGACACCCGATTGATTCTTAACAAATTTCCTAAATTTGTTATTATCGTTATTTATGCGGGCTTCACAGGCCTTTGATGCTCGAATAGACTCTTCTTCCTGTTTACATCGCCTTATGGCCGCCTTATACTGATCCCTACTTCTACACATATCCAGGTATATTGGTCCTAATCTGGGTCTACCATGAAAGCACCACAAATCATAGGCGTCTTTCAATTCCCTCTTCAGGGGGGCAATAAGATCATTCCATCCAGGAATAATCTTGGTATGAATGTTGCCATATCAATACAGTATATCAACTTTCTATCTTTCTATATATTTTGTTTTTTCAATTTATCTATCTATTTATGTGTTTACAATTGTGCGAAAAAGTAAGTGAACCCATCCATTGCAATCGATTTGTATAGCTGTAGCTGGAGAATATGTTTTATACCTGCATATGACAAACGTTTTGCATACTTGGCAACACTATTCTACCATTCCAAAATAGTGTTCGATTTGCAAAAAATGAGTGGTTTATTTATTAATATAAAATATAGTAAAAGTTTGACTTAAATGAAAAACATAAGTTAGGCATGATATAAATTCCAAGTAGGCCTCAAGTATCCTAGAAAGGATACGTGACTTCTTGCAAGAAAACATCCGAACAGGTCTCATCATGATATTACTGGAACACGTGTACAATCAAATCACGTATTCGTAAATATTCTTAGTGTTCAAATAGTACTTGAAATATATAAAATAATTTAATATCGTCAACTTGGTCAACTACGTGATTTTAGAAATATAAAAAAATTAGAACTTTGGAATTCCTTAAGTAGAATACATTCTAAATTTCTTTTAAGTTACAGGATCGTGAAAAATAAATCAACAAAGCTCTCCAGAGAATAGTCAAAAGAGAGAGAGAGAGAGAGAGAGAGAGAGAGAGAGAGGTAGACGAGACTAAAGGAATCACGTTAAAGACCGTAAAAAGGAGAGTCTTCGAACGATTTCTTCAAGGATACGAGAAGAAAGTTCGACCTAAACTAAATAATACACCGTTTTATACTTTTTTTATGCAAGAAGGAGGAACCAAGGGAAAATGCCGAGAAGAGAGAAAATTCAAGGTTCAAAGCTTTCGAGATGCCAGGACACTCTGAGATACAAAGATTGAAGATCATAGACAGGGGAAAAGATGGATTGAGGAAGATTGTTCGAGAGTTGACCGGTTGAGTAGATGAAACTTTGAAAACACCGATTAAACCTTGCGTTACAGAGTTGGACAGGAAAGGAATGAGAATGTGTTGAAAGTCGGGTACCACATGCTCTCCTTAAAGGAAGAGACATGCAGTTAGAGAGATTAAAAGAGCAGTGTCCGTTATAATAGCAATATGAGAGAGTGAAGCAACATTGCGGAGAAGAGAGAGAGTTAGTCATTAAGACGCGGGGAATTGATGAGACGAAATACCTTTGATTCCACACGATCAAGTACAGCTCTGTGGGTTGAGCCACCCCACACATGAGAAGCGTAGTTCATACAAGGGCGAACAAGACCCCTGTACAGAGACAGCAACTGAGTGGGGGTGAAGAAATTGCGGAGGCGGTATAGCACACCTAACCTTTTAGAAGCTGATTTAGAAAGAGTGTACTGTATATGTAATCTTTCCAGGAAATACTACGTGAAAATGAAACGCCAAGAATGTTAAGAGAACAGGAAGGATTGAGTTGTATATTGTTGAAGGTAAGGGGATAGTCGTGTGTAAGATTGTGACAAGTAGACAGATGAAATAACTGTTTTTGAGGCATTGAAATCCACATGATTTTCATTGCTCCAATCAGAGATAGTAGAAAGATAAGAGGTCAAGTGTACCATATCCGTCTCACGCGAAGCACTGAGTGTCTGAGTGGAATGATCGGCAAAGGAGTGGATAGGACAGGAAATGCGATTTAATAGATCATTGATAAATAAAAGGAAAAGAGTGGGTGACAGGACAGAGGCATGAGGAACACCACTATTAATATCTTTAGGAGAAGAAGTTAGGCCATCTACAACCACAGCTATAGATTGGCCTAAAAGGAAATCAGAGATGAAGGATGAAGGGATAGAAATCGACGATCCCCAGTAGAACATCCCTTGTGGAACCCATACTGACGACCTGAAAGAATATTGTGAGAAGAGAGGTGTTTAAGAATCTTCCTATTAAAGATAGATTCAAAAACTTTAGAAAGACAAGGAATCAAAGCAATTGTACGATAGTTAGAGGGTTGAAAGCGGTCACCCTTCTTTGGGAGAGGCTGAATGAAAGCGAACTCCCAACAGGAAGGAAAAGTACCAGATGAAAGACAAAGACGAATGAGTTTGCCAAGGCAGCGTGTCAGCACACAAGTACAGTTCTTAAGAACAATAGGAGGTACTCCATCAATACCGTACGCCTTCTTCGAGTTGAGCCCAGATAAGTCAGAGAAATCCTCTTTGGAAGAGATTCTTATTTCAGCCATAATTTAGTCAATGGGAGGAGGAGATGGAGGAACAGCAACGGAGTCGTCGAGGGTTGATTTGAAGGCGAAAGTTTGAGCGAAGAGTTCAGTTTTCTCAGGAGAAGAGACGGCAGATGACCCGTCGGAATGGAAAAGGGGAGGGAAAGAAGTAAAGTTCTTGGAGAGGTTCTTGGCTAGGTGCAAGAAAGAGCGAAAATAATTAGAATTAGATAGGTTTTCACATTTTTGTCTGATGAAGGCATTTTTGGCAAGGCAAAGAACAGATTTTGCACGATTCCGGGAAGCAATATAAGGTAAGTGAGGGCCAAGAGTTGGATGGCGACGGTACTTTCTGAAAACCTCTTCTCTGATGTGGATAACATTAGAACAAGCAAAGTTAAACCAAGATTTGTTTGCATTAGTCGTAGGAATAGAATATGAAATGTACGCCTCTTTGCTTTCGAGAATCACCTCCGTGATATGCTGATCACACTCGGAGGTGCCATGGCCCCGGATGTAGTAATCATTCCATGAGAAGGCAGAGAATTACTGGCTAAGGGCTTCCCAATCAGCTGCGCCAAAGTGTCAAAGGCACTCCTCTTTGGGGGAGGCTTACTCTCCATTCCTCCTCCTCCTTTTTGGAAGATTCAAAGGCAGAATTGTAGCGATAGGACAGGGAGCAGATATAAGATTGTGGTCCGTGGAGCCCAACGAAGAAAAAAGTTTGGCTGAGTAAGAACAATTACGTATGAGTGGTAAAAAATAAATCCAGGATGTTAAGCATATTTCCAATTCGATCGGGGATACGAGTAGGGTGCTGTATAATCTGCTCTAGGTCATTCAGGCTAGAGACATTGTAAGGTAGTTCACCAGGGATGTCAGTGAAATGGGAGGAAAGCCAAAGGTGGTAGTGAACATTGAAATCACCTAAAATGGAGATTTCAGCAAATGGAGAGTGGGATAGATTGTATTCCACTTTGGAAGTGGATAATCAGTAGAATTACGGGAAAGGTAAACAGCGCAGATGTATTTAGTTTGAGATTGGCATGTAAGCCGCAGCCAGAGGCTATAGAATTTGGAAGATTTGAGTTCTGCGAATATGAAAACAAGTAAGGTGGTTGCGTACATATAGGCAACATCCACGTTTGAAATGAAATTGAATATAGAAATATGCCTAATACGCATGGGAATTGCATTCCATACATTTACTCCTTTAAAAGAGAATGCACTTCCTGCTGTTTCTATTGTATAGTTAGATTTGTGTATAAAATTACTGGGCAGTCTGGTGTTACAAAGATGGAGGATGATTGCTCTTTGAATGGTGATGTATGCCGATTTTTCTTGATAACTTTGAATATATTGACAGCAACAGTGAATTTGTGTAAGTCATTTAGTATTAAAATATTTAGCTCCTTAAACATTGGGGAAATGTGACTTTGCACGTTGTAATTTTTTATGAATTACTTTCAAAGGATGTTTTATACATTTCTTGGAGTTACCCCATACTGTAATGCAATATAATAAATGTGGATGGATGAATGAATAATATAGAGCACGGAGTGCGTTTTTCAAGAAGGGTATTTTGTAGTTTAAATAATATGAAGCAAAATCTTAATAGTTTGGATTTGATATGTTTTCCATCAAAATTAATACCAAGTACTTTAATCTCGTTCACCCTTGCAAGAGTACTTTAGTATTCCCAGTTTTTATTTGACAGTTTGTATTATGTTTTCGGCAATAATCATATAAGATGACTGTCAAGTTCCGTAAAAGTTTATTAGCAGTCTAGGGTTTCTTTCCCAAGAACCCGGGATCTAGCTGTTTTTATTGGATTTGAAAATCCCGGGAATTGGACAAATATCCCGGGAAATCCCGGAATTTTAAAATGACTTAATTTATTTTTTATTGATTTATTTGTTTTTTTCTTTTGTTATTAGAAGGCTCTCGGGTAGAATTAAAGAAAACTGCATAATATTTACCACATTTTACTCTACTTTTCTGCTTTCTTAAATGAACACCTACTAGCATTAGCAACTTAGAGCAATCAAAAAGTGGGCCCGTATGCCAAAAACTGGCCGAGGGAATGTCGCTAGTGCTGCGTATAATACAAGGAACCGAGTCTCAGTATATTTTCTAGCGATCGCAGGCAACTCATCTTGCTCAGAGTTTAAGCAAGCATTTGAAGCAAGAACTGCAGTTATTCGAGACAATAGGGAACAGAACTTCAAACATCATGAATTTACTTGATGCACTGAAAACCATTCCGCCAACCTCTGTTGAATCAGAAAGAGCCTTTTCTGCAGCAGGTTTATTTATCACCAAGTTGAGAACTCGTCTTAGTGATAGAAGTATCGATTGTTTATGTTTTTTAAGAAGCTATTTTAAAAATGTTGAGTGACTCTAAATATTTTAAGATAAATATTTTAAGATAAAATATTTTAATATAAAAGGATGAAATTATTTTTTCTAATGAAGTTTATTTTATTTTTATTTTTTTGTATTGGCTAAATATTTCAAGATAAAATATGTTGAGATAAAAGGTATCAATTATTTTTTTTGAATAAAGTTTCTTTTTATTTTTATTTTTTATTTGCAAATGCACTTAATTATAATTAAAGGAATATAATATTTTAGCCTTTTATTTGTCCCCTGCAGATGAATAGCATGATAAATATTGTTTAGTAAATAATAAATAGCTACCACTGATTGGTAAACTCAATTCAAGTATTACAATGAAAAAGTGGTCATCTAGGTATAAGCAGTGATGGGCATCGATACATGAAAATCGCTAAAGCGATACCGATACATCGATACATGAAGAACGTCTTAGGCGATACCGATACGCCGATACTTTCTAGATGTCTTAAGCGATACCGATACCGATACATGCATCGCCGATACATGTATCGCCGGTACATTTTTATAATTATTCATTTAATATGTAGGTATTAGATATTATTGTTTATACTAGTAATTTGTACGCACTGTAAGTAAAATCAACGACATTTTAATGGGTTTTATAGATGTAAATAAAAACAATTGCTTTCTTTAATGAAAGTATGTTTTAATTTTGTAGGATACATGAATGACTGAAAATATTACACTAACAATTAAAAGTAATTACTATTACCCTTCAAAAATACCTGCTGGCTAAACATCTGGTCAGACAGTCTATTCCTTTTTGGAGCGTGAATGTGACCAGCCAAACTAAACAACCGTTCTACAGGAGCAGAGGATGGTAGTGGTGTGTTATACTTCAGGAAGACCCGTAGAATTCCTGGGTACTGCCTCAGAGATTGGAGAGAATGACTTCCGTCACCCAGATACTATAAAACTTCCATCTCAGTGGAATCTTGGGTTGCAGAGACATTAGTGGAAGCAGACTCATAACAGAAGAAATCATCTGCACTTCCGTCAGATGCAGCATCACTTAGTTGTTGCTGGGGGGTCTGCTCGCCGAGGCTCTTAACAGCATTAACCAACATTTCTTGAACCCTCTTTTTGACAATGTTAGTATTAAATTTGCCTTTTATTGTCATCCACTTTAACTTGAACAGAGGATTTGAAGACGATGCCAGTATTGCTGCTTTACACTCATGCGACGCATCAAGGCACAGAAACTTTTCAAACCGCTTAGTGAACTCTACTGTGACTGCATTGAGAAGTGGCTGACAATGACGCAATGCCTCCGAATTCAAACGCTCTAGCTTCTTCTCTACAGCTAACAATGTCGGAAGCAGGCAACCGTAAAAACATTCTTTGTCGGACTGCAACCTATCAAGTGCTGTTGCAATGGGTTGTAGTACGGTTAGGTATTCCTGGAGAAAATGAAGCTCATTTTCACGAAATGTTGGCAGTCCTAGTTGTTTCATTGTTTCATTTAGGACACTTTTATGCTTCAACAGAACTGATAAACTGTCGAACAAGGAGCTCCATCTTGTGACGCATGGTAATGTCAACTGACATTTTAGAGTTTCCTGGATTATTTCGGCTGTTTTAGGCTTGCCACAGAAATGAGTGACTGATTGATAAGAAATGCCTCGGGGGATCAAGAGGAATCGGTGCGTTAAAAGTATGAACCTGTTTAAACTCAACACCGAGTGGGCGTGGCCAATAGTGTTGCAACACCAATGAGCGTTTCTGTATTATATGAGCGTTTCTATATTATGAGCGTTTCTATATTATGACCAGTAGAGTAGTACTGTCATTAAATAAATATTTAATAATATTATTATTTATGTACATTCATAAATATAACTCAGTAGTGTCATATTATGACATCTATTTAAATATTTAAAAATTCTTATTAATGTATCGATGTATCGAAGTATCGATTTTTTTCGATACATTTAAGAAAGTTGACCTTAGCGATACCGATAAATCGATACTTTTGTCAAGTAGCTAAAGCGATACCGCTACCGATACAAAAGTATCGATCGATACGTATCGGCGATACATGTATCTAGATACTGCCCATCACTGGGTATAAGTAATTGTTTATCCCAATTCTAAAAGGGTATTTTATCACTGAACAATAAAAGAAATTACCGTTCTCTTAAATATACAACCATTTCCTCGATTTCCTGGGATCCCGGGAATTGGCTTCATTTTTCCGGGAATTACCGGGATTTCCCGGGATGAAGAAAGCTGCATATAAGGAGAAACCCTAATTAGCATACATCCATTTACACACATTTTCTAATTACCTGTTCGTTTCATCAGTGAAAAAGTCTGCGTTATGATGGGAAGAAGTAAGTGTGACATCATCTGCGTATTGTACGCAATTTAATGCGGTAGAAAGATGAAAATCGTTGACCTGAATCAGAAATAGTAATGGCCCATTGGCCCAAAAATTTACCTTTTTGGGACTCCACTAGTTAGTATCGCCCTGTCGGATAAATTGGCTTTTAATTTGATGTACTGAGGGCGATTTGACAGATATGATTTAAACCAATCGAGGATACTTTCTCGTTTTCAGTTTATTCAATAAGATTTCATACGAAAGTATATCAAATGCTTTTGACAAGTCGAGGAAGATCAAGCCAGTGTTTTTTTGCTGTTTAAGTTCAGATACAAACTTTCTAAAAGCATGTTTATGGCAGCTTCCGTTGTATGTCCACCTCTAAACCCAAATTGTGTTTTAGTTAAAATATCGTATTTGATTAAGAATTTAGTAAGTTCATTGTATACAATTTTTTCAAACGCTTTACTAAAAGTTGGCAATACGGAAATGGGGTGATACCTGAATGGAGTGTTTGGGTTCCCGGCTTAAATACAGGGCATACTTCCTTTTCCTTTAGACTGTCAGGGAATATACCCAATGTAACTGGTTCATTCATTAGTTTACTGAGTGGGATTCCAATTTCATCGGGTACTAATTTGTATATTTTTACCGGGAACGTATTGATGTCAAAATCTTTTTTTTTTTCAGATTTTTTTTTTGTTGCTGGAGAGATATCGTTTGGTAGAATTGGATCAAAGAAAAATGAGTTTGGATTTGGTTGTGGCATGTATTGTCGAAGGTGAATGTCTGTAATTGAGATCAAGGCTGCAGTATTGGAGCCGATATTTGCAAAGAAGTTGTTTAATAAATTGGCTATGTCTTTGGGGTCACTAAGAATTTCCGCCTTGTGTGAGGGAGGACAAGGGATTTGTTTTAACCTTCTTTGTGTTAGTTAACTCTTTCAGAGTGTTCCATAGCTTTTTTGGATTGGATTTTTGTTCATCAGTTTTTGAACAATAATGATCTGCTTTTGCTTTTTTTTTGGTGCTGGTTAAGTGTGCGGTCTACCTAGCTTTTAGTTAACCTTATAAGGCTAACTAATGAAACTATCACGACTTAACCTAACCAATCGTCAAGGGCGTACAGTTGACCTAACGATTAGTTAGGTTAAGTCGTGATAGTTTCATTAGTTAGCCTTATAAGGCTAACTAAAAGCTAGGTAGACCGCACACTTAACCAGCACCCTTTTTTTTATGACTGCATTAAGTCTATTCACTAATTTTCGTATGTCTCTTTGGTAATATCAGTTTCCATAGTTTAAAGAGTATATGCACTCACAATTAGTGCTGGTGTGATCCATTGGTTGTTGTATTTAGTTTTAGATATTACTTTTGATTTAAGAGGAAAGTTTTTGTTGAATATATCTATCGTTGGAGACAACCTTTCAATGGTTAACGCATGTATAAATCGCACACAGAAACCTTAGTGCGCTTATTTGTGAAGAGAAAGCCGCGCGAAAATAAGTGAACCATTTTTAATTATGCAGGAAAATTTCATGCGAAGATTTCATTACTGTATGTACCATCATAAATTTGCTTGCTTTGCTTACATATTTCATTCTGTATAAGAAAACATTTGTTGAGATTGTAAAATCGGGATTTTTTAATGAATATAAAATAATTCATAATGTATAAATGGAAAATATGTCAGGTTTAATAGGAGAATTATAAAGGTATGAAATAGGCCTTACATGATTTTGGACAAGCGTACGTGACTTTTTGCACAAGCCAGAACAGTAGGTTGCGTTGTGTTCATACTTGTAATGGCGGTTAGCCAATCAGGCACAGATTTCGCCGTCACGTGATGCCCACCTCCAGTTTTGTCCAGTCACGTCATTAAAAACAATTTAGTTTTCGGATAATACAAGATTTATATAATGAAGTAATTTAATATCATAAAATAGGCCAATAAAGTTAATTAAATAATATAAAATAATTAGGAAATTATAAAAACTATTGAAATCATGTATTAATTACTGTTTCTTAAGTTTTAGGTTCAAAGATAAATAAACTGAAGATCAGGTGTGAAGCGCGAATGGAACAATGAAATCTGTTCGATGGAAAGGCAGCGCATTGTTAAGAAGTTAGTCAAGAAGAGTTTGCAGCAGAAGTTCAGTCGAGAAGTTGTACTAAAAAGATTTTAGCTCCCTTGTTATTTTTATTTCAGTTTCTCTGAGTCCGTGGGAAGTAGGGCCTATATTTAAGATGAATTAATAACAGTAAATTCAATTCACTTTCCACTAGGGCCAACGAAACACAACCTTTTATCCGCGGCCATAGACTTTTATTTATGTCACGTGCAAGGATATATCGTTTTTGAAGGCCTACTTGATTTTCAATCAATGCTTAACCTTGTCCATTGAATTATATAACGTAAGGGTTAAGATTCGGTAGAACACCTCGGCCAAACTCTATATTGATATTTATACAGCGAGATATAGCGAAAAAAACAAGAATACTTTATTCTATACTAATTTTGGCGGAAATTCCTATTTATCGAGATATTTATTTTCGAAATTTTGGCGCCATTATTCACTAGTTAAACCTGCCGCCGCACACCTCCCGCCATCTTGTCGTGTAACGTGTGCAGTCATGTTTTTATCATTAGCTTCCCCACTGTCACGTGATACCCCAACGCACACCCACGCAGGTCCGGCGGCTGAAATTTGAATTCAACAGTCGCCTTAGAATGGCTGTCTGTGGTGGGTACTCCCAGTCCGAGTGGGACGTAATTAAACAAGTTGAGGGGACGAGAGCGCTTTTGCCATGAATATTACTGACGAAAAACTAACTAACGAAAGGGTAGGTTAGGTTACTTTTGTCGTAAATATTACTGACGAAAATAGGTTTTTTTGGTGTATTTCATGCTGTTTCAATTGTTTCTGGCCTTTTTAGTCCACAATTTCCCTCTTCTTCAAAGCCCTGCACACCATATCTAATTTTAGTGTGCAGTGATAACCAATTTTCGCAGTAATAATTTAAATTTGTGCAGTGATAAATTGAAAATCTGTGCAGTGATAAATTAGGTTCCATATCCGATATAGAACCTATTTTCGTCACTAGTTTGGGTAGATGTGTTCTACCGAATCTTTACCAATGTAAGTGTAAAGCTAATTTAATTTGTGAACATAAGATTAAAAGTATGAAAATTTTGGTGTTTCATAACAAAAATAAATTTATATTAATGGTCCAAAGTTAAATTCTGGAGTTAATACAACGATAAACAATATTAGTTTACTTAGTTGTGGTCTGGTGGAAAAACTAAGAATAATCCGAACCAAAGTATCAACGGTTACGTTACCATCTTTAGTATTCGTATGTGTATCTTGTGTCGTTGTCGTCACACACCAACCAACGAACGAGTCAACAGTCGAGGTACGGAAACACCCGAGGGAAACCCCGAACCTTACACATTGCAAATATGAACGTAGTGATATTATTATAATGTGATTATTCACCTCTGTAATTAGTTTCCGAGTATCGGGTAACATGCCTAGATTAAAGGGAGCTCTCGAATGACCTGGGCAGATGAGACGGTTTTATCTGTCGACTTTGTGTTTCTTCGACAACAGTGGCTTTCGTCGTGCGACCCTCTCATGAAGAGCTGATCGGTTCAGGGTTTTACCTATTGTGGAACGATGAATGCGTATGTCGGTGCTTGCCAAAGATCCTTGAAGATCTTTAGCTGTCACTCTTATATTACTGCTAACCTCACGAACGACTCTGATAATCATCCTGAGAGAGATGTTAGGTGGTCGGCCACTCCTGGGCAAAGTTGTCGTCGTCTTTATGTCCATCCATTTGTAAATAATTTGACGAACAGTTGACACATTCATTCCATATTTTGCCGATATCTTCTCGTATCCCTCCCTAGATGTACGTCCATTGACAATGGCCCTGCGTAGGTCATTTGAAAGCTCCTTCAATCTAGGCATGATGCCCGATGCTCTTTACGTTATCTGCACCAAAATGGTGCCTGAAACGCAAAGGAAACTAATTACAAAGGTGATCAACCACATTAAAATAATATAACTACGTTCATACTAGAAATGCTACCTTATAATGAATGAAATATGAAAACAAAGCAAACAAATTTATGACAATACATAAATGGTTCACTTATTTTCGCGGAGCTTCCTTTTCACAAATGAGCGCACTAAGGTTTCTCTCTCGATTATATATGCATAAACCATTTTCAGATGTTACGATAGTGTTGCCAGATATGCAAAACGTTTGTTATACGCAGGTACAAAACATATTCTCCAGCCACAGCCATACAAATCGATGGCAATGGATGGGTTTACTTGGTTGTACGACTCTCTCTCTCTCTCTCTCTCTCTCTCTCTCTATATATATATATATATATATATAGACGATGCACCTCGGTGGGGTAGTGGATAGCGTCGCTGACTACGAATCCATCGGTCCAGGGATCGAGAAACGATGACGGCAGGTGGCGCGCAGCCAAACCAAGCTGTTCATCCTTCCACATAATAAAAAATTGGTTGGTAGAAAAGTGGGTACCCTGAGTAGCCTTGTGGTTAAAACGCTGGGCTGGTGGTGGTGCGAGGTTCGGATTCCACGTTAAACTGTAGGTCTAAGGTGGAGTGACAACCTTGACCTTCATTAGAATGAACAATTCGGGCGGAAGTAAAACCAAAGTTATATATATATATATATATATATATGAAAATAACCAGGAAGGAATTATTATTTTCGTGAAATAATTTTCATATATATATATATATATATATATATATATATATATATATATATATATATATTACAATAAGTGTTGTATTAAATTCAAGTTGTGACAGCGAATATTAAACAATTTCTTAATGTCAAAAACATTAATATAAAACCTCGTAAAAACTAAAATTATTTCTCTCATTTTCGTTATCTATATTTCGGTTCCGAATAAAAGTATTAATTTTAATTGGTTTTTCTTCTGTAAAGTAATTATCAACGCAAACCCTAAAAACGTAATTAAAATCTGATTAAACTTAGTCGTATTTGAGGAGAAGAGTAAGCCTTTCCTCACCTCTTCTTCAACCAATCAATATACCATTACACTCAGTGAACGTGGTAATTGAGCAGGGGAATTACAGCCACCTTCCTTACCCCTAATATACTTTGTGTATATATATATATATGGTGAACCAAATGTAGGTGGAGAGTAAATGATAACGTTTATTTTGAGAATACATATTTAATTTTTTTGTATACTATAATACAAAATATAATTTAAATAAATTTAGTTATAATATTTAATATAATATAACACAAACACCATAGTTATAATGAACACCATAGTTATAATATAATATAACACAAACCGTATTCAACCTACTGTCCACCTACTTTTGGTTCACCGTGTATATATATATATATATATATATATATATATATATATATATATATAGTGTCTAAAAATGAACAATGAATAATTCCTATATTCTTATATTCATTCGTATAATTCTTATATAATTTGTACATTTATATAAATCCTTATATTTATATTATCCTTATGTTCATTATATTCATATAATACTTATATTTGTATACATTTATATTTACAGTACAATTGGTGAATTATTTCTTTTTAAACTACTTTATCTTTTTTTTTATTTAGCGTAATAATGTAATCTTGTTCATTCCCTGTATACATTCTCTCTTCGTTGTAAAAAGATGAAGTCATGTCCTGCTTAACGTTTAATTTTAAATCTTAACATTTAATTTTGCTCATGTGCATGTTTGTAATTCGTGATGTGAAGGCATATTTCAATTTTCATTTTTAGTTAACTCGGCAGACCATGATAACGTCAGATCTGTCAAAATGCGATTTAAAATAAAATTATGGCTTCCTCTTGCTTAGCAGTCTAGACCTTGCTACAGCTAAAATATCAATCTAGACCTTGAGACAGCTAAAATATTTGTTTTGTCTTGAAATGTTTTGCAAAGTAAATCAGCCTATAGAGAAAAAAAAAAAACCAGATAAGCATTAAATAATAATGTCAGTAAAAACAAATCAGTATAAAAGCCCATAAAATTTCTCCAATGTTCATTTTGAATTGGTTAACCTAACTTAGAGGCTGAGCACTACTTGTAACCAGTGGCGGCTCGTGATAAAATAAAATAGAGGGACTGCAAGCTTCACACAACAGTAGGGTACACAAATTTGACCTACCTCAGGTATGAGTTGATGTCCACGGATTTCCAGGGCATGGTAGAAGTAGTGGTGGTAGAAGGGATGGTGGGGATGGTAGTGGTGGCGGTAGGGATGGCTGAGGTGGTGATAGTAGTATTACTTGAAAATAAAATCGGTGCGTCGGCTCTTCGATGTAGCAAAATGGTTTATTACTTTTTCATTAAAATCTTTAATTTCTGTTATCATTTTATTTTCAATCGAGGTTAAGATAGATTTTCCGGCAGCAATTAATGCGAAATGCGTTGAATTTAGGGCGCGTAGTATTAGTTTTAATTTTGCTGTTGTTTATAGACCTCCCGTTCAAACCCTCGATACCGATACTAGATTTTACTCAATTCTTGGTAATTTTATT
Source organism: Bathynomus jamesi (assembly GCA_023014485.1). Taxonomy (NCBI): domain Eukaryota; kingdom Metazoa; phylum Arthropoda; class Malacostraca; order Isopoda; family Cirolanidae; genus Bathynomus; species Bathynomus jamesi. The sequence continues at coordinate 412,710 of JAJOZX010001973.1, forward strand.
GACAATCGAAATAGTATAATTGTCGGAGACTTTAACTGCCCTAATGTTAATTACGAGAATTTTACTGGTAATAAGGAGGGTTTGAGATTGATTGAGTTCATGGAAGATAATTTTTTTACGACAGATGGTTACCGAACCAACGCGCGGTGACAATATTTTAGATTTGGTGATGACGAACGGCGAAAATATAGTTGAAGGATTAGAAGCAGACGAGAGTTTAGGATGTAGTGATCATCAAATTCTTAGGTTTAAGTTATTGATAGAAAACACTAAGGATAGTAACGTAATAGAAGTCCGTGATTTTCGTAGGACTAATTTTGATAGTTTTGCGGATAGGATGAGAGTAGTGGACTGGGATAACTTATTTATGGGTAATGACACAAATTTGCATTGGGAGGCGTTTAAAGAAAGTTTCATGAATATTGAAAGGGAGTTTATTCCTCGTAGGCCCAAGCGCGCTAGAAATCATGGTAGGCCCAAGTGGTGGACTAGGGAAACAGGCGAGTTCATAATCGAGCGTAACAGAGCGTATAGACTTAATAAGTGCAATGGCATGGAAGCTAACTTTAATAGATATATCGAGCTTAGACGTCAGGTTAAATGATCAGTTAGGAATGCTAAGCGTAATTTAGAGATACTTATAGCTGTGGAGAGTAAACATAATCCAAAAAAGTTTTTTGAATACGTCAATAATCGTAAGCCGATAAAAGATGACATAGGCCCTCTAGTGGATGTTAATGGCGCTTTGGCTTCTGACGCTCAGGCGATGGCGGGTATTTTCAATAATTTTTTTGCGACAGTTTTTACCGTAGAAGACGTAAATAATGTTCCCGACGTGGACGATATCGTTCCATTTAGTAGCGAGACTATTTTGGATGAAATAACTGTTTACGAGGGTGAGATTGCGCATTATATCGATAGGCTAAAAGTTAGCAAGGCTCCAGCCCCTGACGCTTTTTATCCCAGACATTTGAAAGATTTGAAAGACGTTATTGTAGGCCCCTTAACGAAGATTTTTCATCAGTTACTCGAAACGGGGATTATTCCTTAAGACTTCAAATTAGCTAACGTCACGCCCAGTTTTGAAAAAGGTGACCGCAGTGTAGCTAGTAATTATAGGCCCATTAGCTTAACGTCAATAGTCGGTAAACTTTTGGAATCCGTAGTTTGGGATCGTATCATCGATCACTTAGAAAGTAGAGATTTGATTAATAGTAGTCAGCATGGGTTTCGACGCCATAGATCTTGTTTACCTAATTTGTTAGAATTTTATAACGAAATAGTGCGCGAATACGATAGGCGTAGAGCGGCTGACGTCATTTATTTAGATTTTAAAAAGGCGTTCGATACAGTTCCGCATAGAAAATTAATTGCGAAGGTTAAAGCGCACGGTATACGCGGTCAGGTAGCTAACTGGTTAGAGGACTGGTTTCGTGCAAGGAGACAGAGGGTCGTTGTTAATGGTAGTGAATCGGGGTGGTTGGATGTAGGTAGCGGTGTCCCACAGGGTTCAGTCAAAATTCGCGGACAATACTAAAATAGGCGGTAAGGTTGTTAACGAGGACGATAGAAATAGGCTCCAAGACGATGTAAATAGGATTATGGAGTGGACGGATGAGTGGCAGATGCAATTTAACGTAGACAAATGTAAAGTTTTGCATATAGGTTCTCGTGACAATAATTACACGTACACGATGGATGGGAGAGAGTTAGCGAGCGTTGACGAGGAAGTAGATTTAGGCGTACGCGTATCTAAGGATTTAAAGGTTAGGAACCAGTGCCTGGAGTCTTGCGCAAAAGCTAATAGGATGTTAGGCTTCATAGCGCGTAATTTCGAATTTAAATCGAAGAATATTATATTGCCCCTTTACAAGTCCCTAGTCAGGCCTCATTTAGAATATGCCGTTCAGTTTTGGTGCCCGCATTTGCGTGAGGATACTGATAGGTTAGAAAGGGTTCAGCGTCGTGCCACGAAACTAATTCCGTCATTGCACAACAAGCCTTATGAAGATAGGATTAAAGTGTTAGACTTGCATTCGCTTGAAACTAGGAGATTAAGGGGAGAGCTTAGTGAAGTTTTCAAAATCGTTAATAACATCGGTAACGTAAATTTTGACAAACTGTTCACTTTCGATAAGAGCAATACTCGTAATAACGGATTTAAGTTGCGTGGCAGACGTTTCATTACTAATATCGCTAAAAACTTCTTTATGTTTAAAGTAATTGATAAATGGAATAATCTTCCCGCCTCAGTCGTTAACTCTACCAGCGTTAATGTGTTTAAAAACCGTCTAGACAGATATTTTAAAAATATTAACGTTGTTTAAAATAAAAAAAAACAATTAGCAACAGGAGCTCTGGGAGTGGTCGTCGAGGATGAGTCTGTTGACGTTAATGCCAGCTTGACATGCTAACGTGTGATGCCAGCAATGAAATTATTATTTACAAAAAAAAATAGACTAACACGAACGTAGATGTAGCTCGTAGCGTAAACTAACCCACTTTTTGTTTGAGTTTACCTACTTTTTTTTTCTTTTTCTTATCTTCTTACTCGCATGTCTGTAGTTTTCATGGTATGACAGTGAGTTAAGACTGTGTTTGCATGGGTTGTAAGCGTTCTTATTTTACTTCTTTTCATCTTTCACTCTTTTCCTATTCTCTTCGACTATTTTTCTGACTTGTCGGCAGTGGCTGGCGGATGATGATGGTGAGTCTTTTTTCCCTTTTCCTGAATGAATGTTAACCCACGAGTGATAGGTGTTACTACTTACTTAACCCCTTATTTTCTTCTCTTAACCCCCTACTCTTTCCTTCCTCTCGGGCTAACCTTAGAGTGGATCTTAGGGTCTTTGTTAGCCTTAGCTTCTGTAGATCTGTAGATCATTGCTAAAGCAGACAGTCTGTCATTCACCATGGTACTGCGCAAAAAAGTTTTAATTCTCTTCAAAGTTGAAAAGCACCTTTCTGCTTCTACCGTTGTCATTGGAGTTGTTATTAAAATTTTCAGCAACTTGACAGTGTCTGAAAATGTTGACTGTAGATGATTGTCGTTCATCATCTCCAACAAGTCTATGAGACTTTCTGATTTACACAAATCTTCTCTTGTGTACAGTACAGTAAGTTCAGTTCTCAATTTGTCTTTTTGAAGTAAGGGATAGGCTGCAACTGCTTGTGCAAGTTCATTACTAGGGAAATTTTTGGCATACACTGGGAAATTATTTACTAAAAGTAACTTGCTTGCTTCCAAATGATTAGTAAAGCTGAATCTCTCTCTGCACTGCAGCCAAATTACGTCACAGACCTCCTTTGCAGCAGCTGATCTATCTGTATTAAATTTTCTTCTCTTCTGCTCAGGAGGCGACACTATGGCATTACATTCATCTCTTAACTTCTGAACTGCGGAATTAAAAACTTTTAAAGAGGTGTTAGCCTTAGCTGCATCAATATTTCTTGAGTGAAGTTGCGAGAACATGATGTCAACATGAGGCATTACTTTGGAGAAAAATTCCAACCAAAATTCGAATTCAGGATCATTCACAATTCTTTTGATTCCAGCTGCTGCAGATCAAGTGTCTCTTGAGTTAGATGCTTCCAGTGTGCTGCAACATTCAATTAGTGCATCTTTCATTTTATGCACAGCATTGACTGTTGTGCTCTTGAAATTCCAACGTATTGCAGATGGCCTTGGAATTTGGTGGCCAGCAACATTCTCCAATGCACCCATTCTTTGTGGAGACTTAGAAAAAATGCTGGTATTCCTGACAAGCTATTGAAAAATACTCGAACATTAGTATTCTGTGATGTTGCCTTTTCCAAAATCAAGTTCAGTTGGTGTGCATAACAGTGGATAAAGTGGGCATTGCTATACACTTTTTATTCTGGTTTGCACGCCTTTATTGACTCCACTTAGAGCAGCTGCACCATCGTAAGTTTGGGCAATGAGCTTGTGTGGACAATCACCAATTAAAGTCTGGAGCTCTTAAAGTAACACACTTGATAAGGCTTCTGCTGTCTGGTTGATAGGGTTAAAAAATCCCCAGAATCTCTCAACAGGCTTCCCTTGTAGCTCATACCTTAGAACAATTACCATCTGTGTTTTATCGTAAATATCCGTTGTCTCATCACACATAACTGCCAAATATTCTGCATTCTTTACTTCTTCCTTGATCTTATTTTTGCAGACTTCCAACATAGATTCTAAAAGTTCATTCTGTATTGATTTAGATGTTCCTTTAAAAACTGTAGCGGTCTTTAAATGAGCATCTAAGCTAGAATCCAGTTGACAGGCAAAATCAAGTAATCCACGAAATACTCCCGGATTTTGGATAACACATCTCTGTTTTTTCTCACCTGTTCATTGTGTTTTGCAACTGAGAGCTTCTATGCTATGTCAAATTGAGCTGCAATGTTCACTTTACCCAGCAACGATAAATCAATCATGTTATTCATGTGTTTGGCTGACTGCTCATGTTTCATTATTTTCTGTGGCAAATGCCTCAAGTCAGTCACACCACTTTTCGTCCATGACGAGTTCCCACCAAACAATAAGCATGGAAAGCAGAATAAAGCATTTGCCTCGTCACAACCACAGAGCCATTCACATTTCTGATAAACACTGATGTTAAACTGGCGTGTATATTCTTTGTTCCTGCTTGTACTATTCTGTTGAATGGATAAAACTGGTGTAGGTCTTCCTCTTGCTTTGATTTCAGTCTTTTCATTTAATGTCAGCTGGGAAAAGTTGATGCTTTGCAAATACTTCACTCGATTTTCCATCGTCAAAGGGTAATTAAAGAAAGCACGACTTAACCGCACCGTCCGCACGCAATATAAACACGAGACTGAGCTGCACCGACTACAGCGCATTGTTTCCAAATGTGGCGCCAATTAATAACAGATATGAATCGTACAGCAACTATGAAAGTAACTTAAATTTTGGTCTGGTTTTAATGAAAATTCACTTAGTAACGTATTGAAAATAACATATAATGACTTTTTATATGATATATTTGTTAGTATTGTACAGGCTGTCCCAGAATTAACTATCTATTTCAATGAAATCGGACAAATTTTTTAAAAACACACTTTTATTTATGTTTATCATGTTTAATATGTGTTAAAAATGTATAAATTTCTAAATTTTTTTCATAATTTTATTTTCATAATTTTTTCATAGTTTTTCATAGTTTTATTTTTAGAATGGCAAAGAGACTCTCCAAAAGTTAACGTGTGGCTTGGAATGACCAAATCCAAAATTTATGGCCCATTCTTCTTTGCGGAAGCAACTGTAACAGGTACCGTCTACCTTGATATGCTTCAGCAGTTTCTCGAACCACAGCTTCTTGATGATGGCATTCTTGATAATGTTGTGTTTCAACAAGATGGAGCACCATGTCATTATGCTCTAATTGTTCGAGAATACCTCAACAGACGCCTTCCGAATCGGTGGATTGGACGTGGAGGACCTCGACCTTGGCCTCCGCGTTCTCCGGATTTGACACCCCTGGATTTCTTTGCATGGGGTTTCATAAAAACAAAGGTTTATCGCCAAAAGATCAATGGTTTAGCTGAACTTAAAGAACGCATCCAGTTGGCAGTGCGGGAGATAACACCTGAAATGCTTCAAAATGTGTTTCGCAGCGCTGAGGATAGATTTGAAATTTGCAGATACAGACGGTGCACATGTTGAAACTTCTCAATAAATTTTTGACTTATGATTTATAAATCTATTTGTTTTTGTATCATAATTTAGTAATAAACACAAAATTATGTCAGTTTTTATTAAATTTGTCCGATTTCATTGAAATAGATAGTTAATTCTGGGACACCCTGTATTATGCTGCTCTGTGTCTGAAGGAATCATACGCCTGGCAGTGAGTGTCTGGAGGGGACTGCAGCTCTGCAGCCTCCTAGGCACGAGCCACCATTGCTTGTAACATTTTAGCAGTAAAACTACAGTAAGAAAAAATCGTTATCTTCTCCTTCGAGCCTTGCTCTCTTCAGAGAACTAAGCCTTAAATAGAGAAAAATAATTTCCCACTTCGTTACAGGAAGAATCGGGGAACCTTCAGAAAATTTAATCAGCTTCACAGATTCCTCCGATCCACTACAAGAAGAAATCGGAGAGTAGTATAGAAGAAAACTACTGCGACTCCCTATACGGTACCAGTTACTCCAGAGTAACAAATCCGTTGTTGCACCTAACGAGAACCACCGTCAACTTCGAACCGACAAGACCATAGACGGAGGGGTTAACAAATGGGGACCTCTGCAACTAGGATTCTTCCAATCTTCCAGACCCTGGAACTAGAACCAACATTCAATTGACCGGCGTGTCACGACTTCCAGTTCTTCACATCCATCATTCGACCGGTGTGTCACGACTCCAAGTTCTCCACGCCCATTCTTCTTTCAGGAACAAGTGCTCAGGAAGACACGTCTTCAGGACAGGTTTCCAAGGATTTCGCCGTAGGAATCTTGTTAAGTACAGATCCTTTTTTCAAATTTTTGAGAAGTCAATATTATTAACAGTTAATAATTAGTATCAAGCCAGAATTAACAAAAAACAGAGTGAACATTCCATACACCAGCGATACATTTCTTTTTATTGAAACCGAGTTATTTCCATTAATTTAGTCAGCAAAGAATAATTTTATTTAATGTGCCAATCATAATATTTATTGTACATTCACGTGCATTCGAGTGAAATTTTGTTACTATTACGTTTACAATTTTTTCCAAATTTTTCCCTAGTTAGACAAATTGTTGTGCATTATTTGTGTATTTCTTTGATACAGTAGTTAGGTAAACCACTCAAGTCATCATTCCATAGATTAAGATCGGTCAAGCAGACCAAATTAGAATCACAAATGAGCGATTCAGACGGTGCGCTTTCTGACATTGAAAATTCCCCGACACCCATTTTTCCATCTACCCCTCGCCGTTCAAACATATTTCCAAACACGCAAACTTCAGATCAAGCACAAGCTAACATGTCTCTAACCGCTATCGCAGCATACATTAACTTAGGTAGACTTGTAAACCTTCCCCATACTGTCCTAATATTTAAGGGAACTATAGATAATAACTTTGTTGAACCACGCGTAAAACCTTGGATTGAGTCTCTGGAACAGCATTTCTTACGCGAAAACATTACAGATGATGATATAAAGCTTAAGGAAGCTAAAAGGTTTATTGACCCTAAAGAGGGGAATGCCCATGATACAATTACATACGTCCCATCCATTAGCGAAGCTAGAACTTGGGACAATTAAAAAAAAACACTTATTAGAATTTTTTAAAGAAATAACACTTGCACAACCCTTATTCACGTTAGAAGTTGTCTTCCAAGCTAAATGAAAGAAAGAAGAGCATGAAGATTTAAATAATTTTATTACACGAACACATAAACTCGTAGAAGCCCTCCGAGCCGCAGAAAGTGCATGTGACATTACATTCACTTCAAAGCAAAGAAACCTAATAGTAGTCGCATCCATTTACCAAAACATACTCGTAGCACCTAAAAAGACATTACAAGAATGTTTAAATATTGACAAACCAGTAAGTGTAGCCATAAATAAAACAAGAGAATATTACCCAGACTTAGCGAGCCAGAAATACTGGAAAGGTAGAGAGACTCCCTTGCACTACGTTCAGCAGCAGCAGCAGCAACAGCAACAACAAATCGAGGCCGATGCAGGGAACACCACCTCAGAAACAAGCCCCACAAACCCAGAATGCGCGGCCTCTTCCTCAGTGTTTGAATTGCGATAGTTTTGGTCACATGATGAGTCAGTGCAGTTTTCCCCCTTATTGCTCCCACTGTCATGGCGACCGACAAAAATGTGCTGACAAAGCCCCTGTAGGGTACAAGCTCCACTTCCAGAGATCAAATCACCAACGTTCCCAAGAGGCCTCCAATTCGCAGAAACCAGTTAGTTCCCATCCTCAACAGAACCAGCCACTAAACCAGGGCCGTAGCCAGACCAAATCAGTAGGAGGGGCGGAGAAATTGACAGGGGGACAATGAAAAAATTTAATGTCATTTTTTGTGAATATCGAAATATACTGCAGAAAATTACATTCAAAACTATAACAAGTAAAACACCGTAGGCTAAATAAAAAAATGATCAAACCGATACGTATAGATAGGCATATTGGGTTATAGAATACAATATTTAGTCTAAATTTAGTGTAAATAAAAGTCTTTGTAAGTTTTTTTAATTTTAGAATAACTGTATGCGGCGAGTTTTTTTACCGAAATTCTTTAGGAATTCAAACATGTCTATTTGCTTCGTTCTCTTATTTTCAAAGGCAAGTAAAACAAGTTGGCTTTGGCGTTTTTGTAGCATGTAACGCTACGGGCCTGCACTAAACAGATAACGACCACAAGGTCAACCACACTATTACCCAATGTCCAGACCCCAATATAATCAGCAAGGTCTAGGATGGTTCGGTACGTAGAAGAACCCGTTGAAGAATCAGTTTCCCCAAAATACACTTTTCAAGAAGACCCTCCACTGTATGGTGATCCGGTAGCATATGACTCAGGTCCTCCCATAGAAGTCAATTCAGCCTCCTCCCTCCTAAATAGCAGTAATAAACCCAAATACACACATGAACTACCCATAAGGATAATAGGTGCGAACCTACTAGATTTAATAATAAATTGCAGCACAGATAATCGAGATTTAACCGCTCTTCTAGATACAGGAGCACATGCGACATTGATTAAGAAACAATGTGCAGATGAGTTACTAGAGAGTACAGATTATAACTATGAAATTAAGGCACCTTCCTGCCAACTCAAAGGAGTTACAGGCACACCATACTTACATATTGAGAAGTTGAATTATATTTAGAAATTGTTACGCGTATATCCCGCAAAATGTTGTATTGTGGACACAGTCGCCACCTTCCAGACAGATATTTTACTCGGTATGGATTTCTTCAATCAGAATCAATGGGAAATTTATCTAGCAGGAAAATTAGTTAAGTGTAGAAATAGGACACACCCTCTCCGTGAGAATAATAGACAGCTTAAGGCTAACAGAATCAGTTTAGTTGGGATTTCCGAAAGAAATAGGAAACCCACTCCAGTTTATAGCAGGTCAAGTCAGTCGGTTGCATGCAGAGGGACAACCACTCCAGAAATTAGCCCCCAGAGTAATCAGTTCCAGTTGTTGAATCCAGTAGGGTCAACACAGTCAGTTTCCAGTCAGTCGGTTGCATCCAGAGGGGACAACCATCCCATAAAACAGCCCCCAGAGTAATCAGTTCCAGTTGTTGAATCCAGTAGGATTAACATAGTCAGTTTCCAGTCAGCCAGTTTTAGTTCAGCCAGTTTCAGTTACCTCAGCAGTTGAGATTCGAAATCCAATTGAAACGACTTTTCAGCCAATAACGCAAATTTTCGTCGCCGAACCAGAGTCAGATTCTCAATACAAAAAAGCCCTATTGAATTAACTTCAAATCAGAGAAGAGGAACTGTTTCCTCAGTAGAAATAAATTGAGATGTCCCTACCAGTACTATAAATCGTGTTTCCAATTCTTTAGAGTTAAACCCTTCAAGATTAACAAAAGAATATAAGAAATGTCTGGAGCACTCTCTTCTGGAGTCATCAGCCTTACAGGATCCCAAACTAATGGAATCACTTCTCGATTTCCTGATAAGAAATAGAGATATGATTGCTCTAAAGGGAGATCCTTTGGGCCGAACTAATTTGGTCCCTTTCAAAATCAAGCTGGAACCCAATTCCAAACCCATCTTCATTCCTCCCTATAGGGTTCCACATTCCCAATTAATAACTATTGAGGAACATCAAGGACATGTTGGAGCAGGATGTCATTCAGCCTTCAGCTAGTCCCTGGTCCGCTCCTATGATTCTTGTTTCCAAAAAGGACGGAACATCTCGCCCTTGTATAGATTTTAGACGCCTAAACCACATTACCATCCCAGACCGTTTCCCTATTCCAAACGTGCAGGAGACAATTCGGAACGTATGGAGAGCTAACTTCAAAACATCCCTCAATTTAGCATCCGGTTATTGGCAAATGGAGCTCAGTCCCGAATCTCGGTCATTGACTGCTTTCTCCACAAACCGAGGCCATTACGAATCCCAGGTTTTACCTTTCGGTGTCCGAAATTGGCCTGCTAATTTCTCTAGGTTGATGAATTTAGTCTTTTTCGAACTATTAGGTGTCGAAGCTCTGGTTTATCTTGACGATATTATCATTTATAGTTCGGATATAAAAACACACTTTCAACGTCTTCAGAATGTGCTATCATGTTTGAGAAAAGCACACCTTAAACTGAAACTTGCAAAATGCAACTTCTTACAGGAATCCCTGATATATTTAGGATTTCTACTATCATCCACTGGAATTAAACCTGTCCAGCCAAACTTGAAGCAATGGAAAGGTACCCTGTACCTAAAACCATCGACGACGCTCGTGCATTTATTGGATTTGTCGGATTTTATCGAAATTTTATCCCCCCAACTTTCGAACATTACTAAACCCATTACCAATTTGTTCAAGAAAAATGCTAAATTTAACTGGGAATCTGATCACCAACATGCTTTTGAAACTTTAACCGGTAAACTAACTTGTCATCCCATCCTCCAATATCCCGATTACACCAAACCTTTGTCCTAGCCACAGATGCATCCTCCTATGGACTTGGAGCCATCCTATTACAGGAAGTAGATGGTGTGGAATTACCCATTGCTTATGCCAGTCAGCTTCTCTCTGGACCTCAACGGAATTATTCCACTACGGACCGAGAGGCCATAGCGGTATATTGGGCTTTGAAAAAATTCCGAAATATCGTCTACGGCTACGATGTAACCATCAAAACTGACCATAGGCCACTCACGTATTTCTTCAAGGACAAGTTGCTTGAAGGACGGTTGAGTAGATGGGCTCTGTTGATTCAGGACTTTGCGGCAAAAATCGTATACAAACCAGGAAAACTTCAAATTATTCCAGACGGATTATCGAGACTCAAGCCCGACATCTAAGTCAACAACATAGAAACTCTCCCTGTGTTCGACTACGAATGCCTGCAATACTCCCAACAACAGGACCAACACACCCAGAACTTTCGGGCTCGCCTGGAACAAACGCATCCATCGAAGGTAAAAGAACAGTACAACCTAAAAGATGGGCTCGTACATTTTAGGAACGAAGATGGAAACGACCTCGTGGAAATACCAAAGGATCTCGTAGATATAGCCATCGGACTTTGTCACGACTCACCTTTGTATGGCCACATTTAGCCGGATCGCACCATCAAGAGTCTTTTGGAGCTATACCATTTACCAGAAATGAACAAAAAGGTACATGAATACATGCTGAATGCACGTCTTCTTTAAAACATAAAGGCAACGTACCATCCACAGCAGCCATGCATAAATATCCAGTATGCCAACGGCCCTGGCAAAGAACTGGAATCGACATACTGGGACCATTCCCCAAAACATCAAAGGGAAACCAGTAAATCATTGTGTTTACGGAACCCTTCTCGCGTTACAGCGAAGTACTTGCCATTGCAAACCAGACCTCGCAACCTGCGACAAGAGCCCTAGTGGAACGCGTCATCCAAAACCATACTACTCCCTCCGTCCTAATTTCAGATAACGCCCTTAGTTTCACTTCCAAACTGTTCGAGTCACTCTGTAACATGTGTAAAATTAAAAACACACATTATGGCATACTATTCGCAGGCAAACGGCTTAGTGGAAAGGCACAATCAGAACATCTTAGAAGCCCTTCGCCACGTTGTCGATGCATCCTCCCGTACATGGGATGATTCTCTCCCCATGGTGCAAACAGCCATCAACAACGGCTATAACTTGTCCATCGGGGACACCCCTCATTTCGTCTTACATCACTACGACAAACGGCTACCTTTTGATTTGCCTGACCAAATCGACGTGGCAGTTCTAACACCTTCCGAGATGGCAGAAGCAAATCAGCAACTAGTTGAGCGATCTTTCAAAATTTTTGACATAATCCGATATGCCTTCGACCAACGAAACAAACAGTCGGAGCAAGAGCAACATAGGCGTCATCTCCGTCAACGGACTATAATCGTCGGTATGCGTTGTTACATAAAGAGCGTGAAACCGCCAAGTGCTCATCGGAAATTATACCCAAAATGGGATGGCCCCTATAGGATTATGAAAAACCTTGGAGAGAACCGTTACGAAATCCTCGACCTCCGAGATCCTTCCAAACTAAAGATCTGATCACGCTGATAATTTAAAGAGAGCTGCCGAACAACACCTTCCCAAAAAACATCTGCCAGGCGTTCGAGCCGCCTATCCTTCGAAAGATCCAGGTATTAACAAATTCAGCAGGGACCACAAAACCGAAGTAATCACTGCGGAAACCACTACCTGTGACGAAGATTGCTACGTCGTAATACCACCAGTAGTCGAGCCAATCTCTGAACAAGAACCCAGAACCGAGAGTCCCATCGGAACCAGACCCTGGGGAAAACCCTTCTGGAGGATCACTCAGTGCGACGCCACCATCTCCTCCAACTTCCTCATCTCCTCCGTCACCACACTTACCGATTGATGATTGACGCACGGACGTACATACCGGCCGCAAATACATCAACTACGTGAATTAGAACCTTTACGAAAAAAACACACTCACAATCCGAGCTTAATGTTCGACCCCCACTACCACCTAAGCGAGACCGACCACTACGCACACAAACACAAACATCTACACGACCACCAACAGCTCCGTACAATTTAAGACGTAGATATGAATAAAATTGTTCCCCTTATAATATTGAGATTACAATTAACAACTCGTACCCCTTTCTGTCTGAAACTAAATTCAAACCTACTATAAAAATCTTGAATTCTGCCATGAAACCGCTGACCATCCTACTCGGACTTCATGCCCCTAAATGGAATGAACATTTGAGTCGTTTTTAAACCAGAATAACCTTTTACAAATACTGTAACCAGTAACAACAATTATTTACCAACATCTGCCATCAGTATTATCATTGTGTGTGCTATTATCCTCGGCATATTTATAGTGAAAAGACTATTCTCGCAATGGAAAAAGAAAAAAAGACTAAACCATCTCGACTTATGTTGTGTATATAAATCTGTATTATAAAAAACATTAGTTATCATCTAGTTAGAATTAGTTAGGATGTTATATTATTGTATTAATATCATTCTAGAGGGGAGAGCCCTGTAAAAATGAACAATGAATAATTCCTATATTCTTATATTCATTCGTATAATTCTTATATAATTCGTATATTTATATAAATCCTTATATTTATATAATCCTTATGTTCGTTATATTCATAAAATACTTATATTTGTATACATCTATATTCATATATTCATTTTTACATAGAGAGTAAAATCGCATTGCGCTGACACGAGTTTGGATAAATTTTTTGTTTGCGTTCTATTTTACAATTGGTGAATTATTTCTTTTTAAAGTACTTAATAATTTTTTTAGATTTAGCTTAATAATGTAATCTTGTTCATTCCCTGTATACATTCTCTCTTCGTTCTAAAAAGATGAAGTCATGCCCTGCTTCACGTTTAATTTTCAATCTTAAGCATTTAATTTTTGCTCATGTGCATGTTTGTTTGTAATTCGTGAGGGGAAGGCATATTTCAATTTCCATTTTTAGTTAACTCGGCAGATTATGATAACATCAGATCTGTCAATATGCGGTTTAAAATAAAAATATGGCTACCTCTTGCTTAGCAGTCTAGACCTTGCTACAGCTAAAATAGCAGCCTAGACCTTGCTACAGCTAAAATATTTGTTTTGTCTTTAAATGTTTTGCAAAGTAAATCAGTCTATTCAGAATTTTAAAAAAAAACAGATCAGCATTAAATAATAATGATGTCAGTAAAAAATCGGTATAAAAGCCTATAAAATTTCTCGAATGTTCATTCTGAATTGGCTGATCTAACTTAGAGGCTGAGCATTACTTGTAACACTTTAGCAGTAAAACTACAGTAAGAAAAATCTTTGGCTTTTCCTTCGAGTCTTGCTCTCTTCAGAGAATGTAATCTTAACTAGAGAAAAATAATTTCCCGATACGTTACAAGAAGAATCAGGGAATCTTCAAAGAATTTGGTAAGCTCCACAGAATCATCCGATCCACTACAAGAAGAAATCGGAGAGTAGTATAGAAGAAAACTAACACGATTCCCAATACGGTACCAGCTACTCCAAAATAATAGAGACTATGTCAAGTCAACTTCGAACCGACCAAGGCCATAGACGGAGGGGTTAACATACACACACACACACACACACACACACACATATATATATATATATATATATATATATATATATATATATATATATATATATATAGATACATGTATATATATATATGTTATATATATATATATATATATATATGATGAAAAACCACGAAGGAAAGGAAACACAAAATGGTGCTCAAGCGCTTTCGTCTAATGACCTTCTCAGGAACACTGAAGTACATAAAAAGGTTAAGCCTATATATAGGTTACAGAAAGAAAAAAAAAAGAAAAAAATAAATAACATACATACACACACACACACATATATATATATATATATATATACATACATATCTATATATACAAATACATACATACATACATACATACATATATGTACAATAAACAGAGAAGTAAAAATAATAAAAAATTAAAACCTTAAAGGATTACCAGTGAGGCGTACAGATTTGTAAGGAAAAATATCGATTTTTAGCACAAGATCAAATGGATTATAAAAA
>JAJOZX010001973.1:430000-432500 GCA_023014485.1 Bathynomus jamesi
TGTATATATATTAGGGTGTCACTTAAATGCAAAGTTTGAAATTTTCATGCTGACACCCCGCGAATCTATTCCATTGGTAAAAAAAACATGGTGACTGAAAAATCTTTTTATTTGAATAACTAAAAGGTCGCCCCCGCCTTCCAAAGTTTAATGCTTGCGCGCGTCTCCATAATCGTTCATTAGATATCTATATATCTCTATATATGTGTGTGTGTGTGTCTGTGTTTGTCTGAATATCTGAGAAATAAAGTGAACAATACTTAACGATTCACCGTTTCTCATTTCAGCTACGTGATTTCTGGTGATGGAAACCCGGAAGTGTATATACCTATTAGGGCAGCGGTTGATGAGGTGAAAGGATGCAAGCTTCCTTCCTACAGGCAAGCATTCGGTTACTTCCTTTACCTTCACCATGAAAGAAAATGACAATACGTGACGCGTTGAGGAAGTCACTTCGAGCAGTGATGTCCTTCTGGGAGAAAGCTCACATTCCAACCAGACTCGAGACACACTGCGTCAGCAAACTGGATAAAGTCTTCGAGGAGTGGAAAGGACTCAAAAAACACGCCTCAAGGACGAGCGATTCACACAAGACGAAAGAAAAAGAATTCATTGAACGCCTCGATCGTCTCTTTGACATCGCCCACGCTGATTGTGAGAAATTGGTCAAGTACCCAGAGGATTGGGAGTTCCTTCAGCAGCAGCGCCAGAAAGGACGTCCAGGTTCAATGGCAGGTTTGGACATGACCCATCAGCGCCAAGTCAAAGATTGTACTCGACGTCGGGAGGAAGAGGAGAAACGAAGAAAGCGATCAGCAGCTGAAATGGAGGCAGTATCCAACGAAGCGGTTTTGGAGTCCTCATCCTCCAGCTCAGATGATAGCGAAGAAAAAGGAGCATGTGGTGGTTCGTTAGCGTCTAAACAAAGAGCAACGAAGAACATCATGATGCTAGCGACTACAACATCAATCGTGGATCCATTCATCGTCAGCGTGAAAAATTCCGTACCCTTAAGGCTCGGCAACTGAAGAGCGAGTTCCAAGGCAATAGTCCGTTGACTGTTCACTGGGACGGAAACTCATGCAAGATCTGACGTCACGAGAATATGTTGACCGCTTACCTATTCTTGTATCTGGCTCCGGGACAGAGCAGCTCCTCGGTGTGCCAAAACTTCTGTCAGGAACCGCGCTGGCACAAACAAATGCCATCATAGATTGCCTGAATGAATGGGGAGTGACCGATCATGTCAAATCTATGTGTTTCGACACAACCGCGACAAACACAGGCCACCGTGGAGGAACTTGTGTTCTTCTGGAAGAAAAAGTTGGACGTGACCTGTTACACTGCGCGTGCAGACACCATGTACTGGAGTTGGTGCTACAGGCGGCATTCGCAGCATCGCTAGATTCAGTATCTACCGGTCCAGAAATTCTGCTTTTCAAGCGCTTCCATGATTATTGGACCCGCATTGACCAGCAACAGTTCCAAACTGCGGACACAGATGCGTTCACCAAAGCAGCTATTTTTAAGCATAGAACGGAGCTCATTGAGTTTGCAAAATCACAAGCACTTCAAGTTCGTGATGACTATCAGGAATTCCTCGATCTTTCCGTCATCTTTCTTGGAGGAGTTCCATACAAGGGACTAAACTTCCGCTCCCCTGGTGCTATGCACCGGGCGAGATGGATGGCTAAGGGGCTCTATGCCATCAAGATCTGGCTCTTCCGAAGACAGTTTAAACTGACGAACACTGAGGAACGCGGAATTCGAGATATCTGCCTCTTTTCTGTTTTAGTTTACATGAAAGCGTGGGCAACAGCTCATCTGTCCATCGAAGCTCCGCTGAATGATTGGGAATTGATGAGGACGCTCCTTCGATACCCGCACAAGAAGATCTCTGATGGTACCACCAAGAAGCTGTCTGCGCACCTGTGGTACCATTCGGAGGAGTCAGTGGGTCTGGCGTTCTTTGATGAGAGGATATCGATGGAAGTGAAGTGCAGCATGGTTGCAGCGTTAGATCAAGAAGCCCCTCACATGCCGCCAAAACGACCTTTGGTTCTTGATACTATGTTCCTCAGTGACAGCAAAGGACTGGAGCAACTGATCACAAAGAACACCCGAGGATTCTTCTCAAAACTTCAGTTGCCAGATTGCTTTCTGCTCCACCATCCCAGTTCATGGACGTCAAACTCTGAATACGTGCAAGCTCGGGATGTGGTCTCCAAACTTGCAGTGGTGAACGACAGAGCAGAACGGACCGTGGCTCTGGTGAAGGAGCTGAACGGAAAGTTGACAGTGAAAGAAGAACAGCTCCAGTTCCTCGTTCAAGTTGTCACTGACCACAGAAAGCAACTCCCAGCTCCGAACAAATCAGCATTAGTGAGGACGCGAAAGAACTAATCACTGATCAGCGTATGAGCACCAATTATTCTGCTACTGTATATGTATTTTATTTCTCAAAGTTTTGCTTTTGTTGCTTCTCCATTTTGTACCATTA
>JAJOZX010001973.1:440000-460000 GCA_023014485.1 Bathynomus jamesi
CAGAATCGTCTGTCCAACGCATTTTGAAGCGCTGTCAATGGAAAAGTTACATTCCAAGATTAGTCCATGCTATTAATGAAGATGATCCGGACCGAAGAGTGGAGTATTGCGAGTGGTACTTGGCACGATGTGGATGTGGATTGGACGAAGGGGTTTCGTAGAATACCCTCCGCGTTCACCAGACCTCACACCACTAGACTTTTTTTATGGGGATACTTAAAAGACAAAGTCTACGCTATAAAACCTGCAAAAGTCGCTGAATTGAGAGCAGCCATTGAACGAGAATGCACACAAATACCAAACGAAATGTTTCGTGATGTTTGCGATTCCATTGCTTCGCGTTATCAGCTGTGCCTGGACCAGAACGGACGTCAGTTTGAAAACAGGCGTTGACAAAACAATTAAATAATGTCTGTAGATTCTATTACATTTTGAAAATGAAATGTATTTTAATAAACACTGCCTTTATAATTATTTAAAGTGTGTATACATTTTTTTGGGACGCCCTGTATATATATATATATATATATATATATATATATATATATATACCTTACCTTACAACCTTACAAAGGTTCCGCGCGATGATTTCTCATTTCGCGAAGGTCAAGCTTGCCGCCCCTCCTCTCGAGTTGGCCTGGTGAAGTAGTGGGTTGGATTCTTGCGCTCTCCACCTCACATAGCCAGGTACGCCCGGCTCATCGGGGATTGTTCTGAGCCAGGCGTCTAGTCTTCTTTTGAAGATTTCCACTGCAACTCCCTTCGTGTTTCTTAGGTCTTTGGGCAACTGATTAAACAGTTTTGGTCCTCTCACTACAAAACTATTTTCTTTCAGGGTTAAGGATGTTCCCTGTCTCGCCTTCAATTTGGGAATACGACAGTCTACCGCTTCTACTTTCCATCGTTGTTTGGGGAGTTATGGGATTCAGAGTAAGATTAGCGACTAGTTTCCCATTATTTTCCAAGTGTAAATAATGGTGTATCTCTCTCTTCTCCTTTCCAGTGAATATTGGTCTAGTTCTCGTAACCTTTCCCAGTAATTTAGTTCTTTGCACCCATTGATCTTGGCTGTGAAGCTTCTTTGGATCCCCTCCTGCTGTCTAATGTCTTCTTTTTTATATGGGGAAGTTAGGACCGAGCAGTATTCTAATTTGGGTATGATCAGGGTTTTCAGTAGAGGAATCATTACATTCCTATCCCTTCGTTTAAAGGTTCTTAATATCTGACCCGTTATTCTCTTTGCTGTGTTTACTGCTATCTTATTTTGTGTTTCAAATTTCGCATCATCTGTCATTACAACCCCTAAATCTTTTGCTCTGGAATTTCTCTGAATTTCCTGTCCATTTGGGGTATAATATTCCATGCACTTTAGGTCTTCTCTTTTTCTATACCGTAATAGCTGAAATTTCTCGGTGATAAACTTCATATTGTTGTCTTCAGTCCACTTGTAGATTTTGTTTATGTCGGTTTGTAGAGATACTATGTCTTCTGGGTTTCTTATTTTTGTACTGATCTTTGTGTCATCCGCAAAGTATGTTATTGTGCTGTCTCTGGTAACGTCCTCATCTATGTCAGTTATCATGATTATGAAGAGTAGTGGAGCTAATACTGTTCCTTGTGGTCCTGAGCTGAGGACCTCTGATTCTGATGAAGATACTCCTTGTACTGTAACGACTTGCCTCCGCTCACTAAGGAAATTATATATCCATTTCCCTACTTTTCCTGTTTTTCTCATATGTTTCAGTTTATGTATTATGATTCCGTGGTCACACTTGTCGAACGCTTTAGCAAAGTCTGTGTATAGTACATCATAGTTTTCATTACTTTCAAGTGAATCAATAATGTTGTTGTAGTGTTCCATTAGTTGTGATAGGCATGATCTGCCTGATCGAAACCCGTGTTGGTTATCATTGAATTTTTTCTGAGTTTCCAAAAAGTCATAGATTTTCTGTCAAACTATTCTTTCAAATATTTTAGTGAGATGAGATGTAAGCGACACTGGCCTATAGTTTTTGGCCTGGGATCGATCTCCTCCTTTATATATTGGGACTATGTTCGCGCTCTTCAGGATGCCCGTTATTTCTCCCGTGTCTAATGATCGTCTCCATATCCAGTATAGGGGCTCAGCGACTGCATTCTTGCAGTTTTTGATCAGTGTGGCATTCCATTTATCCGGTCCTGCCGCTGAGTGTTTTTAGTAGTTTCCCTATGGCTTGTGTAATATCATCCGTCGTAAAGTCGAAATCCGTTATACTTTCCCCTTGTGGTTCTTCTTCAAAGAACGCGTTTCTATCGCAAATCAATTTGTCAGTTTTTGGGATACTGAAAGATGATTCACACTGAGCTTTTAATATTTCAGATATTTCTGTTAGATCATTAGATAAATCACTGTTCTCATTTTTTAAGGGTCCGATAGTCGCATGGTTTTTCGATTTTTTTTTTGCGAAATCACAGAAGTACTTTAGGTTCGCCTTTATCGCTTCTATAGCGTCATCTTCTTCTTTTTCTGTATGCTTCTCGATTAGTTCCTGTATGACGACATCGATACTTTGGAGTTTATCATTTAATATTTTTCTGATGTTATCTTTACAATTACTTAATTTTGCAGTCACTCTTTTTCTCTTTCGGAACAATGCCCTCTTTTGTCTTTCGAACCTGCTTCTCTTTCCTCTTTGTTGTATCTTTGGGATATGTTTTTCCACAATTTGTAACGTCTTCTCCTCTAACGTCATTAGCTTCTCTTCCGTTGTCTTGGCCTCGAAAATGGTTTTCCAATCTATTACTTCCATGCTGGATGTCACATCTTCCCAGTTTATAGCTTTGGAGTGAAAATTAAAAATTTCGAATTTGCTTCGTTCTGTTGTGCGTGTTCTTTCCTTTCCTGTTGCCTTTATATTAGTTATTTCAATGATATTGTGGTCTGATATCATATTTGGGGAGATTTCTACATTATCAATTAGATTACTGTTGTTTGTGAATACTAAATCTAGCCAGTTGTTTTTTCTTGTGTTTTCTGTTATTTCTTGCGTTCACATAAATTCATCAGCTAAAGCTCGTAGCATTTTTACCTGCTCCTGGTCTTCTCGTGTGCCCCCCTTGTCCTGGTGGATACATATATTTTTTCCTATCCTTTTATATTTCATGAATGGGAAATTAAAATAACCACAGAGAAAAATATTTGGGGTTGGAGAGTGTAGATCTTTTACTAAGTTTCTTACCTCTGTAATGGAATCTGAAAATTTTGAGGTTGGCGTGTTTGGGGGTCTGTACATTGCAATTAGTACCATATTTAATTTTTCAATTTTTGCTGCTACACATTCTACGTAGTTGTTTGAGGTACTTATAACCATTTCTGCTATGTGCCTTTCGCGTGTGTAAATAGCACATCCTCCTTTACGTCTCACTGTTCTGTCGGCTCGGAGGATGTTATAGTTGTCAATTTGTATTTCTTTTTTGTCAATACAGGACTCACAATTTTCACAGTTCGCCTGGCAGTCCTTTAGATGAGTTTCCTTGAGGCATGCAAAGTCTGCTCCGGCTTCTTGCATGAGTCCTTTCAGGTATGCAACTTTGTTCGTGGACTGGTTTGATTTAAGGCCCTGTATGTTGGCTCGGATTATTTTTATTTTTTCTCTTTCTTTTTCGCATACAGGTGGTTCCGCTTTGTTTTCCAATGGGGGTGCGGGTTTCGTTGCCTTGAGGTCCTCGGAGAATTTACCTCTTTTTATCTTTGTCGGTACCTGTTGTCCCGATAACGCATGAAGTGTCTTTGTTCGTACCTTCTGTCCGGCTCTCGGATTTCTATATTTATATTTGTCAGCTGGTTTTGTAATTGCTGGAGAGTATTTAGCAGCTGAAATGTGTTGGCTGCGTCTAAAAAATTGGCACTCTTCTTTGATGTTCGTTTTTTCTGTTCCCTCGGTGCGTTCCTTTGAGGGTGGTGGTATCGGCATTTTTTTTCGTATTTGCAACTCCCATATCTTTCATAAGTGTTGCAGACCGTAAGATGGTGGAACATTCATTTCTTATCAAACTTGCAATATCCACTTGTGTAATGCATTTTGCATAATGTGGGATGTGCATATATGCATTGCCCATCCCGATATCTGCAGTTTCCTTTCGCGTAGTATTTGCATACGATATTTTCTACGCTTCTGCTTTCTTTCTTATTATTTACCAAGTTCTTAGTTTTGGCATTATCATTATTTTCCTTTGGCTGTTTATTTTCTACGTTTTTAGTTATTATCTTTTAATCATTTCGCTCGTTGGACCGTTTGTCTACTTCGCCACTTTTACTTATTTCTTTCCTTTCATCTATGTCTTCCTTCCGTATTACGTTGTTTATATCGTTATTTGTTATTAAATTGTTGCTCGTTATTATGCTGTTAATCGTTATTTCGTTTTCTCTCTCATCCACCCTGTTTTTCGTTGGGACCATTTCGGACACATGGGTCCCCATTACTTCATTCTTTTTTGTAAATTTCGAGTCTGCTATCTCCATTTCTTTAAAGACCGCGAAAGAATTTACAGTCTGTGTACATGCGCCACATAGAAATTTGATCCCCACGACTTGTTTCGCGTTCGAGACAAGAGTTATTTCCCTATCATTCCAATTCATGCACTTAAAGTCGTTTAATCGTTGGCAGAAATCACACCTAATCGCTAGGCTTTCCGTTGTTACTAAATTGCACAAATTATAGATTAAGTAAGAATTTGGACCCATAGTCATGATATTCCTTAATTAGCTTAAGAAGAAATACCCACACAAATTCTTTATTTATTTTTAATTTTATTTCTGTTTCTTTCCTTTCGATGGTCGAGGGTATTTCGAGGGTTTTCTGACCTTTGTGTTTTATGACCTTTTTCCTGCTTTGTTTCAAACTTTCTCGAATGCCAACCGTATTTCGTTTTGAATATATACGTTAAAATTGGTGATAAATTATGTAAACTATATTGCACTTTCTTTATTTTAATGAAATACACTTTATAATTTGTATGCACGGATTCACTGATACTTTATACACTTTCGGGTGCAAACAGAATAAACCGCCGAGTAGATTATTCCCTTCTAATTTGGGTGTTAAATAGAGAGAGCAAAACAACACGTCCATTCACCACAGGGTACAAGCAATATATATATATATGTATATATATATATATATATATATATATATATATATATAATATATATATATATATATATAATATATATATATATATAATATGAACACCTTGATAAATGGCGGTTTTTATTCTTAATATGGAGTTGGTCCTCCTTTAGCGGCAATAACAGCTGCAATGCGTCGGGGAATTGATTCATACAGCTTTTGGAAAGTGGCTAGAGGAATCCTGAGCCATTCTTCGAGCAAACCCTGCTCCAGTTCCTCCAAAGACGCCGGCGGTGGGAATCGGCTTCTGACCTGCTGCTCCAACTGACACCACAGATGCTCGATAATGTTAAGATCCGGGGATTGTGGAGGCCAATCCAAGCGTTCTACTTCACTAACATGCTATTCAAACCAGTTTTTAACGACCCCAGCGGTGTAGATTGGTGCATTATCATCCTGGAAGACGGCGCCGCCATTGGGAAACAGCGTTTGGACCATGGGATGGACCTGGTCAGCCAATATTGACAGATAGACCTGGGCGTTAACCCTACCATGCAGTACTACAGCTGGGCCAAGAGTATTCCACGATATTGCTGCCCAAACCATCACAGATCCGCCTCCATGCTTAACGGTTGGGGTCAGGCAGTCGGGGTCATAAGCATCTTTAGGCTGTCTCCAGACGTAAACTCGACCGGAACATGGAAATAGCGTAAAGGAGGATTCGTCGGAGTAGACTACATTCTTCCACCGGTCCACTGACCAATTCTTATGGTCATTACACCATTTTCTGCGCCGCTCAATGTTGATATGCGAAAGGAAAGGTTTGGTAATTGCAGCCCTCCCATGGTATCCAGCTCCATGGAGCTCGCGACGTACAGTTCTGGTCGATACCGGGCTTGCAAGATGCTGGTTAAGCTCTGCAGTCACTTTTGGAGCTGTGGTCTTATGGTTCTTTGTCACAATGCGCTTTAGCACAAGGCGGTCTCGATCACACAGCTTCTTCTTGCGTCCACTATTGCATTTGTCGGTGCTTGTCTTTCCATGGTTTTGGTATGCAGACATGACCATAGAGACAGTTCCTCTGGATAGATTGAACATCTGAGCGGTTTTCGTCACCGATGCACCAGCCATCCGCGCTCCGACAATTTGCCCTCTTTGGAAGTCTGACAGGTCTTTCATAACTGCTAATTCATAATTCACTCAGATCTGTAAAAACAACATGAGGGTTATAACATGACGTATACACTCTCTGTTAGGCATTTAAATAGGTTTGCCAGTCATTTGACCATTTACTTTGTGTCTCAGCAGTCCGTAAAGATAACCGGTGAAATCGGCGGGTGTTCATATTATTTTGTCTAACCCCTGTATATATATATATATATATATAATATATATATATATATATATATATATATATATATATATATCGGCTATTGATTGCTGGCGCGGAAAACGCAGTTTAATAATAAACAGGAACACCAGAGAAAATACAAACATCCTTCAAGGTTTAATAGTACCAACGTTTCGGAATGCACTAATTCCATCTTCAGGGCTAAAACAATAAAATTCCAAATCACATACAAAATACAAATTACTTAATAACAATTTAAAATAAACTTAAAAAATTATAAAAAGTAGCTAAGAAAATGTAAAACATTAAAACTAAGAGGTAAATAAATGTGAAGTTAAAAAGTTAAAATTATAAAAAAGTAAAAGCATTAAAACTGAAATGTAAATAAAATAAACTAGTACCTTAACCAAAACATAGCAGATCTATCGATGATTCGTCAGAATTTGGGTCTGGTTTTAGTTTATAAATAAACAAAGACTCCATAATTTTAAGCTTAAGGTCAGAGCTTCCGGCAGCAAGTACGGTGAAATTAGACTGTGAAATTGGGTGGTTATTGTTGTGCGAGTGATTACGTATGAGAGAATTAGGTGGTTTGCCAAGGGGTAAATTTGTACGGACCGATTTACCGAGATGTTCGTAAATACGAGATTTTAAATGTCTTTTAGTTTTACCTATATATGACCCCATACAGTGGTCACACTTGTATTGATAAACTATAGATGACTTAAGAAGTGTAGGAATAACATCCTTGTATTTAAATAAATGGTAAATCGATTTAGACGGGGTGAATATAATTTTTATACACAGTTGTGGGTAGAATTCCTTGAGCAATTTTAAAAGTTTGTTTCTAATGTTAAAACTTGAGGTTCCCATATAGGGCAAAGTGAAATACAGGATATCTTTGGGGACTGTAATTAAGTCTCTAGTTGTAGGGCTTATTAGTCTATTTAAGGTTCTGCCTATTGTAGTCTCCACCAGTCTAGAAGGGAAATTATTCTTGGCAAGGAGTTTTCGGATGAAATCTAGTTCATCGTGTAGTTTGAAGTAATCTGAACAGATATTGAAAGCTCTATTGGTCAGAGTCGAGATTAAATTTCGTTTGAAACCTAAAGGGATAAAGGAAGAAAAGTTCGTAGTAAGATTGGTGAATGTCGGCTTTCGGTAAACGGAAGTTTCAAAAGAGGAATTAGTTTTTATTATCTTAATGTCCAAAAAGGACAGAGAGCTATTAGATTCAACTTCTGAAGTAAATTGAATGTTAGGGTGCTTAGAATTAAGGTAATTACGAAACAAAGGGATATGGTCTGGTGATTTAAACAGGAGAAAAGTGTCATCAATATATCTTCTATAAAAAACCGGTTTAAAGTTGGAAGGACACTCATTCAACCATTTGACTTCATGATGACACAGAAACGCGTTAGCTAAGGTGGGACCAAGAGGCAGACCCATTTGAACACCTTCAGTCTGTTTAAAATATTCACCGTTGAATATAAATATAAGGTCTTCCACGGAAAATTTTAGTAGTTCTTTCATTTGGCCTCTATTAAAACCCTGCACAGTATCAGTATTATTAAAAAGATTGTCAATACATATATCAATAGTTTCTGCAACAGGCACATTGGTAAATAAAGATTTTACATCGAAGATAGCCATTGTGTAAGAATTATTATTTAATGAGGTAATTTCTCTAACGAAAGAAAAGAATCCCGTGCTGTATACAAATTATAAGTTATAGGTGACAGTATGGGAACCAAGAATTTTGAAAGGTTATAACTAAAAGTTCCTAGAGCCGATAAAATTGGCCTAAGCGGACAATTAGGTTTGTGTATTTTAGGGAGTCCATACATAATGCCTGGGCTGGATCCAGAAACAAATAATTTAGCAAAAACCGTGTCTGAGATTATATTATTAGATTTAAGTTTTCTAAGATACCTATTAATTTTATCTTCCTGTTTTAAAATTAAAGCAAAAATGTCACCAGTTACTTTAGTAAATCTAGTTGCATCATTTAAAATATCTAACATTTTATCGACATAAACATTCCTGTCCAAAAGAACAACGCCATTGCCTTTGTCTGGTCTTGTAACCACCAATGACTTGTCCAAAGACAGATTTCTTAGACTTTGAAACTCTTCCACCTCCATATTAGATCTATTGCCATAAGGGTTAAAAGCATAAAATGAAGTAAAAGCTAAATTACGTAAATTATTAGATAAAAAGTTAAGACCTTTACTATGTGGGTCAAAGAATGAATGTTTAAAAAAGTCCTTAAAAAATAACTCAAAGTTGAGGAAATAATTGTAAAAATTAAGTTTCTTTGGAGTAAGAGAGAATTTCAGGCCTTTACAAAGGGCAGATTTTTTAATATCACTGAGAACTTTGGAAGAATAATTAAAGATGAGATCATTAGCTGCTAGATTATTACTCGTATTATATCCTAATTTTTGGAGTTTCCTGTTCTGAACAAAATTCACCCTTGCAATACATTTCAAATTGCCCGTCTGAATGACGTTCAAAAGATGTGTTGAATCTATACCAGACACCAGAGACTTAAAATCACAAGTAGACCGATTAAGATCCCGATTACATTCATTACTGAGCCTTTTCTTAAATTTAATTTCTGCATCTAGTAATTGTTTTTGACAGTTCCTATAGGTTTCACTTTTTTGTAAATGAAAGTTACTAAGTTTGAACCTCAAAAAGCCAGGAATCAAACCCTGGTTTCTGCAGTAAGTAAGGAACCGCAAATCACACTGAAGTTTTCTAGCCTTGTAGTCAAGTTTTTCAAGTCTTCTATACATGTGCAATGCTGGTCTTCCATAGCGTTTGGTGATTATATCGGCTATTGATTTACAAAAAAGTGAAACCTATAGGAACTGTCAAAAACAATTACTAGATGCAGAAATTAAATTTAAGAAAAGGCTCAGTAATGAATATAATCGGGATCTTAATCGGTCTACTTGTGATTTTAAGTCTCTGGTGTCTGGTATAGATTCAACACATCTTTTGAACGTCATTCAGACGGGCAATTTGAAATGTATTGCAAGGGTGAATTTTGTTCAGAACAGGAAACTCCAAAAATTAGGATATAATACGAGTAATAATCTAGCAGCTAATGATCTCATCTTTAATTATTCTTCCAAAGTTCTCAGTGATATTCAAAAATCTGCCCTTTGTAAAGGCCTGAAATCTCTCTTACTCCAAAGAAACTTAATTTTTACAATTATTTCCTCAACTTTGAGTTATTTTTTAAGGACCTTTTTAAACATTCATTCTTTGACCCACATAGTAAAGGTTTTAAATTTTTATCTAATAATTTACGTAATTTAGCTTTTACTTCATTTTATGCTTTTAACCCTTATGGCAATAGATCTAATATGGAGGTGGAAGAGTTTCAAAGTCTAAGAAATCTGTCTTTGGACAAGTCATTGGTGGTTACAAGACCAGACAAAGGCAATGGCGTTGTTCTTTTGGACAGGAATGTTTATGTCGATAAAATGTTAGATATTTTAAATGATGCAACTAGATTTACTAAAGTAACTGGTGACATTTTTGCTTTAATTTTAAAACAGGAAGATAAAATTAATAGGTATCTTAGAAAATTTAAATCTAATAATATAATCTCAGACACGGTTTTTGCTAAATTATTTGTTTCTGGATCCAGCCCAGGCATTATGTATGGACTCCCTAAAATACACAAACCTAATTGTCCGCTTAGGCCAATTTTATCGGCTCGAGGAACTTTTAGTTATAACCTTTCAAAATTCTTGGTTCCCATACTATCACCTATAACTTATAATTTGTATACAGCACGGGATTCTTTTTCTTTCGTTAGAGAAATTACCTCATTAAATAATAATTCTTACACAATGGCTATCTTCGATGTAAAATCTTTATTTACCAATGTGCCTGT
Organism: Bathynomus jamesi; assembly: GCA_023014485.1. Lineage (NCBI taxonomy): Eukaryota > Metazoa > Arthropoda > Malacostraca > Isopoda > Cirolanidae > Bathynomus > Bathynomus jamesi. Next base: position 450,373 of record JAJOZX010001973.1, read on the forward strand.
TGCAGAAACTATTGATATATGTATTGACAATCTTTTTAATAATACTGATACTGTGCAGGGTTTTAATAGAGGCCAAATGAAAGAACTACTAAAATTTTCCGTGGAAGACCTAATATTTATATTCAACGGTGAATATTTTAAACAGACTGAAGGTGTTCAAATGGGTCTGCCTCTTGGTCCCACCTTAGCTAACGCGTTTCTGTGTCATCATGAAGTCAAATGGTTGAATGAGTGTCCTTCCAACTTTAAACCGGTTTTTTATAGAAGATATATTGATGACACTTTTCTCCTGTTTAAATCACCAGACCATATCCCTTTGTTTCGTAATTACCTTAATTCTAAGCACCCTAACATTCAATTTACTTCAGAAGTTGAATCTAATAGCTCTCTGTCCTTTTTGGACATTAAGATAATAAAAACTAATTCCTCTTTTGAAACTTCCGTTTACCGAAAGCCGACATTCACCAATCTTACTACGAACTTTTCTTCCTTTATCCCTTTAGGTTTCAAACGAAATTTAATCTCGACTCTGACCAATAGAGCTTTCAATATCTGTTCAGATTACTTCAAACTACACGATGAACTAGATTTCATCCGAAAACTCTTGCCAAGAATAATTTCCCTTCTAGACTGGTGGAGACTACAATAGGCAGAACCTTAAATAGACTAATAAGCCCTACAACTAGAGACTTAATTACAGTCCCCAAAGATATCCTGTATTTCACTTTGCCCTATATGGGAACCTCAAGTTTTAACATTAGAAACAAACTTTTAAAATTGCTCAAGGAATTCTACCCACAACTGTGTATAAAAATTATATTCACCCGTCTAAATCGATTTACCATTTATTTAAATACAAGGATGTTATTCCTACACTTCTTAAGTCATCTATAGTTTATCAATACAAGTGTGACCACTGTATGGGGTCATATATAGGTAAAACTAAAAGACATTTAAAATCTCGTATTTACGAACATCTCGGTAAATCGGTCCGTACAAATTTACCCCTTGGCAAACCACCTAATTCTCTCATACGTAATCACTCGCACAACAATAACCACCCAATTTCACAGTCTAATTTCACCGTACTTGCTGCCGGAAGCTCTGACCTTAAGCTTAAAATTATGGAGTCTTTGTTTATTTATAAACTAAAACCAGACCTAAATTCTGACGAATCATCGATAGATCTGCTATGTTTTGGTTAAGGTACTAGTTTATTTTATTTACATTTCAGTTTTAATGCTTTTACTTTTTTATAATTTTAACTTTTTAACTTCACATTTATTTACCTCTTAGTTTTAATGTTTTACATTTTCTTAGCTACTTTTTATAATTTTTTAAGTTTATTTTAAATTGTTATTAAGCAATTTGTATTTTGTATGTGATTTGGAATTTTATTGTTTTAGCCCTGAAGATGGAATTAGTGCATTCCGAAACGTTGGTACTATTAAACCTTGAAGGATGTTTGTATTTTCTCTGGTGTTCCTGTTTATTATATATATATATATATATATATATATATATATATATATACAGTGGTGGGCACCGTAACCAAAAAGTTAACTTCGATAACGATAATCCGTTAACCCCAATTTTTAACTCCGATAACGATAATCCGATAATTTTATTACAAAGTTAACGGAAGTTAACGATAATCCGTTAACGATAACTCTATTTCTTTACTAACATTTAATGACATCAAGGAACAAAGCTTTAAAACCCATAGAAAATGTTTATTTATGCAAAATCCAACAATAAATAGGTATTTAACTGTATTTTTATCAAGTTTTGCAATTTTTTGCTTAATAACTTTTTTTTATTTTTAATAAAAAATGTACTGATTACATGTTTTGAAACCCTTGTAACCACTAACCATTAACTAAATTTTAATTTACCAGAGAATTATTATGGCGGGAACTGAAAGGTAAAATTAAATTTTAGGCACATTTATTAAAGACTATGACACAATGTGCTGGTTGCCCTTCTGAAAGACCAACTTCTCAAAGTTAGGCCCAACTGCCAGTCTTGACCTCTTGGGCCTCAGGATGTCCTTGCCGAGAGAGAAGAGCCGTTCCACTGCGGCAGAGGACGGAATTGGCAGACTGAAGTTATGGCGGTTTGAATTCATTCGCAGAGCGGTGATCTTCCGTGATCTTTCGCATTTAACGTGTTAACGGACTTTAACAGACTAAATATCGAGTTATCGGAAGTTAACTGGTCCGATAACGATAAATGGAAATTAACTTCCGTTAATAGTCCGTTAAAAAAAGTTAACTTCGTTAATTAACTGTTATCGGATTAACGCTTTAGTGCCCAACACACACTGTATATATATATATATATTGTGTGTGTGTATATATATATATATATATATATATATATATATGTATATATATATATGTATATATGTATATATATATATATATATATATATTAGGGCGGCTCGTTTTTACACTTTTTTCGATATTTGATTGGGGGTAGTGCGGAAAAGTTGCGATTTGGAGAGAAAATAAAGTGTGTAAAATTTTTTTGATCTACGTCAATACCTTCCGGTGGCGGCGAGTCCTTAAAAATCGAAAAATAGGCCTAAAAACACATAAAAATTTTATATAATTTTATATAATTTTTACATAATGTTCATTGTTCAATGACTGCTATTAATTTATTCAAGCCTATAATAGTGTTCTCAGGGTTGTTTGCACAGAAATATACCGGAATTAACATTTGTATAACATCTTGTTAAAACTTGCTTTAAATCAATATTTTGGATATTTTAACGGCTAAGACGCCACCGGAAGTTATTAACAGATTGTGCTGAAATTTGTATTGTTTATTTTGTAAGTCTTTAAAACCATTTTCCAATCTACCCCGTTAGGCCTATTTTTCGATTTTTAAGGACTCGCCGCCACCGGAAGGTATTGACGTAGATCAAAAAAATTTTACACACTTTATTTTCTCTCCAAATCGCAACTTTTCCGCACTACCCCCAATCAAATATCGAAAAAAGTGTAAAACGAGCCGCCCTAATATATATATATATATATAATATATATATATATATATGTATGTATATATATGTATATATATATATATATATATGTATGTATATATATGTATATATATATATATATGTAAAAATGAACCATAACTAATTCCCATATTCCTATACTATCTTATTCTTCATGTAATTCTTGTATTCATTTATATAGTTCTTGTATCCATTTTAAGAAAAGTATCCATTTTAAAAATTCATGTGTTATATGGTTCATGTATTTATATAATCCTGTATATTCTTATATATTTAACTTTATATAATGCCTATACTCATATGTATGTACGTGTGTGTATTCATTTTTACATAAGGACCAAAATCGCCCAACGCGAGTTTGGATAAAATTTTTGATTTGCTTTCTACTTTGCAAATAATTGGTGACCTGTTTTTTTTAAAATCTCATAATCATTTTTTTAGATTTCGCTTAATAAGGAATCCTGCTTAAGCTTTGCAATGTTCATATTTTGTATACATTCTCTTTCGTTATAAAAGATGAGAACATGTCTTGCCTAAGCATTAAAATTGTACATCTTAAACCTTAAAATTTTACTCATATGCATATTTTAGTGTAAAGATGCATAGTCCGATTTACACTTTTAGTTAACTTGGCAGATCATGATAACATCAGATCTCAAAAGTCGCGGTTTAAGATAAAAATATGGTTTCGTCTTCAAATATTTTGTTTACTCGTTCAAGCTTTACCACAGCTGAAAATTTACTTTAGTTTCGAATATTGTGCAAAATAATACAGCCTTTTTAGCATTTAATAATAATGATGTTAGCAGTTTTTGGGTATATAAACCCCAGTAAAAATCTTCCATTGTCATTCAGAAGCTAATTCAGAGGCTGAGCACTACCTGTACATTTTAGCAGTAAATTACAGTAAAAGATAGTTTTTATCTTATCCTTCGAGCCTTGCTCTCTTCAGAAGAACTTAGTCATTAAACTTTCCGGATACGCTATAAGAAGAGTCCGGAACCTTCAGCATTTTTAGTAAGTCTATCAGAGTCCTCCGAGCCACTATAGAAGAACTCGGAGAGTAATATAGAAGAAAACTACTGCAAGTCACACATCCGTTGCTGCCACCTAACTAGAACCCCCGTCGACTTCGAACCAACCCGGGCCATAGACGGAGGGGTTAACAACTGGCGACCCTTTAACCAGGATCTTCACGACTGACAACTTCTGCATCCAGGATTCTTCCAGTCTTCCAGACCCTGGAACAGAACCAACACCCAGTTGACCGGCGTGTCACGACTTCTAGTTCGTCACATCCACCCTTGAACCGGTGCGTCACGACTCCAAGTTCTCCACGCCTAGTTTTCATCCAAGAACAAGTGGCCAGCAAGACACGTCTTCAGGACACGTCTCTAAGGATTTCGCCGTAGGAATCTTGTTAAGTACAAAACTCTTTTTTAAATAATTTCTAAACATTTGAAAAGTCAGTATTATTAACAGTTAATATTTAGTATTGAGCCAGAATTAACACAAAACACAGTGAACACTTCAGACACCAGTGATACATTTTTTTTATTGAAAACAATTTTCACAGAATTATTGTCGCAGAATTATTGTCACAGTTATTCAGTTTTCACAGTTATTTTCAGTTATTTTTACTATTCTAGTTAGTATAGTATAATTTTATTTAATGTACCAAACATAGTATTACCATACCTTCACGTACATTTGAGTGAAATCTTGTTTACATTTTTTATTTTGTTTGCAATCTTTTCAAATTTTCCCTAGTAGGCAAATTGTTGTGCATTTATTTTTTAGATAGTGTAGTTAGGAAAACCCCTTAAGTGATCATTCCATAAATTAAGATCGGTCAAGCAGACCTAATTAGAACACATTAATAAGTACCTTCACATATGAGCGATTCAGACGGTGCGCTTTCTGACATCGAAAATTTACCTACACCCATTTTTCCACCTACCCCGCGCCCTTCAAACATACTCCCAAACACACAAACTTCAGATCCAGAACAAGCCAATATGTCTCAGTCTCAAACCCCCTCCCCAGCATATTAACTTAGGCAGACTAGTAAACCTTCCTCATACTGTTTTAATTTTTAAGGGGACCATAGATAATCGCTTTGTTGAACCACGCGTAAGACCTTGGATTGAATCTTTAGAGCAACATTTCTTACGCGAAACCATCACCGATGATGATATAAAAATTAGGAAGCAAAAAGATTTATCGACCCTAAAGAAGGGAATGCTCATGACACAGTCACCTACGTCCCATCAATTAGCGAAGCTACAACATGGGACGATTTTAAACAAAACTTATTAGAATTTTTTAAAGAAATAACACTTGCACAACCCTTAGCCACGTTAGAAGCAGTCTTCCAAGCTAAATGGAAGAAAGAGGAACACGAAGATTTAAACAATTTTATTACACGAACACATAAACTTGTAGGAGAAGCCCTCCGTGCCGCAGAAAATGCATGTGGCATAACTTTCACTTCGAAACAAAGAAATCTAATAGTAGCAACAACATTTACCAAAACCTACCCGGAGCACCTAAAAAAAAGTTTCAGGAGTTTTTAAATGTTGACAAACCTGTAAGTGTAGCCATAAACAAAACACGGGAACATTACCCCGATTTAGCAAACCAAACTACCGAAAGAGTAGAGAAACCCCGTACATTACATTCAACAGCAGCAGCCACAACACCAACAGCAACAACAACAACCCTATAAATCGAGGCCAATGCAGGGACCACACCCAGAAACAAGCCCCCCAAACCCAGAATACACGCCCTCCTCCACAGTGTTTTAACTGCGATAGCTTTGGGCACATGATAAGTCAGTGTAATTATCCCTCTTATTGCTCCCACTGTCACGAACATGGTCATCGCCGTGGCGATCGCCAAAAGTGTGCTGATAAAGCCCCTGCAGGGTATAGACCCCACTTTCAGAAACCAAACCCCCACGTTCCCAAAACGTATCCCAAAAGTCATCCAATCCCCAGAAACCAGTCCATTCCCAGCCTCAGTCGAACACCAACCCAATAGATTACGACCACAGGGTCAACCACACTCTTACCCCATGTACAAACCTCAGTACAACCAGCAAGGTCAGCTAGTTCGGTACGTAGAAGTACCCGTGGAGGAATCATTTTCCCCAGAGTACAGTTTTGAAGAACACCCTCCAGCGTATGGTAATCCCGTAGAATATGACCCAGGTCCTCCCATAGAAGACCATTCGAGCCCTTTTTTAGACCCTACATTGGAGGCAGCAGTTCAACCTCCGCCCTCCTAAATTACAGTAATGAACCCAGATACGCACACAAACTCCCCATCAGGATAATAGGTGCGGACCTCCTAGATTTAATAATAAATTGTAGCACGATAACCAAGATTTAACTGCTCTCCTAGATACAGGAGCACACGCGACGTTAATTAAGAAACAATGTGTAGATGAATTATTAGAGAATACAAATTACAAATATGAACTTAAGGCACCATCCTGCCAACTCAGAGGAGTTACGGGCACACCCATACCTACATACGGAGAAATTGAGTTATATTTAGAAGTTGGAAACGCGGTATACCCCGCGAAATGTTGTATAGTGGACACAGTCGCCACCTTTCAGACAGACATCCTACTAGGTATGGATTTTTTTAACCGGAATCAATGGGAGATTTACCCAGCCGGAAAGTTAGTAAAGTGTCGAAATAGGACACACCATCTCCGTGAGAATGACAGACAGCTTAATGCTAATAGAATTAGTTCAGTTCAGATTTCCGAAAGAAATAGGAAACCCCCTCCACTTGATAGCAGTTCAAGTCAGCCGGTTGCATCCAGAGGGACAACCGCTCCAGAAATCAGACCCCAGGGTAATCAGTTCCAGTTGTTGAATCCAGTTGGATCAACACAGTCAGTTTCCAGTCAGCCAGTTTCCAGTCAGCCAGCTTCAGTTCAGCCAATAAGGCAAATTTTAGTCGCCGAACCAGAATCAGATTCACAATTTTTCATATGCCCTACCGAGCATATAACAGTAGCACCTTATGAGAAGATTTGTTTCCTAGCAAAAGTAGTTGACAGTCAAGGAAAATTATTAGAGTCAGAGCGTACTCTGATTACAGAGAAAAGTAATTTCAAAAGAGATGTTCTTATTGCCCAAGTCCTTAGTCAGAGTCAGAATTCAGCTATCCCTGTTGTTTGTTTAAACAAAGGAAAAAGTCCTATAGAATTAACTTCAAATCAGAAAATAGGAACTGTTTCCACAGTAGAAGTAGATTCAGATTTCCCCATCAGTATGATAAATCGTGTTTCCAGTTCCTTAGAGTTAAATCCTTCAGTATTAAAAGAAGAATATAAGAAATGTCTGGAGCACTCCCTTCAGGAGTCACCAGCTTTACAGGATCCCAAACTAATGGAATCACTTCTCGATTTCCTGATAAGAAATAGAGATGTGATTGCCCTAAAAGGAGATCCTCTGGGCCGAACTAATTTGGTCCCTTTTGAAATCAAGTTGGAACCCAATTCCAAACCCATTTTCATTCCTCCCTATCGGGTTCCACATTCCCAATTAGTCACTATTGAGGAACACATCAAGGACATGTTGGAGCAGGATGTCATTCAGCCTTCAGCTAGTCCCTGGTCCGCTCCTATGATTCTCGTCTCCAAAAAGGACGGAACATCTCGCCCTTGTATAGATTTTAGACGCCTGAACAACATTACCATCCCAGACCGTTTCCCGATTCCAAACATGCAGGAAACAATTCTGAACGTAGGGAAAGCGAACTTTTTTCATCCCTCGATTTAGCATCGGGTTATTGGCAAATGGAGGTCAGTCCCGAATCTCGGGCATTGACTGCTTTCTCCACTAACCGAGGCCATTACGAATTCCAGGTTTTACCTTTCGGAGTCCGAAATGGGCCTGCTAATTTCTCTAGGTTGATGAATATAGTCCTTTCCGACCTATTAGGTGTCGAAGCTCTCGTTTATCTTGACGATATTATCGTCTACAGTTCGGACATAAAAACACACTTTCAACGCCTTCAGAATGTGCTATCACACTTGAGAAAAGCACACCTTAAACTGAAGCTTGCAAAGTGCAATTTTTTACAAGAATCCCTGGTATACCTAGGATTCCTACTCTCGTCCACAGGAATTAAACCTGATCCAGCCAAACTCGAAGCCCTGGAAAGGTACCCTGTACCCAAAACCATCGACGACGCCCGTGCATTTATTGGTTTTGTCGGATTCTATCGGAACTTTATCCCCCAATTTTCAAATATTGCTAAACCCATTACTAATTTGTTCCAGAAAAATTCGAAATTTAACTGGGAATCCGATCACCAACATGCCTTTGAAACTTTAATTAATAAACTAACCTGTCATCCCATTTTACAATATCCTGATTACACAAGACCCTTCATCATAGCCACAGAGCATCCTCCTATCATAAGCCACTCACGTACCTCTTCAAGGACAAGCTACTTGAAGGACGATTGAGTAGATGGGCTCTGTTGATTCAGGACTTTGCAGCAAAAATCGTATATAAACCGGGAAAACTGCAAGTTATTCCAGACGGATTGTCGAGACTGAAGCCCGACGCCCAAGTGAATAAAATAGGAATTCTTCCTGTGTTCGACTACGAGTGTCTGCAATACTCCCAACAACAGGACCAACACACCCAAAACCTTCGGGCGCGCCTGGAACAAAAGGAACCATCGAAGGTAAAAGAACAGTACAACCTCAAAGATGGGCTCGTACATTTCAGGAACGAAAATGGAAATGACCTCGTGGAGATACCAAAGGATCTCGTCGATAGAGCCATTGGACTTTGTCACGACTCACCTTTGTATGGACACATGGGGCCGGATCGCACCATCAAGAGTCTTTTGGAGCGATACCATTTTCCCGAGATGAACAGAACGGTACATGAATACATCGCCGAATGTCCGTCGTGTTTAAAACATAAGGGCAACGTACCATCGACAGCTCCGATGCATAAATATCCAGTATGCCAAAGGCCCTGGCAAAGAACTGGAATGGATATACTGGGACCATTCCCGAAAAACATCAAAGGGAAACCAGTACATCATTGTGTTTACTGACCACTTCTCGCGTTACAGCGAAGTAGCTGCCATTCCAGACCAGACCTCGGAAACTGTGGCCAGAGCCCTAGTGGAACGCGTCATCCAGAATCATACTACTCCTTCCCATCCTAATTTCGGATAACGCTCTTGGTTTCACTTCCAAAACTGTTCGAGTCACTCTGTAGCATGTGTAAAATTAAAAATACACACATTGTGGCATACCATCCGCAGGCAAATGCTTAGTGGAAAGACACAATCGAAAGATCTTATAAGCCCTGCGCCACGTTGTCGATGCATCCTCCCGTACATGGGATGATTCCCTTCCCATGGTACAAACAGCCATCAACAATGGCTATAATGTGTCCATCGGGGACACCCCTCATTTCGTCCTCTATCACTACGACAAGCGTCTACCTTTTGATTTGCCCGACCAAACCGACCCGGCAGTTCTAACATCTTCCGAAATGGCAGAAGCAAATCAGCAACTAGCTGAACGATCTTTCAAGATTTTTGACATAATCC
>JAJOZX010001973.1:465000-467500 GCA_023014485.1 Bathynomus jamesi
AAAAATGTAAACGGAGATCTAGTTTCTGAAAACAAGGAAATGGCTACCTTGCTAAACGAATTTTTTACGTCAGTTTTTACTATAGAAGATGTAACGAATATCCCTACGGTCATAGACATAATACCTTTTGAAATGGTAATATTTTGGATAATATTGTGGTTAGTGAAGGGGCGGTAATGCGCTATATTGATAAAATGAAAACGCGTAAATCACCGGGTCCGGATTCCGTATATCCCATACAACTAAAAGAATTAAAAGATAGCATTGTTGTGCCGCTAACAAAGATTTTTAATGCGTCTATTTCTCAGGGGTGCGTACCAGATAATTTCAAGTAAGCAAACGTAACACCTATCTTTAAGAAAGGCGATAAAGGTGCGGCGGCAATTATAGGCCAATCAGTTTAACGTCTGTTGTTGGTAAGCTACTGGAATCAATAATTAGGGATCGTATAGTCGAACATTTAGAATTCCATAAGCTAGTTAGAAATACGCAGCACGGATTTAGGCGAAACAAATCTTGCTTAATTAATCTTTTAGAATTTTTCCAAAGCGTGGTTGACGTTTACGATAGACATCGGGCGGTTGATGTAGTGTATTTAGATTTTCAAAAAGCGTTAGACACCGTGCCGCACAAAAGACTCATTGAAAAAAACTAAGGCTCATGGAATCAGAGGTGTAGTAATAAATTGGCTAGAAGAGTGGTTGCGAGGTAGGAAACAGAGGGTGGTCGTTGATGGAGCGGAGTCGTGTTGGGCTAATGTAGCGAGTGGCGTTCCTCAAGGTTCTGTATTGGGCCCCTTGCTTTTTCTTATATATATTAACGACTTAGATGTCGGCCTAGTCAGTACAGTTTCAAAGTTTGCGGATGACACGAAGCTGGGTGGTAGGGCGATTAATGACGAAGATAGAGGTAAAATTCAGGAAGATCTGAATAAAATCGTTGATTGGTCAGTCACATGGCAAATGAGATTTAACGTGGATAAGTGCAAAATTATGCATATAGGTTCGCGTAACGGTAATTTTGCATATAGTATGTCAGGGAAAGATTTAACAAGCGTAGAGCAGGAAAAAGATTTAGGAGTTATAGTCACTAGTGATTTAAAAGTAGCGAAACAAAGTACAACAGCGGTCAATAAGGCGTACAAAGTGTTATGTTTTATAGCTTGAAATTTTGAGTACAAATCGCGCGATATTATAGTTCCACTTTATAAATCATTAGTTAGACCCCATTTGGAGTACGCGGTCCAATTTTGGAATCCGCATATGCGCAAAGATATAGACAAAATCGAAAGAGTTCAAAGACGAGCAACTAAGATGATTCCGTCGCTTAGGTCAAAGTCGTACGAGGATAGGCTTAAGGAGTTAAAATTGACAACACTCGAGACTAGGAGGTTAAGGGGTGATCTAATCCAGGTTTTCAAAATTATGAATGGGTTCGATAACGTGGATAGAGATAGCTTTTTCGAAATTTCTCAGTATAATAGGACTAGAAATAACGGGTGTAAGTTGACAAGTAGAAGGTTCGAGACAGCAGTTGCCAAAAACTTTTTTACGCATAGAATAGTAAATACCTGGAATAGTTTGCCGGTAGAAGTAATTAGTAGCACGTCTATAAACATGTTTAAAAATCGATTAGACGCGCATGTTGATAGAAAGGGTATAGTTTAAGGTAGTAAAATTAAGGCTTTGTGGGGATAGATCCCACAGCTCAACACAAGTGTTGTGGGATATAGGGAGGCAGCGTCTTGGGTCAGGGGATACTCTCTGTCCTTACACACCCCATTCAAAGAGATTCCTCTGCTGAGCGGTGCCCCCCATAGTACTGTGAGGTATTGAAAAACTCATGATCTTCACTTGCCCCACAAACACCTTTAAATGGGAGACCCAAGATGAGTGCACACACATTTCTACATTACTACAGTGTTTACAGCCACACCTACACTTTTCCTCCTAAGTGTATATATTGTAATGTATATAGTTGTAAATTTTGACTTGGCCCACAATCGATATGGACCTGACTTATTTTTCGTGACAAGGTACTTGTATTGATGGATACCGTAATGAAATTGACTGGATTCTCTGGAACTGATATATTTGCATGTCGGTTATAAATAGATATAGAGTGTAACATATTTGTGGATAGTAGTCTATTATGACGTGATCCTCTGGATCCAGAGATTCTATCTTTAGTTTTAAATCGATAATTAATTAGTTTTGCTAAATTGGTCGTTGCCAATGTACACAGTGTACAGGAAGTTGTTACATAAATTTCTTATGTTCTTGTGGTTCGGAACCCACGTAAAATTGTAGGTCCCCTCCGCCACCACGGAGGACATACACAATTACGAAAACAGTTAGGTAGACCAGCCTTGAGTGGATCCTAGGGTCTTTGTTGGTCTGAAACATTATAAAATTATAACATTATATATATATATATATATATATACAGGGTGGGCGGAAAGTAGCTCCCTAATTTAAATTACATATAAATTATGTATAAA
>JAJOZX010001973.1:475000-497500 GCA_023014485.1 Bathynomus jamesi
TAATACTTTAATTTAATATAACGTAATGTACTTTAATGAAACTGTAATTAATAATAACTTGTAATGTACTTCATTGAAACTGTAATTAAATGTAATGACTTAATATAATGTAAGAATGTACTTTAATAGAACTGTAATTGACAATCATAAGCGAATGTGAAGTAATCCATAATTGAAATCGTAATTGTAATGAACCAAAATTAAATACGTACTCAGTCATGTACTCAAATTGTATTTATGTACTACTATGAAATTATATTGCCTTCATAAATGTAGACGGCGAAAAATACAAATTAGTTTTTATTTTTATTTTTTTATTATTTTTATTTGGAATTTTCAAACATCTGATCATGTGTTTAAAAGGGGGGAACTTAACCTTCAACTGTCTTCCCCCAACATTTAGGTTTATATTATACATGTATTTGTAAAATGAACAGCACTTCATTATAGCAATTCATTACAGCACTTCATTACGAGACTCTGTTTTGGTCACTGTTAGCAGCCTCGCTGCGGGGAGGGGGCAGAGGCCCCTTGCCTCCTTAAGTTTTTAGATTCCGGCCTGAGCCATGGTCGAAAGAGGTCGAACCTCTACCCCTGTAAATTCAGAGCACTACCTGTACATTTTGAGAAGTAAACTAGAGTAAAAGAAGTTTTATCTTTTCCTTCGAGCCTTGTTCTCTTCAGGAATTTAGTCAGTAAAGTCGATAAGTTATAAAAGAAAAGTCGATAATTTTAGTCTCAGAGAAAGTATCAGAGTATTATAGCAAGAGAAGAATTAACATTTGGCGACCCTACTACCAAGATTAGAAGAATATTTTAAGAAGCATAACAGTCTGGCGAGTCTGTAGCCAAGAGTTTAACAGAGTGGGGGACCCACCATTTGACCGGCGGAAAAGAATTAGAATGTTATGGAAGAAATATCCGTTGCTGCCTCCTAACTAGAACCCCCGTCCATCCGAACCACCCCAGGGCCATAGACGGAGGAGTTAACACATATATATACACATATATATATGTACACACATATATATAATATATATATATATATATATATATATATTAGTGATGTAGCGGATGTCATTTTTTTCACATCCGCGGATGCGGATGCGGATGAGGATGTTTGATTTCAACATCCGCGGATGCGGATGCGGATGTCTACACTTTCGTTATTTTTTAGGATATATTCGAGATTTGTTGTGTTTAACGTATATAATAAGTTATTATATAGAGAGAGCTGTAGCTATAATGTAGTATAATTGATTAATTGTACAATAATTGCTGTACTTTTCTCTGAACATATAAAATAATATCAAGCATCTAACTAATATAGAAATCAATTATTGAATTCGTCTGCAAATAAATTCGTTATATTTTGTTGAGTTTCAGCCACAATTAGAAACCATAATTGTGTTACCAGGATGCGGGACGTGAACCCAACTCAAATGCACCCCACCGACCTCTTTCCCCAACCTCCACCCTTATAGAAAGAGATCTTTAATTAGCTTGATAACTATTTATATTAAGTTTAAAGTTTATTAGGCATATTTATAAATGAGTAATTAAAATAAAGTAAACTAAGATGTTCATCGTTTAATGTTCAAACTTAATTATAGGAAGGTTATGCTTAAGGAACATTAATTTTTCTGCCTTTTCTGCTGCCAGTCTGTTTCTCTTTTCATCATATATTAATCCAGCACTGCTAAATAATCTCTCGCTTGGTACGTTTGTTGGAGGACAGGCTAAATGTTTCCTTGCAAGTTTACTCAAGTATGGATAGATATTCTGCGTATTTTTCCACCAACTATTAGGATTGTCACATGCAGCCAGGTGTTTTTCTTGGTGATAGCTCTCGATCATTTTTACTACATCTTTTGACATCACGTAGGTCTCGTCATTGCTGCTTGACTCAAGAAACTGAGAGACAGATTCTGTGATAGATTTGCTTGTTGAAGGGTGTTGGTTCTGTCACTGAAACTTTTATTCTTTTGGTGGGTGGCGAAGCGACAGATTCAAGAGATTGAAGCTCTTCAACTGCTTTGCCAAGTGATGATTTAACTCGTTCTAATGAACTAGGTGAAAATAACTTAGCTTTATAACGTGGATCTAAGTAGGTTGCAAGAGAGTAACTTCATACAAGAACAGCCTCTCGTCTTGTCGCTTGCATCACTTTTGCGCACAATGAACTAGTTCTATTAATATAGTAGAATTTGATAATTTCCGCTTATTAATGACATTTTATCTCAACGGTCCACATCCGCACGACATCCGCAGTCCAAAGTGCGGGTGCGGATGCGGATGCGATAAAATGTGCGGATGTTCCGCGGATGCGGATGCGGATGTGACCTACATCACTAATATATATATAATATATATATATATACACACATATATATATATATATATATATATATATATATATATATATATATATATATATATATATATGAAAATTATTTCACGAAGGTAACACGTGAAAAATATTTATGATGAATAAAACCACGAAGGAAAGGAAACACAAAAAGGTGCTCAAGCGCTTTCGTCTAATGACATCCTCAGGAACACTGAAGTACATAAAAGGTTACGGCCTTTATATAGGTTACAGAAAGAAAAAAATAAATGAATAACATACATACACAAAACATATATATATATATATATATTTACATACATATCTACACACATACATATATATATATATATATGCAATAAACGGAGAAGTAAAAATAAAAATTAAAAAATTAAAAATTAGAGGATTAACAAAGAGGCAAACAGATTTGTAAGGAAAAATATCGATTTTTAGCACAAGATCAAATGAATTATAAAAATAAAAATTTATACTGGAAATCTGCCCGGGTTTTAACACTTTGCCTTTTAGAGTCAAGTTTCAATATATATAAAAATAAAATGAAGATTAAAAGTTAATAAAGTAGCGTACAAGTTTACCAAAGATTTAGCGTCCTACCCTTTTTATCTAAATTTGTTTTGAAGGAATTCAAAACAACGGGATCGAGTTGAAAAAGACCTTTGCTTATGTTGAAGTTATTTGAAAGTTGGATAATGGCAGACTCAAGAATATTTCTATTGACAATGTTGCTAGAATGAAATAAAACTGAAGCATTATTCCAATCAATACAGTGGGATAACTCTGACAAATGGACAAAAGAGCACTGGACAACTGTCCTGTTCTCACGGAATATTGATGCTGTTTTATACGTGTGTGCAAATCCTTTCCCGTCTGACCTATGTAAAAGGAATCACATTGTTTACACCCAATTTTATAGATAATGCCTGAATTATTGGTAGGGCTATTTTTTACTATGATATTTTTCACAATATTGTTATTTGAAAATACTACATCAATATCCAAAAGTTTAAGTACATTAGCAATGCCTAAAAAGCCCGGGAAAAATGGAAGTACTAAAATATTTTTGACAAAGTACGAGTTTATTATTAACACGATAGAAAGTTCGTTTTGCCTTGTTGAGACAAGATTCCATAAACGCAATACCGTTGATTTTTTCCAATTCGGCATCGATGTATTCCGGACTGGCGATCCTAAGGGCGCGGAGAAACATTGATGAAAAAATGGCCTTCTTAGTGGGGGTGTCATGTCCTGAGTAAAAGTGTACGTAGGACAAATTGTTTGTTGTTTTCCCATAGATACTAAACTTAAAACCTAGGCTTTCCCTATGTACCTGCACATCCAAAAATGGGATTGAATTGTCTTTTTCCACTTCTAAAGTAAACTTAATGGGGGACTTGATCATTTAACTGAAGGAGGAAGTTATCCAGGTCACGATTCATGGGCCAGATACACAAAATATCGTCGACGTACCGCAACCAAGGATGCCAACCCCCAGGATTCTCGGAATGTAAGTAATTTCGAAAAACTCCATATAAATATTGGAGAGGAGGGGCGATAAGGGGTTGCCCATGGCCATCCCAAACACTTGTTGATAATACTCGTTATTGAAAGTGAATTTACAGTCTTTGATGCAAAGCTTAATAAGTTCCAAAACAATGTGTGAAGGTAGTGGCAGGTCATACTTATGTAATTCTTGGGAGAGAAAGTCAAGCATATCATCAATCGGCACTTTTGTAAACAATGAACAAACGTCAAAACTGATCAATCTATCGTTAGTTTCAGTACGTGCATTATTCAATTTTTCAGTAAGATCCATGGAATTTTTTACATGTGAATCAGAGATAGTTCCGAGAATGGGGACAAGACTTTGACAAGCCATTTGGAGAGTTTATAAGTAATAGAGCCCACCGAGCTAATAATAGCGCGCATAGGGTTGCCAGGTTTGTGGGTTTTAATAAGACCGTAAAGGTAGGGCAGAGAAGGTGAAGTGGGCATGAAAAGCGGAATTAAGTCCTTATGATCTTTGAGAATGCGTTTCAAGCCACTATTAAATGATTTGATGACGTCATCCTGCGGGTTCTTCCTAAGTTTGCTGTATGTGGCGGGGTCCTGGAGAAGCTCGTTCATCTTTCTGATGTAGTCCACTTTGTCCATAATAACTATGGGTTAGCCTTGTCTGCTTTAGTAATATGGAGCTCCCCATCTTTTTTTAATTGTGAGAGGCCATCTCGAAAACGTTTAGGAAAGTTATCTTCGTAATTACCATTCGCCGCACTATAAACGAGGCCTTTAACTATGTTAAACAAATACTGAGGGAGATTACACTGTTTTTCAAAACACGCGAGACTGTAACAAATTTGTAAAGCCGAAGGTTTTTTAACAATAAAAAAGGACATACCATATCCAAGGGCACTTTTTGCATCGTCACTAATGTTTTTCGAAGAAAGGTTCAAAACACACTTTGAGCTTGCTTTTTTACTCCACTGACTATTTCGAATGAGACTTAATTTTCCGATCCAAAATGTTACGACATTGTCAATAGAAATATTCTTGAGTCTGCCATTATCCAACTTTCAAATAACTTCAACATAAGCAAAGGTCTTTTTCAACTCGATCCTGTTGTTTTGAATTCCTTCAAAACAAATTTAGATAAAAAGGGTAGGACGCTAAATCTTTGGTAAACTTGTACGCTACTTTATTAACTTTTAATCTTCATTTTATTTTTATATATATTGAAACTTGACTCTAAAAGGCAAAGTGTTAAAACCCGGGCAGATTTCCAGTATAAATTTGTATTTTTATAATTCATTTGATCTTGTGCTAAAAATCGATATTTTTCCTTACAAATCTGTTTGCCTCTTTGTTAATCCTCTAATTTTTAATTTTTTAATTTTTATTTTTACTTCTCCGTTTATTGCATATATATATATATATATATATGTGTGTGTAGATATGTATGTATATATATATATATATGTTTGTGTGTATGTATGTTATTTATTGATTTTTTTCTTTCTGTAACCTATATATAGGCCGTAACCTTTTATGTACTTCAGTGTTGCTGAGGATGTCATTAGACGAAAGCGCTTGAGCACCTTTTTGTGTTTCCTTTCCTTCGTGGTTTTATTCATCATAATATATATATATATACATATATTATATATATATATATACATATATATATACATATATATATATATTAGGGTGGTCCAAAAAGTTAAAGCATCGACTAAGTTCTCTCCACAAGGTTGGTTTTATGCCTCTTGATGTGGACAGTATGTGTGCAAAGTTTCACGTTATTCGGTTAATATTTAGGGGTCGCCCCACTTGCCCCCTTTTTGAAAATTTGGGAAAATATATAGACAACTGAATAACTAAATTTTTTTGGTTCTCAAAGAATATGAAAGAAAACAGTAAGACAATAGGACATGATAATGGGTGTATCGTCATTATTTCTTCTGCTGCATCAGAGTCGCCTTGGATGGTATTGGTATCTGTTTTCGGTGGGCGGCTACGAGTTGTAGGAGGTACTGCTTCTGGTCCTCGTTTCGTGTCAAAGTGTCATTGTAGCGTTGTGCGAGAGCAATACCTCGCTCGGCAGCATCATTGACGACTTTCATCTTTAAGGCGCGATCTCTAAGTTCCCTGTAGTTCTTGTCATTTGGCCATTCCCGTGGATATTTTTGAAGTAACTGGCGCGCTTCCTCCTTACCTCCAACTTTCAAGGCATCAAAGAGGGTCAATGTCCTTTTCGTGACGAAGGATGCCACATCATTTTCAACACCAGCTTCCGCCATGTCAATTCGTCGGGGGCAGCCATTCTTTTGGGGATGTTGGAGGTGTTGAACCATTCTCCTTTTGGTATCAGGATCGATCCTATTATCGAAGAAGGCCAGTCCAATCAGATGCTCCGACAAGTACCACAGGTGGCGTCTTAGAGCTGTCTTCGCCGCTTGTGCAGCTCCTCCGTGTGGATATTTTTCCAGAAGATGCAGCATTTTGAGATCATTGAGAGGAGCTTGTGTCCCCATTGGCGCTTCATGCCAGTACTTGACGTAAATCAGACTGACAAATAAAGCCAGCTGAGTCACGTTTCGTTCTTCGCGTGCTGCTGTGAGCTTGAATTGATAGTGAAAGAGGTAGATTTTGAGCGCATAAATCGCCTTCGCCATCCATCTCGCGTGGTGCATGGGACCCGGAGCTCGGATAAAGAGTTGACCACCAGTCTTTCCCCCCAGGAAGAGCAAAGATAGTTCAAGGAACTCCTTGTAGTCGTCACGAGGTTGGCTTGCCTGAAGAGCGTTAGGTAAGTAAGTGAGCATCTCTTTTCTCATCTCTTGGAGTTGAGGGTTCTCGAACAAGCTGTCCGATGCTGAGACAAATGCTTCGTGGGAGAGAGATGGCCATTCCTTTTGAAATCGCTTAAAAAGGCCTGTTTCAGGACTTCCTGTTGAGCCAAATATTGAGGCAAAGACATCAGCAAGTACGACTTCAAGTATATGATGTCGACAACCGATCCAAACTAGCTCGTGACCCAATGCTTCTTCAATCCTGACACAGGCTCCGCGATGTAAACCCGTGTTTGACGCAGTGGTATCGAAGACGAGACCTCTCACATGCTGTTCCACGTTCCATAATTTCATAGTTTGAAGGCATGCCTGGGCCTGTGCTTCTCCAGTTCCTTGTTTCATCTTTGGGACACCAAGCAGCTTCTCCTGTCCATTGAATGTTATAAGGATTGCTATCCGATGCACATTCGTTCTTCCCTTCAATGCCGGGGAGAAGCTTTCCGTCCCAATGGAGAAGGACAGGGTCTTCTAGAGAGAATGATTCTAGGTCTTCTCGAGCTGCCTGTTCTCGCCCACTTTCTCTGTAGCGATGAATAGAGCTCCGAGAGCACGTCATCCCAGACAGATCATGCCCCGCGGCCTGTAATACAGCTCCAGTTACGAAAACAGCATTCCGGTCAGAAAGATTGGTGCGATCCATTGCTCCAATGACTTCTGGAGATTGGAAAATGTTCGTAACCTTGTTCTTGGGACGCTTTGGTGCCGGAGCTTTAGACGAAGAAGGAATCGGAACCGATGGTCTATAGTCGTCGTCGTCTTGCGAAAAAAGGGAAGAAGAAGAAGAGGAAAGATCAATTGATGACACTCCTGCTTCTTCCAAATCTTTCTGTGTGCTTCATGCCTTGCCTTCCTCTTGGCTTCCTTCTCCATTCTGGATCGCTTTCTGTCCTCTTGTGTAGTCATTTCCTTATCAATGCCAGCCATGCTGCAAGAATTGACGTCCTTGCGCTGCATGGACAGGAAATTTCGGTCCTCAACGTTGACGATTGTGCTCATGGCATCACTGGTTGCGATGTCAAACAGTTCCTGGATGTCCGCTTTGAAGATATCTTCATTCATTCTATCGCTGGCACGTTGCCTGGTCCTGTGCTTCTTGAGTGTTTTGTAGCGGTCTAAAAGCTTTGAAAGCTTACGGACACAGGAGTCGATCCGTTGAGTTGGGATCCGCGCTCGGGTCCAGACTTCAATCACCCTCTGGCATGCCTGGTTCAGACTGTCGGAGGTGGTTTGCTTTTGATTGATGTGGTGGTATTGCCCCAAGAGGAGGGCGTCAAGGCATGTAGGGAGCCTTGACGTGGATAAAGTTCCAGTTGCCATCCCTAGAAGCCAAACTTTTGGAATTGATCGAGTTTGAGCCATCGGACCTACGGAAGAAAAAGTACATTATATAATATATATATTCAGAGTGGGGCGACCTCTAAATATTCACCAATCACGCTGCAATTTTGCACAGACCATGTGGACACTAAATGGACAAACACCACACTTGTGGAGACTATCTAAGACAATTTTGAAATTTCCCCCTATGGATTTGGACTACCCTAATATATATATATATATATTATATATATCTAATATATATTATATATATATATAAACATATATATATATATATATATGCATATATATATATATATACATATATATATATATATGCATATATATACATATATATATATATACACATATATATATATATATATATATATATACATATATCGGTTCCGCAAAAAAAAAGGAGCATGACGAAAATTGCTCTCACGCCGCATTTTTTGCCGGACCCTTAAATGTTATATTCTAGCTAAAGATAAAAGAGCCCCGAGTTGTATAAAACAAATTTCATCAAAATCGGTCATAAAATAAATATTTATGGCCACAAACGTGCAATGACTAAAAAAGTGAATTTCCGCGTAAAAATTTAATTTTTTCTCATTTTAAATTATTTTTTTCAGATGCCTAAATAATTTTAATCAATAAAAATGATAATATGCCCTTTTCTAAAGAAGATAAAATATTAATAAAACATTATAGACTTGATAAAAATTATGGCGCAATAAAATTATTACAAGAGTTTCCGAATGAACCATGGTCGAAAGGAGGTTTGGACAAGCTGTTAAGAAAAATCGACGAAACTGAAAGTACTGAAAGGAAACAAGGAAGCGGGAGGCCAAGATCAGTTCGAACCGAAGAAAACATCAGAGATGTGGAACTAAGAATTTGTAGTCAAGAAGGCAGACCAGGGACTCACGTGACACCGTCCAGAATTGCTAATGAGTTGAGCATATCCGAAAGTAGCGTCAGAAACATTATTAAAAACGACCTTGAATTAAAACCTTATAAACGGATACACGGGCAGAAATTAATTGAAGTTAACGAACAGAAAAGAGTTGTTTGTTCTGAACGCATGTTAAGAAATATCACTCCCGAAAAGTAGACCTCGGATTTTTTACTGACGAAAAGAAGTTTACGGTAGAACCACCGCGAAATTCCCAAAATGACAGAGTGTATTCAAGAGTTAATTGTAAAAATGAAATACCAGATGATAGACTTTATGCTACCCGTAATCATTTTTCTGCCAGCGTAATGGTATGGTCGGTGTGTCTAAACTAGGCAAGACATCTGTTTTTTTCGTAGAGCCAAACATCAAAGTAGACGCCCGCTATTACATTGAAACTTTGTTGGAACAAATGCTGCCCGAAATGAGACGATTGGCGAATAATGGTTACTTCTTATTCCAACAGGATGGCGCTCGGGCGCATACCGCTAAGTCAACTATTGAATTTTTAGAAAATAATGTTCCTGAATTGCTTTCCCCAAAAGATTGGCTCCCTAATAGTCCAGATTTGAATCCCGTAGACTACGGAATATGGGAAATGTTGGCTGAGAAAGTGTACAATAGGGTGGCCCACTTTTCAATTTTTTTTGAAAAGTATAGGTGATCGTGGTTTTTCCCATTATTTGGCACTATACTAGCACATTGGTACCATTTTTACAAAAATTGATCAATATTTAGGGGTCTCGCATCGACCTTGAAATTACTAGTTTTTTTTTTAAAATGCGTACTTTTTAACTTTTTACTGAATCAAGATAAATCATTAAGTAGGGATGTTTTCTGAATCCTCTTAATGAGAGAAGTGGTTTGGTGTGCCTGCCAATGTCATACGACTAACGGTTTAAAGGTTGTGCCTGTATACAGGTAATACCAATGTGCTAGTATAGTGCCAAATAATGGGAAAAACCACGATCACCTATACTTTTCAAAAAATGAGTCACCATACCCGGGCGGAATGTATAATGTATATAGGTAATTAGAAAATGCATTATGCCTGTGCCAGGTACCTAACCTATTTCTTTTTTTGCAGATCATAACATTTTGAAATTCTGTCTGAGTTCTTCATCCTTTGTCATGGACAAATCGATGGCAACCATAACTGGAAGAACTCTTGAAACTACAAATAGAGAGTCATCAAAAGGAAAGGCGAAAATAACATCGCTACCTTCTCTAAGATCGGTCTCGGAAATTTTTTTAGTTGGCCAACCGTCGTCCTCCATCAGTGGTAGCAAATTGCCAACAACACGGCAGGTTTTGCAATACTTCTTCAGTGTTATCCAGTACACTGCTAACAGGAAAGACGCATTCAAAGAAACCGTAAACAACGTCTTAAAGTTTTGGAACATGGCCCGCATTAAAACAATCACAAAGCTCAACTGCGAACGGAAGCTAGAGGCATTGTGGAAAGAGTGGCACTTACTCCAAAAGAGCAAAAAACGAGAAACTGACGCCGGAGGAAAACGGCAGAAGTTTTCGGACAGTGTGGACAAGCTGTGGGATGTCGGAGCATCTGACGCTGTCGAAGATATAAAGAAGAATCGACTGCTGTCCGACAAGGACAAGAAAGAAGACATTGACTTCTACCTCGATCAACGTGGTCCTCGGGTGGCAACGATGAGCGGGAACGATAAAGTTTTCGCTGTAAAAACAAAGCTACAGGAAGGAAGAAAACGTCCTCGCCAGGAGCCGCAAACCTCAAAGTGTGCATACGAAACCGGAAATGAGGCCATGGAGAATGATGATACTGGCATGTCAGGAGAGTCGGAGACAGAACTAGCGTTCCCCCTGCCGAAAGAGCCAAGTGTGCCTGTCAATCTTCCTCGCCGCATCCTTAATGCACCTGCTGTCATGGAAGTGGCTGATCGTTTCCGCATGTCCAATAATCAGGTGCGTTTTGTGTATTCATCGATAGCGTCAGTTTTAAAGTGTCCCGTAACCCACATGTATTCTTGACAGTTTCCTTTCCACTTTCCATTCTCTACATAGGTAGTAAGCATTGTGACTGCTATCACACGTTCGGCGGATCCCCCAGCAGACCTCAATCAGTTCAGCATCTCGAAAGAAACGGCTCGCCGGGGAAGAGTGTCACATCGCCGTGAAGTGGCGACGGCTGTGAAGGACTCCTTCACGCCACCGAGGCACACTGTTGTCCACTGGGATGGCAAAATGGTCAAGGTCAGTTGATTAAGTTTTCATAGCTATCAATTTAGTAATGAGATTCATGAAGCATAATGTCAATTAAAAAGAGAACTGAATGTGAACAAAAATAGGTTACTTTACAACCATGAAATTGAAATATATGGCATGTGTTTCAGAACTTCCTTGGAACGGCGGAGCACCGCCAAGCAATTCTCATCTCCGGGGCTCCTCATTGCACAGAAGGAAACTTGCTGTCAGTCCAGCTGTTGCTGACGGCACCGGACTGTCGCAGGCGCGGGCAACCATACATGCTCTCGAAGATCGGGGATGTGAGGAGAGCGTCATCGGACTCTGCTTCGACACCACTTCCACCAACACGGGGAGGGTGCAGGGTGCAGTTCTCAGGCTGGAAAACATGCTCGGGCGACCGCTACTCCAGCTGGGATGCCGTCATCACGTCCTAGAGCTTATCGTGGGGGCAGTAGCCGTCACCCTGCTCGGAAGGACTACGGCACCAACTGATCCTTTGTTTCAGCAGTTGAAGAGAAGGTTAGTTCATTTTTTGTGCAAGGTAAAGTTAGGACACACATGATATTCCACTAGTTTATAAAACAGCAAGCCAAACCGGAACTTCAGAGTTTTCTCACAATTTTCTTGTTTATTATTTTTGAAGATGGGACGAGCTCGATCTCTCGACCTACTGCAAGCTTCTGGTTTCGTCGGAGACGATTACCGGGAAGTGGCAGAGATCACGCTCCTGGTACTCGGGACACAACCACGCCGTGGCATTCACCTCATGCGCCCAGGAGCCTACCACCACGCAAGATGGATGGCTAAAGTTAGTATTTTCAAACAAAAATAATTTTAATCTAGAGATAAGTTTAAATGTTATTCAAAGATAAACATTTCATTATAACGCAAACAAAGTAATTGGTAACAATAAACCTGTCTTACTTACAATGGTGCCTATTCTGTTTCAGGTCATCTACTACACAAAACTGCTGATGTTCAGTAGGCAGCTGGAGCTCGACGCCGAGCTGGTCGACAAACTGCACAGGATCGTGGTGTTCATCGCTCTTCTGTACGTACCAGCTTGGTTGGCGGCCCCTGTAGCAGCTGATGCGCCGTTGAATGACCTGGTACTATACCAGCGTTTTCTGAGGTATAGGGCAGTGGACCGCGAGGTGGCAGAAGCGCCACTGGCAGTGATGAGGCGGCACTTCTGGTATCTGAGGCCTCATACCGTCATCTTCGCTCTATGCAGCAACAAGGTGGATGGCACTGTGAAGCAACAGATGGCAGAGAAGCTGTCCCACCTCCCTGTACCCAAAGACTTCACATACGAGAGCGTCTCAGTCGACGAGATGACGCTACTCCCCGACCTGATCGACGAGTCCTTCTGGTTCTTATTTGCAGGTCTGAAGATGTATGGGTCTTCGTGGCTCACCCTGCCAACTGATAAGTGGGACGAGAACGAGGACTTTTGTCGTCTGAAGGATGTGATCTCTAATCTCCAGGTCACCAATGACGTCGCTGAAAGAGGAGTCCAACTGATACAAGACTATGCGAACACGGTCACAAAGGACGAGGCACAGCTGCAGGATCTTCTGCAAGTGGTGGAAAAGAACCGGAAAGAGCTCGGCGACTTCAAGAAGTCATCACTCGCCACGATGACATAACATCAGATCTGAAAAGTCGCGGTTTAAGATAAAAATATGGTTTCGTCTTCAAATATTTTGTTTACTCGTTCAAGCCTTACCACAGCTAAAAATTTACTTTATTTTCGAATATTGTGCAAAAATAATACAGCCTTTTTAGCATTTAATAATAATGATGTTAGCAGTTTTTGGGTATATAAACCCACTAAAAACTTCCATTGTCATTCAGAAGCTAATTCAGAGGCTGAGCACTACCTGTACATTTTAGCAGTAAATTACAGTTGAAGATAGTTTTTATCTTATCCTTCGAGCCTTGCTCTCTTCAGAAGAAACTTAGTCATTAAACTTTCCGGATACGCTATAAGAAGAATCCGGAACCTTCAGCATTTTTAGTAAGTCTATCAGAGTCCTCCGAGCCACTATAGAAGAACTCGGAGAGTAATATAGAAGAAAACTACTGCAAGTCACACATCCGTTGCTGCCACCTAACTAGAACCCCCGTCGACTTCGAACCACCCGGGCCATAGACGGAGGGGTTAACAACTGGCGACCCTTTAACCAGGATCTTCACGACTCCAGGATTCTTCCAGTCTTCCAGACCCTGGAACCAGAACCAACACCCAGTTGACCGGCGTGTCACGACTTCTAGTTCGTCACATCCACCCTTGAACCGGTGCGTCACGACTCCAAGTTCTCCACGCCTAGTTTTCATCCAAGAACAAGTGGCCAGCAAGACACGTCTTCAGGACACGTCTCTAAGGATTTCGCCGTAGGAATCTTGTTAAGTACAAAACTCTTTTTTAAAATAATTTCTAAACATTTGAAAAGTCATTATTATTAACAATTAATATTTAATATTGAGCCAGAATTAACACAAAACACAGTGAACACTTCAGACACCAGTGATACATTTTTTTATTGAAAACAGTATTGTCACAGAATTATTTTCAGTTATTTTTACTATTCTAGTTAGTATAGTATAATTTTATTTAATGTACCAAACATAGTATTACCATACCTTCACGTACATTCGAGTGAAATTTTGTTTACATTTTTATTTTTGTTTGCAATCTTTTCAAATTTTCCCCTAGTTAGGCAAATTGTTGTGCATTTATTTTTTTAGATAGTGTAGTTAGGAAAACCCCTTAAGTGATCATTCCATAAATTAAGATCGGTCAAGCAGACCTAATTAGAACACATTAATAAGTACCTTCACATATGAGCGATTCAGACGGTGCGCTTTCTGACATCGAAAATTTACCTACACCCATTTTTCCACCTACCCCGCGCCCTTCAAACATCCCAAACAACAAGCCAATATGTCTCAGTCTCAAACCCCCGCCCCAGCATACATTAACTTAGGCAGACTAGTAAACCTTCCTCATACTGTTTTAATTTTTAAGGGGACCATAGATAATCGTTTTGTTGAACCACGCGTAAGACCTTGGGTTGAATCTTTAGAGCAACATTTCTTACGCGAAAATATTACCGATGATGATATAAAAATTAGGAAGCAAAAAGATTTATCGACCCGAAAGAAGGGAATGCTCATGACACAGTCACTTACGTCCCATCAATTAGCGAAGCTACAACATGGGACGATTTTAAACAAAACTTATTAGAATTTTTTAAAGAAATAACCCTTGCACAACCCTTAGCCACGTTAGAAGCAGTCTTCCAAGCTAAATGGAAGAAAGAGGAACACGAAGATTTAAACAATTTTATTACACGTACACAAACTTGTAGGAGAAGCCCTCCGGGCCGCAGAAAATGCATGTGGCATAACTTTCACTTCGAAACAAAGAAATCTAATAGTAGCCACAACCATTTACCAAAACCTACCCGGAGCACCTAAAAAAAAGTTTCAGGAGTTTTTAAATGTTGACAAACCTGTAAGTGTAGCCATAAACAAAACACGGGAACATTACCCCGATTTAGCAAACCAAACTACCGAAAGTAGAGAAACCCCTGTACATTATATTCACAGCAGCAGCCACAACACCAACAACAACCTATAAATCGAGGCCAATGCAGGGAACACACCCAGAAACAAGCCCCCCAAACCCAGAATACACGCCCTCCTCCACAGTGTTTTAACTGCGATAGTTTGGGCACATGATAAGTCAATGTAATTACCCTCGTATTGCTCCCACTGTCACGAACATGGTCATCGCCGTGGCGATCGCCAAAAGTGTGCTGATAAAGCCCCTGCAGGGTATAGACCCCACTTTCAGAAACCAAACCAACCACGTTCCCAAAACGTATCCCAAAAGTCATCCAATCCCCAGAAACCAGTCCATTCCCAGCCTCAGTCGAACTACCAACCCAATAGATCACGACCACAGGGTCAACCACACTCTTACCCCATGTACAAACCTCAGTACAACCAGCAAGGTCAACTAGTTCGGTACGTAGAAGTACCCGTGGAGGAATCATTTTCCCCAGAGAACAGTTTTCAAGAACACCCTCCAGCGTATGATATCCCGTAGAATATGACCCAGGTCCTCCCATAGAAGACCATTCGAGCCCTTTTTTAGACCCTACATTGGAGGCAGCAGTTCAACCTCCTCCCTCCTAAATTACAGTAATGAACCCAGATACGCACACAAACTCCCCATCAGGATAATAGGTGCGGACCTCCTAGATTTAATAATAAATTGTAGCACCGATAACCAAGATTTAACTGCTCTCCTAGATACAGGAGCACACGCGACGTTAATTAAGAAACAATGTGTAGATGAATTACTAGAGAGTACAAATTACAAATATGAACTTAAGGCACCATCCTGCCAACTCAGAGGAGTTACGGGCACACCCATACCTACATACGGAGAAATTGAGTTATATTTAGAAGTTGGAAACGCGGTATACCCCGCGAAATGTTGTATAGTGGACACAGTCGCCACCTTTCAGACAGACATCCTACTAGGTATGGATTTTTTTAACCGGAATCAATGGGAGATTTACCCAGCCGGAAAGTTAGTAAAGTGTCGAAATAGGACACACCATCTCCGCGAGAATGACAGACAACTTAATGCTAATAGACTTAGCTCAGTTCAGATTTCCGAAAGAAATAGGAAACCCCCTCCACTTGATAGCAGATCAAGTCAGCCGGTTGCATCCAGAGGGACAACCGCTCCAGAAATCAGACCCCAGGGTAATCAGTTCCAGTTGTTGAATCCAGTTGGATCAACACAGTCAGTTTCCAGTCAGTCAGTTTCCAGTCAGCCAGTTTCCAGTCAGCCAGTTTCCAGTCAGCCAGTTTCCAGTCAGCCAGCTTCAGTTCAGCCAATAAGGCAAATTTTAGTCGCCGAACCAGAATCAGATTCACAATTTTTCATATGCCCTACCGAGCATATAACAGTAGCACCTTATGAGAAGATTTGTTTCCTAGCAAAAGTAGTTAACAGTCAAGGAAAATTATTAGAGTCAGAGCGTACTCTGATTACAGAGAAAAGTAATTTCAAAAGAGATGTTCTTATTGCCCAAGTCCTTAGTCAGAGTCAGAATTCAGCTATCCCTGTTGTTTGTTTAAACAAAGGAAAAAGTCCTATAGAATTAACTTCAAATCAGAAAATAGGAACTGTTTCCACAGTAGAAGTAGATTCAGATTTCCCCATCAGTATGATAAATCGTGTTTCCAGTTCCTTAGATTAAATCCTTCAGTATTAAAAGAAGAATATAAGAAATGTCTGGAGCACTCCCTTCAGGAGTCACCAGCTTTACAGGATCCCAAACTAATGGAATCACTTCTCGATTTCCTGATAAGAAATAGAGATGTGATTGCCCTAAAAGGAGATCCTCTGGGCCGAACTAATTTGGTCCCTTTTGAAATCAAGTTGGAACCCAATTCCAAACCCATTTTCATTCCTCCCTATCGGGTTCCACATTCCCATTAGTCACTATTGAGGAACACATCAAGGACATGTTGGAGCAGGATGTCATTCAGCCTTCAGCTAGTCCCTGGTCCGCTCCTATGATTCTCGTCTCCAAAAAGGACGGAACATCTCGCCCTTGTATAGATTTTAGACGCCTGAACAACATTACCATCCCAGACCGTTTCCCGATTCCAAACATGCAGGAAACAATTCTGAACGTAGGGAAAGCGAACTTTTTTCATCCCTCGATTTAGCATCGGGTTATTGGCAAATGGAGGTCAGTCCCGAATCTCGGGCATTGACTGCTTTCTCCACTAACCGAGGCCATTACGAATTCCAGGTTTTACCTTTCGGAGTCCGAAATGGGCCTGCTAATTTCTCTAGGTTGATGAATATAGTCCTTTCCGACCTATTAGGTGTCGAAGCTCTCGTTTATCTTGACGATATTATCGTCTACAGTTCGGACATAAAAACACACTTTCAACGCCTTCAGAATGTGCTATCACACTTGAGAAAAGCACACCTTAAACTGAAGCTTGCAAAGTGCAATTTTTTACAAGAATCCCTGGTATACCTAGGATTCCTACTCTCGTCCACAGGAATTAAACCTGATCCAGCCAAACTCGAAGCCCTGGAAAGGTACCCTGTACCCAAGACCATCGACGACGCCCGTGCATTTATTGGTTTTGTCGGATTCTATCGGAACTTTATCCCCCAATTTTCGAATATTGCTAAACCCATTACTAATTTGTTCCAGAAAAATTCGAAATTTAACTGGGAATCCGATCACCAACATGCCTTTGAAACTTTAATTAATAAACTAACCTGTCATCCCATTTTACAATATCCTGATTACACAAGACCCTTCATCATAGCCACAGATGCTTCCTCCTATGGACTAGGAGCCGTCCTGTTACAGGACGTAGACGGTGTGGAATTACCCATTGCTTATGCCAGT
This sequence comes from Bathynomus jamesi, assembly GCA_023014485.1. Lineage (NCBI taxonomy): Eukaryota > Metazoa > Arthropoda > Malacostraca > Isopoda > Cirolanidae > Bathynomus > Bathynomus jamesi. The sequence continues at coordinate 492,680 of JAJOZX010001973.1, forward strand.
CAACTTCTCTCTGCACCTCAACGGAATTATTCCACTACGGACCGAGAGGCCCTAGCGGTATATTGGGCTTTGAAAAAATTCCGAAATATCGTCTATGGCTACGATGTAACCATCAAGACTGATCATAAGCCACTCACGTACCTCTTCAAGGACAAGCTACTTGAAGGACGATTGAGTAGATGGGCTCTGTTGATTCAGGACTTTGCAGCGAAAATCGTATACAAACCGGGAAAACTGCAAGTTATTCCAGACGGATTGTCGAGACTCAAGCCCGACGCCCAAGTGAATAAAATAGGAATTCTTCCTGTGTTCGACTACGAGTGTCTGCAATACTCCCAACAACAGGACCAACACACCCAAACCTTCGGGCGCGCCTGGAACAAAAGGAACCATCGAAGGTAAAAGAACAGTACAACCTCAAAGATGGGCTCGTACATTTCAGGAACGAAGATGGAAACGACCTCGTGGAGATACCAAAGGATCTCGTCGATATAGCCATTGGACTTTGTCACGACTCACCTTTGTATGGACACATGGGGCCGGATCGCACCATCAAGAGTCTTTTGGAGCGATACCACTTTCCCGAGATGAACAGAAAGGTACAAGAATACATCGCCGAATGTCCGTCGTGTTTAAAGCATAAGGGCAACGTACCATCCACAGCTCCGATGCATAAATATCCAGTATGCCAAAGGCCCTGGCAAAGAACTGGAATGGATATACTGGGACCATTTCCCAAACATCAAAGGGAAATCAGTACATCATTGTGTTTACGGACCACTTCTCGCGTTACAGCGAAGTAGCCGCCATTCCAGACCAGACCTCGGAAACTGTGGCAAGAGCCCTAGTGGAACGCGTCATCCAAAATCATACCACTCCTTCCATCCTAATCTCGGATAACGCCCTTAGTTTCACTTCCAAACTGTTCGAGTCACTCTGTAACATGTGTAAAATTAAAAATACACACATTGTGGCATACCATCCGCAGGCAAACGGCTTAGTGGAAAGGCACAATCGAAAGATCTTGGAAGCCCTGCGCCACGTTGTCGATGCATCCTCCCGTACATGGGATGATTCCCTTCCCATGGTACAAACAGCCATCAACAATGGCTATAATGTGTCCATCGGGGACACCCCTCATTTCGTTCTCTATCACTACGACAAGCGTCTACCTTTTGATTTGCCCGACCAAACCGACCCGGCAGTTCTAACATCTTCCGAAATGGCAGAAGCAAATCAGCAACTAGCTGAACGATCTTTCAAGATTTTTGACATAATCCGCTATGCCCTCGACCAACGAAACCAACAGATGGAGCAAGAGCAACATAGGCGTCATCCCCGTCAACGGACTATAATCGTCGGTATGCGATGTTATCTGAAGAGCGTGAAACCGCCAGGTGCTCATCGCAAATTATACCCAAAATGGGATGGCCCATATAGGATTATGAAAAACCTCGGAAAAAATCGTTATGAAATCCTCGACCTCCGGGATCATTCCAAACTAAAGATCATTCACGCTGACAATTTGAAGATAGCTTCCGAACAACACCTTCCCAAAAAACAGCTGCCAGGCGTTCGAGCCGCCTATCCTTCAAAAGGTCAAGATATTAACAAATCGGGCAGGGATCAAAAAACTGAAGTGGTCACCGCGGGAACCGCTACCCATGACGAAGATTGGTACCTCGTAATACCACCATTACTCGAGGCAATCTCTGAACAAGAGGAGGCCCCAGAGCCAAGCGTCCCATCGGACCCAGACCCTGGAGAAACCCCTTCGAGAGGATCACTCAGTGGCTAACTCCACCATCTCCTCCAACTCCACCATCTCCTCCAACCACCATCTCCTCCAACTCCACCATCTCCTCTGTCACCACCCTCGCCGATTGATGATCGACGCACGGACCCTACATACCGCCCGCAAATGCATCACCCACGTGAACTAGAACCTTCACATAAGAAACGAACCCGCTCAGAATCCGAGCTCAACGGTCGACCCCCATTGCCACCAAAACGAGGCCGACCCCTTCGCCCACAAACACAAGTATCCACACAAGTATCCACACAACTACCCCCAGCTCCGTATAACTTAAGGCGTAGAAATGAATAAAATTGTCCCCCTTATAATTTTCCAAATTATTTACTCTTGTAGACCTAGCATTAAAATTTCTACCGGAGTTGTTATAGAAAAACTTGCAGAAGGTAAATTTTTGAAAGGGCTCGCAGACCTTTATATAAATTTGCAACCCCCTGCTAGAATTAAAATCAATCTCCTTCAGATCCAAACCCAATTAAAAACGTTTAAAAGTAAAGTGCAGAATTCTTTCCAAGGAAAAGATCAGATTAGTCGCGTTCTGTTAGAAAATACCCTCGAAAATATTCAAACTACAGCACGCGCCCTATCAGAAATATTAGCCTTACCATGGATACAAACTGAAACTAAAAACTCAGAAAACTTTAACCAAAGAAGTAAACGGGGACTGATAGATATAGGAGGGAAACTGTTCAAAGGTTTATTCGGATTAGCAACCGAAGAAGATATTAAAAGAATTGAACTTAAATTGAATCTCTTCGCGCGAAATCGACAATATAATGGACCAGTGACGTGCACAGACTTTCAGAAGAAAGGGGCTCAGTTGAAAAAAGGGCACTCCCCTAACATTTTTAAAAATGAAATCCGCAATGCCATTATAGGCTATATATATGTATACACACACAAAGAAAAATTTTAAAATTGTATGTGGTAAATATTCTTAAATTCCATTAAATTCAATCCATTATTTTTGTATATAAAGCTGATTAAAGAAAATAAATGAAAATTTGTTGTAAAAAGGCATGTTTTTATTGCAAGATTTTCAAAAGATATGAAGATATTGAAATATTGGAGTGTATTTACAATTATTATTCAATTTTACTTATATTGACTTTTAGCTTGCTCATCATATAAATTACAGTATTCTGCTGTATATACATTTAAATATGGAATAATATGAAACTATAAATTAAAGATTTATAGAAATATACTGTGGGCTATTTAATATGATGGCCACAGCTCTGAAGTAGCAATAGAAAAATATTGATTCTTATCAGGAAAATACAAAAGCAAAAATTATATTCTTAATCATCTACAATGAAATGCATACTGAAGAATAAGGAAGCCAACATGTTTAATAAATCATAATAGCAGTCTCCTGTTGGCCATGCGCTTGAAAATGTTTATCACTTCTTCATTATCAACAGGGATGTCTTTCTCAATGCTAAGCAGCATGAGATCGGAGAGTCTTTCTTCTCCACACAGGCTCCGCAGTTTATGCTTAACTAACTTGAGCTTGGAAAAGGAGCGCTCCACATTTGCTGTTGTTACTGGAAGTGTTGCATAAATTTTAAGCAACTCATTATGAGTTGCTTAAAATTTATGCAACACTTCCAGTAACAACAGCAACTGTGGAGCGCTCCTTTTCCAAGCTCAAGTTAGTTAAGCATAAACTGACGCCCTCCCTGATTGACAAAATAATAGTAACGGTATGTTAAGTTTATTATTCTAATAAAAAAATCATAGATCAAAGTAATTCCAGTTTTGAAAATCTGTTGTAGTAGTAGTAACTAAATAAAAATATAACTAATTAATTCAAATTTATGTCGAATCAATATATTTATGAATTTTGACTAAAAGGGCACTTTTGATATGAAGAAGAAAAAGGGCAGGGGCTCAAGCACCCCAAGCCCCCCCCCCCCTGTGCACGTGCCTGTAATGGACACATGTTAGAACAAACTATTAGGTCATTACACGAAAACAATCGCTTCCTCCACTCCCTTTCGGACAGATTCACATACCTCGAATCCATGTTAGCTCAGTACAAAGAACACAAAAGATATCTAGAATTAATAGAGATAATGAACCTACAAGTAACCCTAATCGATAAATACTTACAACGAATAACTACGATTCATTCCAAGGTTTTGCGTGCAACCCAGCTAGCCCATGGAAAAATCACTCTTTCCACCCTAATACCATGGGAAATACTTCAGTCCTTGATTCACATCGCCCAGTCACAATTAAAATTATCACCCATATTCCCACTCAGCCACACTAATTACCCTCAATTTCTAGAATATACCTGGACTGTACATGGACCACGCCCCTACACATACCTCATAATTATACCATTTTTCGATGTCCTCACTTATGACGTATAAATTTCACCCTTTCCCAACACCCTACCAAAAAACTCTAATGTCTATCGATTGTATTTACCCACCGTACCACCTTACCTTTTCCTCACCAAAGATCTATCAGCTTATTCTATGATGTCAGATAGCGACGTCCGGCATTGCCGATTCCCGCAACCAAATAAACAACTCGTCTGCCCTCCACTCAAACCAGTTATTCTTCCAACTACTAGGTCTTGCTTTATCGATTTAATTCGTGACCGGCATGCCCCCGTATGTTCATTTAAAAAATTTCATTCCCCTAAAACCATCCAACTACGAATTGGACCAGACATCTGGGTTTCCTTTGCGAACAGGACTGCCGCTACTCTCGAGTGTCCATCGAATTATTCCCTCATTACAATCCCTATGGTTATTCGGCTACCAATTGGTTGCTCCTTGTGTTCAAAAGCCCTCCAAATATACAACCCGTATAAGGTTACCCTTAATAACTCATACCCATTCCCGTCGCAAATTAAATTTAAACCCGTCATAGAGATCTTAAATCTCTCCATAAAACCCGTAACCATCCTACCCGAACTACATGCCCCTGAATGGAATGATCAATTGAGCCGGTTTAAAATTTCGGATGATAACCAAAACAACCTCTTACAA
>JAJOZX010001973.1:502500-712500 GCA_023014485.1 Bathynomus jamesi
AATGTAATTTAAAAACAAAGGGGCATGATCTTTATGCTTGAAAATGACATAACGTTTAAATAAAATAGGTTTAAAGTCAGGCGGACAACCCCTCAGCCACTTTTCCTTGTGAAAGCAAAGAAAACTATTAGCGAAAGACGGATTAAGGGGAGAATCCATTGCCATTCCCTCGTGCTGGTGGAAAAGTTCTTTATTAAAAAAGAAAATGGTATCCTGGACTAATAACTTTAAAAGTTTTGAAAATAATTGTTTGCTTAATCCCAAAATGTCATTAGTGGAGCCAAACAAAGAATTTATAATAATATCACGAGTTTCAAATACAGGTACATTGGTAAACAAAGACTGAACATCAAAGAAAGCCATGAAACAATCCTTAAATTTCAACTTGTTGACACAATCAACAAACTCAAAAGAATTTCGCAGTGAAGTGACTACGTGTGAGAAGGTTTATGATTGGCTATGATTGGGACCAAAAATTTTGCGAGGTTATAACTTGGAGTATTTATGGCTCAGGGGCCATAAATATACTCAGGGGCCATCTTCATTTAATCACATTAAAAATTATTGTGGACTGAGGACCGAAACGTTTGGCCAATAAATGTTGACAGTCGTTTCTTTTGTCTTTATATTTCTATTGATAAGAAGATTCCCGAAGAACACTTCTATCGTAACTATATATATATATATATATATATGTGTGTGTGTGTGTGTGTGTGGTATGATGCGCATCGTGGTTTTAGTATAATACAAAATCACTCCCACCAAGATTCGAACCCGAGACCTATTGAGTAGTGGTCGCGAGCCTACCACTACAGTACGACGAAGTAAAAGGTAACATATACTGTCATATATTTCAACAACCGAGGAAACACAACGCTTTCGCGTCCAGAGGTATTTTACGTGTAAACCTACCCATTTGCCATACTCGAGGTAATGGCAGCATTTCATTCAAATCTCTGATGTAACACTGGGATACCATAGATGGAATAACATGCATGAACACCCATAGTTTTTGTGTAGTATAAAATTACCCCGAGTAGCATTCGAACCCAGGTCCTTTTGAGTAAGAGTCGCTAGTGCTACCACCAGCGGCGTTTTTAAGGTTTTGAAATGATCGGGGCAAGTTATGACACATGAGGCCCGGGCCCTGTTTACCAGTTTTCCTTAATGGAAGTTCTCGTAAAACTCTAATGTTTTCACTAATCACAAAATATTTAAGTAAAATTATTTCAACGAAAGTAAAAAAAAAAAAAATAAACAGCACTGATTTGTAAACTTTATTTGAGGATGCAAATACTCGTATGTACAGTAGAGCACATAGGGACCAGGGTAAGGGTGGCCCGTCGAGGCCGAGCCCCGCTACCACCATACTTCGATGAGGTGTAACACTTGGGTGTATTCCATAGATGAGGTATATTTTATAGATGGAATAATGGGCGTTCGAATATTGGTTGGAGTAATTTGTATTTCAGATAGGTCATTCACGCATATTTTTGCATATATTTATTGAAATAAGTGCATTGCATCCGGATCACATCAGAATTAATTGATATCTCTGACAAAAAGCTACAAAAAAAAGGCTTTAAAACATTTTCCTAGTTGGGCTGTGTCGGCCCCCTTCGCTGTTCGAGCCCTAGTAAACTTTACCCTTTTTACTCCTCATGCTTGGACTCTGACTACACTACTACTATTTTATAATCTGCTGGTGATTACTCTCTAAAAACATGCAAGCAATTCATAATATGCACTTCATATATCATCACTGTCATTTTTATTTATTTACTGGTCGGTATTAATTAAACTGAAATGAATAAAAATTAAATTAAAGAAATTTTGAATTTATTCAAACCAAAAATAATATTCATATGAACGTATGAACAGCCATAAGCCTATACTGTATATAAATGCTGAACTATAAATATAAAAAGTTTTTAATTTTGTAATTTTTAACAGTGTCTCTAATTCCTACGTAACTTTCATGCGATACACTCGCACTGTAAATAGGTATGACAATGTATTTGAATTCCTACCTTTAACAAGGTACTTTCCTACCTGTACGACGGTAATAGTCTTAATTTACGAGTATAAATATTTGCAACCTCCGAATAAACTAATCTTCTGTATGTCTGAGATCAGTCGTCACAAGTTCTCAAATACTGTACATTACTACTTTCTTCTGCCAGAAATGTAACCATCTTACCAAACATTAGCCTTGACCCGACTCATCGAATACTCTCACAGTGAAAGTAGAATCTGAAGACATGTGCAGAAAGATATAAAGGTTTTTTTTAGAAGGGTTCGTGAACTGAATCGGATAAAGAGATCAGATATATGATCCACATATCATTTATTGTTCAAAATGTGTTAAAGCATTTATAAAATTGTTTAAAAATAAGTTTCACACTAACTAAATAATTAGGAATGTTTTGCTCATAAAGTTGAGAACTTTATATATATAAAATTACCTGCCACCACGATTCGAATCCAGCACCTCTTGAATAAAAGATGTGTTCATAGTTGATATCCCATCTATGTGACCCTATTCAGAATGGCTAGAAACTGTATTATTATATTATTATTATTATCAGCATCATCGAGATTCGAACCCGCGACCTCAGTGTCTTCAGTGTCTTCAGTTACACAATGAGTTACGGACGCGAGCGACACCCGTGTTACACCAGAAATTCAAAAGAAATGCTGCTATTGGTTAGAGAGTCTGCTATTGATCTGAACGCGAAAGCATTATGTGTTCCGTCGGGTGTTGAAATATGCGCCAAGTTGTGCTAACTTTTACTTTGTTCTAGCACAGTGAAATTTTTTATGTAACCTTTTTGCGTAACGACATTATAACGGGCGGATCCAAACCACAAATCTGACCGATGCAATTTTTCAACTTACATTACAGGTTTTTTATTTCAGTATATCTTCGTCATGGAAATATAATATACTGTATACACGTAATGTTTTCACGAACAAAACACAATGAGACTACAGTATAAAGCAATTACTTGACCGATGCAAACAAAGCACATATTTTTTTGACCGATGCAAACGGAGCACATTTTTTCTGACCGATGCATAATTGCATATGCATCGGTTGCATCGGTCTGGATCCGCCCCTGATTATAATACGTTTTATTTCATCAGAAATAGCATTATGTGGAGGCCTGTTTCTGACCTGGAAGTATTAAAAAACATTACCAAAATTCATCAGTAAGGAAATTGGACCCAATATACTTCCAAAGGTAAAATACTGACCTTTACTTTCATTTAAAAGTTTGCTGCCGTTTATTTTGAAAGGGATATCGAAGAATTTATGGAAAAAGTCTGATTGAGAAATATTAGTAAGTATTCAGCAACAAAACCTGAAAGTTTTATACGCTTTCGTAAAAGTTAACTAAGATGCGTTTCAAGTTATTTAGTCAAATACTGTATCTTACTTGTAGAGACATCCTTTCAATAAAAAAGGGTAATGATGGGGTTGCTTCACCTCCTTCGCAAGAGCAAAGGTTAGATGACGGAGGGGACCCGCAGCTTTACTTGAGATCCGAACCACGGGGCGTTACATAATCTAGACGCGGAGGACGGTCTCCCTTCCAACCGTGCTCCAGACACAACATCGCTTAATTTCGCTGATCAACAGGAAGCAGTGTTACGACACTGACCACAAGTTAGCCTACGTTCTTTCAACGACACTCATAAACTGTAACCGGTAAAATTATTTTATTAAATCCATATACGTGACGTGGCTTGATACTTTTCATAATGTTATATATATATATATATACACACACACACACATGGTGATCCGACAATATATACGATTATATATATATATATATATATATATATATATATAGGGTGTTTCACAACTGGTCTGCCATATTTTGGGGGTTATTTGGGGGGGTGATAGCGAGTAAAAAAGTTAATACAACGTCGGTGCTATTTCTAACCGTTGCGGGGGTTACGGACGTTTTAAGATGCATGGAAAAAAATAAACGAGAGTATTAATCTGATGTATTTATTGCTACATTTTATGAGATACACCTTATAAATGTTCAAAATGTCCGCCTCAGTTTTCAATGCACAGCCTTGCTCGTTCCAAACAAGAGTCCACTACCCATTGAATCATTTCTGAGTGTTCTCGTACGTAAGCAGCGGCATCCATAATCCAACGCAAGAGTTCCTCTCTCGTTTGTACTTTGGTCTTGTAGACCATCTCTTTCATAAGGCTCCATAAAAAGAAATCTAACGGTGTTAGGTCCGGAGATCTCGGGGGCCACGATATTGGACCCGCACGACCAATCCAACGATTCCCGTAAGTACTGCTGATTCAAGTAATCCCGAACATGACGACCAAAATGTGGTGGAGCCCCATCGTGCTGAAAGAACATCCTGCACCTTGTCTCCAAGGGCACGCCCTCCATCAAAAGCAGCAATTCGTTTGTCAGGAAGTTCAGACAAATATCAGCAGTTAATTGTTGTTCCAAAACGAACGGTCCAATCGGCTGATCTCCAATTACACCGCACCAAACATTCACCAAGAATCGATGTTGAAAGTTTCCTTCAACGATACCGTGGAGATTATCGGCGAACCACAAGTGGGAATTTCGTCTATTGTTAATTCCATCCCGAATGAATTGTGCTTCATCACTAAACAGTATGCGATTAAGAATTTGGCGATGCATAACGATCCACTGGCAAAATTGAACATGTTTATCGTAATCATCCGGTTGAAGAGCTTGCACACGTTGCAAATGATAGGGATACAAACCCTCATCATGTATGGTTCGCCATACACACGATGCGGATTCACCAATTCATCTAGAAATCCTTCGAACACTGGTAGTTGGGCTACATTGTACTAGGTCCAGTATGCGGTCCTCCACAGCAACGGGCCGTCATGCTACATGTATTTGGTTACGTGGAACAGTTGTCCCTGTTTCCCTTAATCTCTGATGTGTGTCACTAAACACTTGCCTGTTCAGTCTTCGGCAGTTCGGAAAACATCTTTCATCAACTGCCGCTCTGCTGTTACCATCACAGAATCCATAAATGAAATGGATATCACCTTAGCGCAACACAGTGTCTCGTACCACAGATCAGAACCAACTGAAAGAAAAAAACAGAGGATTAGTAGTAGTAACTTCGTTAACCGAAACTACCACCAGTGCTGCTATCTATCGAATTATACACAAGTAGGGATTTGTTGTTTGCACATCTTAAAGCATCCGTAGCTCCGCAACGGTTGGAAATAGCACCTATGTTGAATTAACTTTTTTACTCGATATCACCCCCTCCAAAGTATGGCAAACCGGTTGTGAAACACCCTGTATACCTTGGTAACCTTGGTTTTATCATACTTCAGCCCAAATTATTCATTCTGACGAAGGTCATGAGTGAGTGATATTCTCTCTCTCTCTCTCTCTCTCTCTCTCTCTCTCTCTCTCTCTCTCTCTCTCTCGTTTACTGTATTTATTTGTCTTACTAATTCTTTTATGTAACCTTTTTGCATAATGACATTATAATACGTTATTGCCCCATCTTAGACCTACAGCTTAACGTGGAATCCGAACCACGGGTGGTTAGAAATTATAAAATCCTCGCCCAAACTTAATCTCACGACCTCCCGATCAGCAACTCACCGTCTTAACCACGAGGCTACCCAAGTTACCCATTTATCTACCAACTAATATTTTTTGTATGGGAAGATGAACAGCTGGGTGAGCTGCGCGCCATCTACCATCGCCAGTAATCGAATCTGGAGCCGGTGGATTCGTAGTCAGCGATGTTAACTACTACACCACCGAGGCATATATATATATATATATATATATATATACCTCGTAACCTCGCAGCACTTTCGTGCGTTAGTCTCTTTTCACACCAAGGTCAAGCTGGTAGCACGACTCTAGGCCTGGTTATACAGTATATATATATATATATATATATGTAAAGAACGACGCTTGGATAGAAGAACGTTCCGCACAAGATGAGGAGGGAGAACGAACAAATGAAAAATGAGGTAACCACCCGGGAATCGAACCCGGGATCTTCCGATTGCCGGTCAGATATGCTAACCACTACACCATGGGCCTCGATTAATCAGAAGTCGTAATTCTCCTACATACGAGCAGAAACCAATGCCCTAAGGGCGCACCTCCCGCATGCCGCACATATATACATTTTAACTGCAAACAACACACAGTATATATGTATATATAGTGGACCTCGTTTTAGCCGTTTAAGGTGATAATGATTTAATTGTATGCTAGTGATTAATTGATGCAATGACTGATTGCTTATTAATGAAAGGCTGGGTTAATAATTTATATTGTTATACAGTATCACCGATTGGAATAAATGGTTATTTGATTAGGCCCACCATACTATTGGAAGTGACAGGTATGGCAGCGAGGGTCACCAGCTTGGTTTACACCCACGCAAATTAATATAAGGTTATAAAAAGTACCTTATGGTTTTGTAGTTTAATTAAGAAAATATTTATATTAATTTTCACAGTGAAAATTACAATGAAAAGACACTGACTAGAAAGCTCAACAATTCTATAATGACCTTTGAAATACGTTCGTTTATGTGAGGCTTAATGGTATATAAAATGGGACACAACCTGAAATATGAAACTTAGTGAATACAAAAATAATGCATGTACGTAATAATATAACAAATAGGTTATGTAATACACTGATTAGGGAAGCTACAGATTATGCATAAATGATCTGTGAAAGAGGCCTATTAATGACACAGAAAGCGCGTACGTTTTGGTACACTGAATAGAATAAGTTTCGATACTTTATTTTTATTATGAAAATAAAGCCGTTATTTATTCACTGTGGTATAACAAAGAATTAACGGCAATTAATTGATAGTTTTACGTTATGCTTATGACATCGACTTAGCTAATAAGATGAAATGTTAATAGCTTAATTGACACGTAATAAGTAATATACTCATCGATGGTATGTAAATGGCATGCAACATAGAACATTGAATGGGCCTAGTAAATGATATAAAGAATGCACGTGCGTTTGGTACATTGAATGGAAAACATGACACTCTGATTAAGTAGGCTAGATGATTGAATGGGCCTAGTAATGATATAAAGAATGCACGTGCGTTTGGGATAGGCCTAATGATAGTTGAGGGAATGTACACTGTATATGAATTAGGCCTGCGGTAGAGAACTTATTTATCGCACAAATATAATAGTGAACACAATAGCGGATGATGTGAATTACAGGTTCTGAAGGACACTTGAATTAGGAAAATGGTCTACAGCGTTATTAACGAGAGTCAATTGGAACGTTTAATTACTCACTTTGGGAGTATAGCCTACCGTTCGGCGGTAGGCTAATGTAAGCTTCACAAGAGTACTTAGAATATGATGTACTTAGCTTACCCGGACGATGTAAACGCTGTTGAAGGAGTGTTGAAGAGGAAACTATTACCGTATGCTCGAAGTGTCGTTGATCGTCCTCTGGAAGCTGGTCGCTCACGCGTTGGTCGTGTCGTGGATTAGGCCTTTTGCGAAGGAGATGTAGGCCCGTTTGTGGTGGATGGAATGGAGAGGATCTTGTAGGAGTAGGCCCGGCTGTCGGTGTCTCTTGGAAGTTTGTTCCGTAAGTCAAGGTATGATGGACCTAATGGAGTCTCGTAGACGACCGTTCTTCGTAAAGCGGTAAAAGCTGACCAGATGTGGAGTGATTTGGGTTTGTAGCTTTCGCCGTCGAGTCACGCAATGTGTCCACCTTGAGGATGCTTCTCGTAGCGTTGCAACCTTGCCGGTGCTCTCGAGGATGATTGATAACCGGTTGATGCGGTAATGAAGAGACCAAGGGGAATTCCTGATGCCGTTGTGGTTTGCTGCGGCAGTATTGGTAGATCACTTCCAATGATGCTTCGTTTCTTGAATGTGGTGTTGAAGTGAGCCTTGGTCTTGAGCCGGTTAAAGCTGATGAGGGGTGACAACGTACAGAGTAGTCTAACGAAATGGAAGCGCTAACGAAGTGAGAAGGAGTGTGAGTGGGTGCTCGCTTTTATACGTAGTTCCTGTGACGTAGGACTTCGCACCAATTCTTAAGACGCCTTGTGAGCGCGTCCTTTTGTTGATAAGGGCTTGCGTTCGCGCCTTTTGGGAAGAAACAGACTTTCCATTGTTTGATTGTTTGCCCACGTGTGTTTTCCAAGACTGTTTGATGATAGCGTGGAAGGAAAGGATTTCTGTCTATTTGTTGGTCTACGTTCGGCAGATCCGCCCGCAGACCTGGACAAATTCAGTATCTCGAAGGACACGTCTCGCCGTGGAAGAGTGGCACATCGTTGTGAAGTGTCGACAGCTGTGCAGAAATCCTTCGTATCTCCGAGGCATGCTGTCGTCCACTGGGACGGTAAAGTAATCAAGGTCAGTTTTGCCCTCACCGTGGACGACAGTGAATTAACATGTTCCAGTGACGACAGTGGATTGACATATTCCAGTGTTCGATAATGGATTGGCATGTATGACATACGTTTCAGGACTCTCTTGGATCATTGGAGCACCGCCAGGCGATTCTCATCTCCGGAGCTCCCCAATGCACAGAAGGAAAGTTGCTGGCCGTTCCGACTGTTGCTGACGGCACCGGTCTGTCCCAGGCCCGGGCGACCTTTCGTGCTCTCAAAGACTGGGGATGCGAGAACAACGTGATTGGACTGTGCTTCGACACAACTTTCTCCAATACGGGGAGGGTGCAGGGTGCGGTGGTCCGGCTGGAGAACATGCTTGGTAAACCGCTCTTCCAGCTGGGCTGTCGCCATCACGTTATGAAGCTCATCGTGGGGGCAGTGGTCATCACCGTGTTTGGAAGAACCACAGCACCAACTGAACCTTTGTTCCAATATGGAGAAGGTGAATTTCAAGTCTAAGGCGCATTTGTTTTCTCCAATGATTTTTTGCCTTCAGAGCAATTGAGATATCAGCGTCCTTCTACTAATGATGTTAATAGCAGTCGAAAAGGGAAACTTCAGTCGTTTCATGCAATATTTCATAACTCCCCTTTCAGGTGGGACAAGCTCGACCTCTCGACTTATCGCGAGCTGGAGATCGAGCATTTGGCGGAGGTGACGTGGCTGATGGAGCTCCGAGATGAGGCAGTCAAGTTCCTCGGCACCGCTTCTGGTCTTGTCAGAGAAGACTACCGAGAAGTGGCGGAGATTACACTCCTGGTACTCGGGGCCCAGCCACGTCGTGGCACACACTTCATGCGCCCAGGAGCCTACCATCATGCGAGGTGGATGGCCAAGGTTGGTATTTGAATTAGAAGTTAAATATTGTATTGCCTTCTGCAAACAGCCATTTGAAGTCCCTACCAAAAAAAAATAAGATAAATAATTTACCATTAAACAAACTTATATGGAGTGGTATCGGTATTTATACATCACAGTGCGTATTCGTTTCAGATCATCTACTACACGAAGCTCCTGATGTTCAGCGGTCAGCTGGAGTTCGACGACGAGCTGGTACAGAAACTTCAGAGAGTGGTAATATTTACTGCACTCCTCTACGCACCTGCCTGGCTGGCGGCTCCTGTCGCAGCTGATGCCCCGCTTAATGACCTTGTGTTGTACCAGCGTCTTCTGCAGTACAGGGCTGTGGATCGCGAGATTGCAGAGGCTTCACTGGCAGTGATCAGGCGGCACTTGTGGTATCTGAGGCCTCAGACCGTCGTTTTCGCCCTCTGCAGTGACAAAGTGGAAGACACTGTGAAGCACGATATGGCAAAGAAGCTGTGCCGCCTCGCTGTGCCCGAGGACTTCACGTATGACAACGTCTCGGTTGATGACACGACGCGCCTTCCGGACCTGATCGATGAGTCATCGTGGTTCGTGTTCACAGGCCTGCAGGTGTGCGCGTCTACGTGGCTCACTCTGCCGGTGAATAAGTGGGATCAAGATAAGAACTACTGTGATCTAAAGAATGTCATCTCGCATCTGAAAGTTACCAACGACGTGGCAGAGAGAGGGATAAAACTGATAGAAGATTACGCGAACACTGTCACAAAAGACGAGTCACAGCTGCAGGGTCTTCTTCAGCTCGTGGAAAAGAGCCGAAAAGAACTCGGTGACTTCAAGAAGTCGTCACTTGCCAAGATGACGTAGCGCAGAGGGAAAGGGAGTTAGCAGAGAGAGTACATGGCGCACGCCTTAAGATGACGGTGTTCTAACCACGATTCATACAGTTTTTGAACCTAGTTAGGGGCACCGGAGTAAGTGCCTTTAGTGATATCGGTAAACCGTTTTAATACAAAATACATTTGATCTTTCCTTATTCGTTTTATCTTATCCTAAAAAGCAGACAATGGCAGACAGCATATGGAGGTACGGGGACAAATACGATATTTTAAATTTTAATGCTATCTCAAGGTGAGTATAACTTCTAAACCACTTGTCCTATCAACTTGGTAAGTATCTGAGAGGATTTCTTTCACCGAGAGGATTCAGAAAATATGGTCATTTGATGATTTATCTTTATTCAGTAAAAAATTGTCAATTTGGCCAAATTTCCAAAATTGAAATTTTCAAGTTCGATGCGCGACCCCTAAATATTGATCGATTTTGGTAAAAATGGTGTCAGTGTACTTCCACTGAACCAAATCATGGGAAAAACTTTGACCAGCTATAATTTTTAAAAAAAAGTGAAAAGTGATCCACCCTAAATTGTAGATAGGCCTATTGATCCGCCGTATATGTTGTGCCGTGTATAAATTTAAATATTTGATATCACCGCTATTTTGTTAATGCAATAAAAGAATACTTAAAATTAAGAAAATGTTCCTAACCACTAAACAACAGGTTCACTGTGAAAATTAACTTGAAATTACGTTCGAGTCACTCCAGGGTTACACCAATTTATAGTGAACCTCGTTTTAGCCGTTTAAGGTGATAATGATTTAATTGTATGCTAGTGATTAATTGATGCAATGACTGATTGCTTATTAATGAAAGGCTGGGTTAATAATTTATATTGTTATACAGTATCACCGATTGGAATAAATGGTTATTTGATTAGGCCCACCATACTATTGGAAGTGACAGGTATGGCAGCGAGGGTAGCCCTGTTCAAAAATCAACTTTTTCTTATTTTCATAGGTTTCTGTACTTTTTCCCATGCTTTTTGACCTGAAAAGGCCGAAAATCACAACCATTTTGACCTAGGTTGTTGGGAAGGATTGCCGCATGGAGCTTAAAGTTTTCTGCCTTGAAATCGGCCAAAAGCACCAGTTCCGGGGTCCCTTGAATCATGTTTTGCACTATAACTTTTTATCTAAACAAGATAGAGCAACAAAATAGGCACCAAATTAAAGTGTTTTTAATCCTCTTTCTAACTTATACAATTATGATAGTCTTGGAACAAGAAATGGCACATTGGTACATACAAAGATTTCAGAAATATCACAAAATTCGTTTTCTCACACTCAAGGCAGACAAGGCGCCTTATTCATGACACAAATTTGAGATTAACATTTTGTCACAAGTCTAATCGATCAAGAAGTGAAAGCATTACATGATGATTAATTTCATAATGACATTTACACAGTCAGTTGTTGAGAGTTTGTTTCTTGAAGCTGTCAAAGCGGCGTCTGTTGAACTCCACAGCTTGAAGGAGATAGTCCCTTTGCTTGGCATCTGTTGTTATGACATTTGCAAAGTCGCTCATCATCTTGACACCACGTTCAGCAATGTCATTCACCGCTTTCAGATTCTTAACATAGTCCAACGCTTTTCTGTAGTCCTCATTCTGTGGCCAAGACGTGACAGGTTCCAGAAGCCACTCGGATCCAATGTTCAGTGTGTCCAGCAGGAAATGTGATTCTGGGCCAATGAGATCAACCAGGGTGGTCTTAGCTGTGACTCTCTGGAATAGAGGCTTTCCTGTTCTGAAGCTGTCTGGCTTCTCAGTGGCATGTAACTGGGCAGCAATGTCGTGCTTCAATGTGTCACTCAATCTACTGCTGAACAGGGCAAATGGCACGACTTCCTGCGTCAGGTACCATTTGTGGTTTTCCATCTTATTAAGTACTGCATCAGCAAGCTCTGGGTCAGTTTTCTTGTACTTCAACATGTCCTGGATTAGACTTAGATCATTCACGGGAGCATCTGCAGCAGACATTGACATCATCCATACAGGAGTGTAGAACAGCGCAAGGAAGGTGTTGAGTCTTTCCAGCTTTGATACAGTGTCTTCGTCGTACTCAAGTTGATCTGCAAACATCAGCATTTTCATGGAGTACAGGTTTCTGGCCATCCATCTGGCCTGATGAATGGCGCCTGGTCGACTCCAGTGAATACCTCGAGGAGGCGTTCCTCCAAGAACAATGACTGTCAGTTCAGCCATTTCTCTGTAGTCGGCTCTTGGAAGCCTTTCTGCTGTTAGAATGTCTTGGAGTATTTCTTCACTGTTCTTCTTCTTTTCCTTCAGCCATTTGCTGTTGATAGCCAGCATCTTTGGGTTTTCCTTGGACAAGTCCGTCCAAACATCCTTCAGATGCTCAAACCAGGGATTATCTGGCCCCTTCACCTTCCCAAACAGCTTCTCCCAAACTGCTCTTACTAGGATTTCCAGGATGTGATGTCGACAGGCCAGATAAAACACCTTTTTGTTCAGCATTTTCTCTAGCAGTTTGGCAGCTCCTCTGTGAACTCCACTGTTACTGGATGTAGTGTCAAAAACAAGGGCAGTAACATTATCCGTAAGTTCCCATGTCTCCAGTAAATCCATTGAAGCCTCAGCCTGAGCTGTGCCAGAAGAATTGTCGATGACAGGTACTCCCAATAACTTTCCTTCAGTGTATGAAGGTGGACCAGACACTAGCACAGCTAAAGTCTCTGAGGTACTTCCAGGTTCACTGCCCAAAACATCTTTGAGCAACTTTCCATCCCAGTGTAAGGCAGCGTACTGTGGGGGGTTTTCACAAAACTTGGACATGTGACTCTGGCTGATATTATACCTGGACAGCATTCTGTTGCGACGTGTTGTTGAGGTTGAGATGACGAAGTTATCCAGATCAGCCCCTCCAGCTTTCAAGGTGGCAGAAACCATGGCAGTAACTTGATTGTCTGATAAACCAAGACGATCAGCTGTATTGCAGATGACATCACATTCCATGACCTTCCTTGGAAACGTCAAAGTCACACTAGTCACAGTGTCTTGATGGTGAGAACATCCAGGACGAGGCTGATGGTAATCCATGTCCTCTGTGTTAGCGTCGTTGTCAGTTGAGTCACCCCAGGTAATGTCATCCACATGAACAACTTCCTCTTGTTCTGCTGCAGCTGTAAAATAGTACAACATGTTAAGACAGTAATTGTTAAGTACATGCTAAATATCGCAATGGAGTAAAACTTAAAACTTTTTGTAACGTTCAAAGTAATTAGTTTTACCTTGTTCTTGTCTATGCTGCAATCTTTCATTCCTCGCTGCTTGCTGCAGGGATCTTGTCTCAAAAATCTTGTCATGACCAGACATATGACCTTTCCTCTCAGTCTTTTGGTCTTCGTAGAACCTGATATCCTCATCTTTCTTCTCTCTGGATAACAGTCTGTTGTTCTGTATTTCCTGGATTGCATCTGGAGCTCCTATATCGAACAGGCTGTCTAATTCCAGCACAAATACTCCTCTTTTTCCTCCAGGGTTACTTGCTCTTCCTTTGCTTTTCACCAGAGCACGATGTTTCTCATGTAGTTTCATGAAGAGCTTCATTGCGTTGTGCTTGGTCATTGTCTTGATCCTAGCCATCTGCCAGAATGGGATGATAGATTCAACTGTTTCATATGCAAGGTCTTGAACCATGGGCCTCCCTGCATTTTCCGGTAAATTCTGAAGATTAAGGAAATACTGGAACGCCTGTCTGTTGGTGGGAAGCTGGGAACCACTGATAAAAGCTGAAGGGTATCCAACCAGGAAAGTTTCAGTGAGAGATCTGGTAGATGGCCCAGTTGACACCTGCCTGTGGACAGTACGTGGAGGTTCTGAGATATCAACTGTGCGCCCACGGAGCTCCCTCAGCTCCTTGCTTAATGCCATTGTGAAGTTGTAACTTGTAGATGGTTTTCTAGATTCTGATTGAGTTTCTGTTGTTTCCTGAAAAATGATAGATAATTATTATTATTATTATTATTATTATTAATTATTATTTATTTATTATTATTATTATTATTATTATTATTATTATTATTATTATTTATTAATTTTATGCTCTTTCATTTGATACCTAATTTGTTGCTCTATCTTGTTTAGATCAAAAGTTAAAGTGCAAAACATAATTCAAGGGACCCCGGAATTGGCGCTTTGGCCGATTTCAAGGCAGAAAATTTAAAGCTCCATGCGGCAATGCTTCCCAACATCCTAGGTCAAAATAGTTGTGATTTTCGGCTTTTTCAGGTCAAAAAGCATGGGAAAATGTACAGAAACCTATGAAAATAAGAAAAAGTTGATTTTTGAACAGGCCTACAGCGAGGGTCACCAGCTTGGTTTACACCCAAGCAAATTAATATTAAGGTTATAAAAAGTACCTTATGGTTTTGTAGTTTAATTAAGAAAATATATTAATTTTCACAGTGAAAAAAAATTACAATGAAAAGACACTGACTAGAAAACAACAATTCTATAATGACCTTTGAAATACGCTCGTTTATGTGAGGCTTAAAGGTATACAAAATGGGACACAACCTGAAATATGAAACTTAGTGAATACAAAAATAATGCATGTACGTAATAATATAACAAATAGGTTATGTAATACACTGATTAGGGAAGCTACAGATTATGCATAAATGATCTGTGAAAGAGGCCTATTAATGACACAGAAAGCGCGTACGTTTTGGTACACTGAATAGAATAAGTTTCGATACTTTATTTTTATTATGAAAATAAAGCCGTTATTTATTCACTGTGGTATAACAAAGAATTAACGGTAATTAATTGATAGTTTTACGTTATGCTTATGACATCGACTTAGCTAATAAGATGAAATGTTAATAGCTTAATTGACACGTAATAAGTAATATACTCATCGATGGTATGTAAATGGCATGCAACATAGAACATTGAATGGGCCTAGTAAATGATATAAAGAATGCACGTGCGTTTGGTACATTGAATGGAAAACATGACACTCTGATTAAGTAGGCTAGATGATTGAATGGGCCTAGTAATGATATAAAGAATGCACGTGCGTTTGGGATAGGCCTAATGATAGTTGTTATAATGTTATAATGTTTCAGACCAACAAAGACCCTAGGATCCACTCATGGCTGGTCTACGTAACTGTGTTCGTAATCGTGTATTGTGTATGTCCTCCGTGGTGGCGGAGGGGACCTACAATTTTACGTGGGTTCCGAACCAAAAGAACATAATAAATTCATGTAAAACTGCCGGTAAATTGGCAACGACCAATTTTTACGAAACTAAATAATTATCAATTTAAAAATAATTAATTATCGATTTAAAACTAAGGATAGAATCTCTCGATCCAGAGGATCAAGTCATAATAAATTACTATCCACAAATATGTTACACTCTATATCTATTTATAACGGACATGCAAATATATCAGATCCAAAGAATCCAGTCAATTTCATTACGGTATCCATCAAGTCACGGTCCATATCGATTGGACCAAGTCAAAATTTACAACCATATACATTACAATATATACACTTACGAGGAAGTGTAGTTGTGGCTGTAAAGACTGTACAGGAATGTAGAAATGTGTGTGCACCCATTATGGGTCTCCCATTTAAAGGTGTTTGTGGGGCAAGTGAAGATCATGAGTTTTTCAATACCTCACAGTACTATGGGGGGCACCGCTCGGCAGAGGAATCTCTTTAAATGGGGTGTGTAAGGACAGAGAGTATCCCCTAACCCAAGACGCTGCCTCCCTATATCCCACAACACTTGTGTTGAGCTGTGGGATCTATCCCCACAAAGCCTTAATTTTACTACCTTAAACTATACCCTTTCTATCAACATGCGCGTCCAATCGATTCTTAAACATGTTTATAGACGTGCTACTAATTACTTCTACCGGCAAACTAGTCCAGGTATTTACTATTCTATGCGTAAAAATGTTTTTCGCAACTGCTGTCTCGAACCTTCTACTTGTCAACTTACAGCCGTTATTTCTAGTCCTATTATATTGAGATATTTCGAAAAAGCTATCTCTATCTACGTTATCAAACCCATTCATAATTTTGAAAACCTGGATTAGATCACCCCTTAACCTCCTAGTCTCGAGTGTAGTCAATTTTAACTCCTTAAGCCTATCCTCGTACGACTTTGACCTAAGAGACGGAATCATCTTAGTTGCTCGTCTTTGAACTCTTTCGATTTTGTCTATATCTTTGCGTATATGCGGATTCCAAAATTGGACCGCGTACTCCAAATGGGGTCTAACTAATGATTTATAAAGAGGAACTATAATATCGCGCGATTTGTACTCAAAATTTCGAGCTATAAAACCTAACACTTTGTTCGCCTTATTGACCGCTGCTATACTTTGTTTCGCTACTTTTAAATCACCAGTGACTATAACTCCTAAATCTTTTCCTGCTCTACGCTTGTTAAATCTTTCCCTGACATACTATACGCAAAATTACCGTTACGCGAACCTATATGCAAAATTTTGCACTTATCCAGTTAAATCTCATTTGCCATGTGACTGACCAATCAACGATTTTATTCAGATCTTCCTGAATTTTACCTCTATCTTCGTCATTAATCGCCCTACCACCCAGCTTCGTGTCATCCGCAAACTTTGAAACTGTACTGACTAGGCCGACATCTAAATCGTTAATATATATAAGAAAAAGCAAGGGGCCCAACACAGAACCCTGAGGAACGCCACTCGCTACATTAGCCCAACACGACTCCGCTCCATCAACGACCACCCTCTGTTTCCTGCCTCACAACCACTCTTCTAGCCAATTTATTACTACACCCCTGATTCCATGAGCCTTAGTTTTTTCAATGAGTCTTTTGTGCGGCACGGTGTCAAACGCTTTTTGAAAATCTAAGTACACTACATCAACCGCCCGATGTCTATCGTAAACGTCAACCACGCTTTGGAAAAATTCTAAAAGATTAGTTAAGCAAGATTTGTTTCGCCTAAACCGTGCTGCGTATTTCTAACAGATTATGCACTTCTAAGTGTTCGACTATACGATCCCTAATTATTGATTCCAGTAGCTTACCTACAACAGACGTTAAACTGATTGGCCTATAATTTCCCGCCGCACCTTTATCGCCTTTCTTAAAGATAGGTGTTACGTTTGCTAACTTGAAATTATCTGGTACGCACCCCTCAGAAATAGACGCATTAAAAATCTTTGTTAGCGGCACAACAATGCTATCTTTTAATTCTTTTAGTTGTATGGGATATATGGAATCCGGACCCGGTGATTTACGCGTTTTCATTTTATCAATATAGCGCATTACTTCCCCTTCACTAACGACAATATTATCCAAAATATTACCATTATCAAAAGGTATTATGTCTATGACCGTAGGGATATTCGTTACATCTTCTATAGTAAAAACTGACGTAAAAAATTCGTTTAGCAAGGTAGCCATTTCCTTGTTTTCAGAGACTAGATCTCCATTTACATTTTTCAATGGACCCAAGACACTTTTTACTGGATTTCTATTATTGACGTATTGAAAGAATCGCTTGGGGTTTTCTTTACCGTCACGAGCTATGGAGATTTCAAATTCGCGCTTGGACTTTTTTATTACACTTTTCGCTTCACGCCTAGAGATATGTAGTTGTTTCGTAACAAATTGTCTTTATCGCACTTATGTTGCCTATAAGCCCTATCTCTACTCTTTATAATGTCTCTACTCTAGAAGTAAACCACAAGGGCTTGTTGTTTACTTTCGCACGCTTAATTTTGTACGGTACACATTCCTCATTTATAGTCCTAAATACTGTTTCGAACGATTCCCACATTAGTTTTGCGTTGGAGTTCCCCATACGTTTTCCCAATTGACGTGTGACAATTTATTTCGAAATTTACTAAAGTCTGCGTGCTGGAAGTTAGGAATTTTAGTCGAGTTAGTTGGTTTCGAGTGACTTACTGAGAGGACAAACTCTACCATATTGTGATCGCTATTGCTAACGGTTCTATTACTTGAAGATCAGTAATTAGCCTATCATCCGTAGTTATTACTAAATCTAAAATACTGTCCAACCTCGTAGGTTCCCCAACCTTTTGAATAAGAAAGCTATCCTCGAGAAAATTAACTAAACGATTACCTTCCGCGTCTCCCTGCATTGTATCGTAATTCACGTTGGCGCAATTAAAGTCACCCATAACTAAAGCCTGACCGATTATTCTCTTTAGTTCACGATATAACGCTTCGTCCGTATCAGCTGTTTGATTAGGGGGCCTATATATAACCGCAACAAGAAGTTTGAAATCGTTCAATTTAAGTTCTGCTATAGTCGAATCTATCGGTTCTGGAATTGAGTGCTTTACTTCTATAACGTTCGCAATATTATCTTTGATATACAACATAACACCGCCTCCTCGCCTACCTATTCTGTTTTTAACAAAAAGTCTATAACCTTTAATTTGATACTCCCCTACAAAGTCACGTGTTTCAGTGCTAAGCCACGATTCATTTATCGCAATTAATCATAGTCTTTACAAGCAATTAAAGAAAAAAATTCGTTTATTTTATTTCGTAGGCTACGAGCATTTAAGGATAGAACCTTCAAATTGTTTGTAATTGCGACACCTTCGCGAGCGCAGGGAAATTTGTGGAATTTACGCTGGGACCGTTCGAGTTACGGCAGCCTGAAAAGAAGAGACAGTATTATGAAATAGTCTTCCTAAACGCGCAGCTCCAACGTCATTAAGATGAAGTCCATCTTCGAGGAACAAGTCCCTCCTGCCGTAGAAACTGTTCCAAAAATTTGCAAAATGCACTCCTTCCTGTTGGCAAAGAGACTTTAGGTTATTGTTAATATAGGTCGCCTTGCTGTAGAAATCGTTACGTTGGATAATTCGAGGAAGTATACCTGTTAAAACAATCTTATTAGTTTTCTCCTTTAGTCGCTCTAATAAGTCCCTGTACCTAGCCAGCAGTTCTTCCGATCTAGAATTTAAAACGTTATTAGTACCGACATGAATAACATACGTTGTGTCCTCGGCGGTACTGTCTGTAAAATGGTCAACATTCTTAGTTATATCCTCCACCCTTGCACCAGGGTAGCAGTAACGGCGCCTACGACGAGGGTTTCTCCCATCAGTAGCTTCGAACCCTAAAACAGAAAACTTATTGCTTGTTATTACTGGTAGACAAGTCTTTGCTTTTCTCAATGGGGCTCCATTTCGCACTCGAACGAAGGGTTGGGAACTAGGGCAAGAGAGAGGGCTATTAGTACTATTTATATTATTAATAGAAACTGAGGCAGGAGGGGTCGTAACTGGAGTCTCAAGGGATTCTAATTTTGCCGTCAGGAGCATCACGCTTTCTTCAAGTCTCACCCTGGCCTCCCTCTCACGTTCTAACTCGTTCCTCAGCACTTCCATGCTTGAGCACCACCTGCAAACTAACTGATCATTATTATTAGCCATTGTAAACGCGTAAGCAGAAAATTTCCCTTCACAGCGACTGCAAGTACTTGACGGGGGTGCCATGCTTTTAATGTACACTGTATATGAATTAGGCCTGCAGTAGAGAACTTATTTATCGCACAAATATAATAGTGAACACAATAGCGGATGATGTGAATTACAGGTTCTGAAGGACACTTGAATTTGGAAAATGGTCTACAGCGTTATTAACGAGAGTCAATTGGAACGTTTAATTACTCACTTTGGGAGTATAGCCTACCGTTCGGCGGTAGGCTAATGTAAGCTTCACAAGAGTACTTAGAATATGATGTACTTAGCTTACCCGGACGATGTAAACGCTGTTGAAGGAGTGTTGAAGAGGAAACTATTACCGTATGCTCGAAGTGTCGTTGATCGTCCTCTGGAAGCTGGTCGCTCACGCGTTGGTCGTGTCGTGGATTAGGCCTTTTGCGAAGGAGATGTAGGCCCGTTTGTGGTGGATGGAATGGAGAGGATCTTGTAGGAGTAGGCCCGGCTGTCGGTGTCTCTTGGAAGTTGTCCGTAAGTCAAGGTTTGATGGACCTAATGGAGTCTCGTAGACGACCGTTCTTCGTAAAGCGGTAAAAGCTGACCAGATGTGGAGTGATTTGGGTTTGTAGCTTTCGCCGTCGAGTCACGCAATGTGTCCACCTTGAGGATGCTTCTCGTAGCGTTGCAACCTTGCCGGTGCTCTCGAGGATGATTGATAACCGGTTGATGCGGTAATGAAGAGACCAAGGGGAATTCCTGATGCCTTTGTGGTTTGCTGCGGCAGTATTGGTAGATCACTTCCAATGATGCTTCGTTTCTTGAATGTGGTGTTGAAGTGAGCCATGGTCTTGAGCCGGTTAAAGCTGATGAGGGGTGACAACGTACAGAGTAGTCTAATGAAATGGAAGCGCTAACGAAGTGAGAAGGAGTGTGAGTGGGTGCTCGCTTTTATACTTAGTTCCTGTGACGTAGGACTTCGCACCAATTCTTAAGACGCCTTGTGAGCGCGTCCTTTTGTTGATAAGGGCTTGCGTTCGCGCCTTTTGGGAAGAAACAGACTTTCCATTGTTTGATTGTTTGCCCACGTGTGTTTTCCAAGACTGTTTGATGATAGCGTGGAAGGAAAGGATTTCTGTCTATTTGTTGGTCTATTTCTTGTCGATCCGCTACATATATATAATTAGACTGGCCCAAAAAACTTATTTTTGAAAAGTGAAAGTCTCACCCCCTACAAGTGTTACCACCATCATAATATACTCGCACACTAAATTTCGACAATATCTATGCACTTTTGGTGGTGCCGACAGCTCTTGTATTTTTCATTTATTGCGAAAATATCAATTGCTGGTAAAATTACTTTAAGAAATCTCGTAATTCGTAGGACAAATATTGTGTTCAAATCATGCGGATCATATGTAGAATTCGGACCCCTACCAAGGTTGGGGTCCGAATTCTACATTAGCGGAAGGTTGGGGTCTGTATTCTCCATTTGGCTTGTTTAAGCTACTCTTTAACTATTTGAGTTTCTAGTACACACACAAACTATTGAAAGCTATTGGAATCGCCAAAAAAGTTTTATTAAATCAATGCATGGATGTAGGAGATCACACTTAAATTCATACTTAGACGAATTTATGTGGCATGAAAGACAAAAACAATACGTTTTTCCAATTTTGTGATACCATTTTTTCACAATATCCTTTTAATTAAACTTTCACTTAATAAGATTGGATCAAATGTAGAATTCGGACCCCAGCCTTCTTTAGTTAGCTTTATAAGGCTAACTAACGAAAATGTCATGACCTAACCTAACCAATCGTCAAGGGCGTACAGTTAACCTAACGATGGTTAGGTTAGGTTGTGATATTTTCGTTAGTAGCCTTATAAAGCTAACTAAAGAAGGCTGGGGTCCGAATTCTACATTTGATATAAGATTTTACAAGTGTGTGATTTTAATGGTTTTTATTTGTGATAATAATAATAAAATTTTCTATGAACCTTTAAATTGTTTATAAATGTCCTTATACGATTCGTTTGGGGTCTGGCTTCTATAATCTATACATTAGGGGAAAGTTGGGGTCTGGATTCTACATTAGGGGAAAGTTGGGGTCTGTATTCTCCATTAGGGTTACCTGGGGTCCGAATTCTACATATGATCCAATCATGCTTATTCACACTCTTGTGGATTGTGCTCCACATGTTACACTGTTACACATGTTACACTGTCACATGTTACACTGTTGAGTTGAAACACGTCTTTTGACCTGACGTCATTACTGGTGACGTCATCGGCTACGGAGGAAAGTGTGAGGGTCGCTGTTCACGTCAGTATTGTTTAAGACGCAGTGAGAGATTGGTGTGCGAGTGTTTTCTCTTAATATTTGCAGATTTTATCGTTCACCATATCCGATTCAATTGTAACAAGAAAAACTGAAATATGGCTGATTGGACAGCCAATCGACACAATTGGCAGTAAGAAGCTTCCATCCAATGGAGATGTACTACGTCGGCTTTTCTGTCTCACAAACAGTAAGAAAACATTGAAAGAAGCATCCAACATAGTTTATGCTGAAATTTTTGAGATTTGGGACAAGGCGAAAATACCCACCAGAGCCAAACAGCATCTACTAACGAAAATTTAAAAAATGTATGAGAACTTCAGATCACTTCAAAAATCAAAATCAAACCGTAATCAAAATCAAATTAAAAAAGAAACTGAATTCTAAGATAGTTTAGATAACCTTTTTGATATAGCTCACACAAATGCTTTACAAATGATGTCAAATGAGGAAGATAGATCATTCCTACATGCTCAAAGAGAAAAAGGGAGGCGAGGTTACATGACTGATATTGATAACAAACTGGTCGCTAAGCAAATGCGAAAACGGAAAAAAGAGGAAAGAAATGCTGCACTAAAAGAAGCTGAGGCATTGCGAAAGAAACTGTCATCAGCTGCACTTCAGTTCAGTAATAGCAGTTCAAGCAGTAGTAGTGATGAGCAACCAGAGCCAGGCACATCGTACACTCCTGAAATGACATCCAAACCTTCAAGTAGCACAATATCAAATAAGTGTAAGCGCATCGTAACACCTGATCTGGCAATGGCATTAGGTCGAACAAAAACAATTGATTGTAGTGCTGTTATGGTGCTTTCAGCTGCTGCAACTTCTCTTGGACATGACATTGACAATGTTGTTTTGAACAGAAGTACTCTACAGAGGGCGAGGAGTGCCGTATGCCAAAAAGTTGCAGATGACATTAAGCAAACCTTTGACGTTCCGCTTACCATTCATTGGGATGGTAAAGTAATGCAAGATGTAACAGGTGATGAAAAAATAGATAGGCTAGCTATTCTTGTATCCGGTGGAGGAAAGTCTAAACTTGTAGCAGTACCCAAACTTGTTTCTGGAGAAGACGGAAAAATTGCAAAGCAGTTCTAGAATGCTTAGACGATTGGAATTTGCAAGAATGTATTCAAGCAGTGTGTTTTGATACTACCGCTATCAATACTGGCAAAAAAAAAGGCGCTTGCATGATAATCGAAAGTAAGCTTGATAGAAAACTCCTTTCTTTGGCTTGTCGCCACCATATTAATGAAATTGTGATATCAGACGTCTTCCAAAAGTGTTACGGTGATTCAACGGGATCGGATATATTACTTTTCAAACGTTTCAAGATTTCCTGGTAACAAATGGATGATAAAAGATATGAAGCTGCCAATACAAAGATGCCGTGGAAAGCAGAAATCCTCAAACTGTGCGAAGAACAGCTTGCCAGAAGTCACCCAAAAGCCGATTATCGCGAACTTCTTGAATTATCAATTAATTATTTAGGTGGTGTTCTATCAGGAGGAGTACATTTTCGTCAACCTGGGGCTTTACAT
The DNA here is from genome assembly GCA_023014485.1 of Bathynomus jamesi. Classification (NCBI taxonomy): domain Eukaryota; kingdom Metazoa; phylum Arthropoda; class Malacostraca; order Isopoda; family Cirolanidae; genus Bathynomus; species Bathynomus jamesi. Next base: position 526,028 of record JAJOZX010001973.1, read on the forward strand.
CGCGCTAGGTGGATGTCGCGAGTGATTTATGTCATCAAAATTGTATTGTTTCGCTCGCAGTTCAGCCTGACAAAACAGGAACTGAGTGCAATGGAACGCTTCTCTCGCTATGCTGTCCGCTTTTATGTGCCAAAATGGTTTGCGGCTCCTATCGCATCTTTTGCACCAAGAACCGATTTGGAGTAGCTACAAGAGCTTCAGCAATATGATGATAAGGAACTTTCAGCAATAGCTAGCAAAGCACTATGCCGTCAACTCTGGTATCTAAATGAAGAACTTGTGTCGCTTGCTTTTTTTGATGATGGCATGACTTTGCAAGTGAAACGGCAGATGGTTGAGGCATTGAAAGACCTGGTTCAGAAATACCAGAAAAACGAATTGCTTTTGACCACACTCATGATGACCCACGAGAGAAAAGTCTGGCTCCTTCTTTGAGAAATTTCCCTTCAATCGACGTTTCTCGAAGTAGATCCTGCAGAATGGGATAACAGGAACGACTATAAATTAGCTAAGGAATATGTTAAAACAATGAATGTTGTAAACGATAATGCAGAGAGAGCAGAGTTTCAGCAGTCATCTCACAAAAAACGAAGAACAACTGCAGTACCTTCTTCAAGTCGTGGAAAAACACCGAGAGCAGTTTCCAGAGGCAAAGAAATCAATGATAAAGACAGGAAGCACATCAACCTCATGAATTAACATTAAAAAAATGGATTAGGCCTATTGGGGATACCACTTAAAAAAAATGCGCCTGTTGTAGTTACCTCCTGGGTGGTGCCGAAAAACTACACATTTCAGAGTTTGTCGGCACTACTAAATATTATGGAATCCGGCTGAAACTTCACTCGAAACTTCCTATCGACACGCATAACAAATTCCAGGGGTGAGATTTAAGAAAAGAAAATTTATTTTTCACCCTATGAGCCTGGGCCGGTCTATATATATATATATATATATATATATATATATATATATATATATATAAGTTATGTGGTTACCCGGGGTTTTTTAAGTTTTATGAACTGTAAAAATTTTAAATAAAAATACATTCCTTTGGTGTAGTTTTATCCGCTACTTTCAAAAATAACATTTTTTTTTTTTTTTGAGAAACGAAAAGAAATAAAAATTTGCCTTTGAAGTACTATTTTTTTATTGGAGAAAAAGCCTAGACTAGGCTTTTTCAAGAAAGCTATTTAGATTATGTTAGGTTAGGTTTGGTTAGGTTGGTTAGGTTTGATTGTTAGGTTATGTTAGGTTAAGTTAGATTAAGATTAGTTTAATTTCTCATCTAGGTAACTTACCTCTTAAAAAGTTATTGTAATCAACCACAGTAGGATGACTTATATCAAATTCATCTTTGCAAAACTTGACGCTTGTATACTCTTTACACCAACAATAAATAAATTTAATTATCGTATTCAGAGGGAGTTTTGATCCTTCTAACCAGATGTCTTTGCGGATTGAAACAGATTCATTTCAGGTCTTCTTCTGACATCGCCCACATAGTTCAGTCTGCTTGAAATTTTATTGTCATTTTGTGTTTTCTGTGGCACAATTTTTCTTTAGGAATAATTTTGTACAATTGCAAAAAATGTATTGACGCTTCGTCGGACGTTAAGTTTGTGAAAAACCACTGTAAATTCATTTTCTCACATATTTATATATTACAGTCTTAACACAAATTAATGAATGAAGTGATTTACCTCCTTAACCGGAATTTGTATAGCCTAAGCCAGTGATAGCGAACCACTGACTCGCGGGTCAAGTACTGACCACGAGGCAATTTTTAGTAACCCACGAGCTCTTATTTAAATAAAATATGACTTTAATTTTAAATATTTTCTGACTTTTAATATTTTCTGTCAATTTTGGGTGTATCCAGAGAACAACAGTCAATAGAAAGAGTAGAGAATCTTATTCTTGCAGAATGGAACTCTTTACCAAATTCTTTTGCATCAATGAAAAGGCTAGCATTAGCTCTGCTAACAATGTTTGGTTCATCTTATTCATGTGAACAGTCGTTTTCCTCCATGAATTTCGTCAAATCTACCACTACGAATCGCCTTGGCACAGATATGAGTGCTGCATGTGTGAGACTAAAGACAATTAAATATAAACCTCGGATCAAAACATTAGCAGCTAAAATCCAACAAGTTTCTCACTAAAAATAGTAAGTAAATAAATTATTGTGACCTAATTTAATTTTTTTTAAAATTCAAAGTAACAAAAATGATCCACCAGCAAAAAAGGTTCGCCACCACTGGTCTAGGCGCATGCGGACAACAAAGGCGCATGCGCACAACAAAGCTTACGCCTAACTTGCCTAGATGTGTGAAAATAGCGTACGCTACGTTTTGAATAGTACTTTGAACGCAAATTATTTTGTTTTCGTTTCTCAAAAAAAATAGTTATTTTTAACTTAGCGGATAAAACTATACTAGAAACAAGTATTTTTATTTAAAATGTTTACAATTCATAAAACTAAAAAGATCCCTTACCCGTAATCACTCAACCGTGAATCTAGTTAAACATGATTTGGCGCGGTGTTTACACCCGCAACTCGCCTCCCGCCAGTCCACTACAATGCGCCTCAGTCAGTGTCTCTCCACGCTTCATAGAGTGCTCATGTGGCTTCGCACATCTTCACGTCTTGTGGTATGTACAAATTACTTCCTTCATTGTATATTATACTGTAGTGAATCCCATTTTACAAACCTCTTTTACAATTTTTATTAGTTACGTTACTTAATTCAATTTCTCTTTATCTTTTATCATTCTCTTTTTACACTCATTTTCGCTGTACTTTATAAAACGGGTAGCACGTGACCGAGATGAGCGTCATTGTAATATGAACCACGCAAAGAGACCGGGATAATTATACATTTAATTTCACTTTACTGACTTTTTATTTATACCGAAACACTTTAGACAAACGGGATAATGCGAGGGGGGAATTAATGGTAACATTTTAGCCAGAGAGAGACACGAAAGAACATTCTAAATTTACAAAAACATCTGGATACCAAAAAAACACCTTATTAGGACAAAGGCCGTCCGATAACTGGATGGCATTTCTGCCCAGTGATTTATCGTTTTCAAGTGAAACTAAGTACAAATTTATTCTAAATAAGAACAGATATTATGAACCCAAAACTACAGCAGAACCTACTACGTAAACAAAAATTAAAACAAATTATTGCATAATGAAGAGTGTTCGCTCTGTGTTGCAAGCGAACCTCTATAAAATATACCCAACCGAATTAAACTGCAGTACATCATGAAACAATTTTTGTAACATTTTCTATGCAAACGCGCGAACGAGAAAAAAATTTCATTACTTTTATCCAAATTAAAATGTTAAAAAACACTAAACAATAAAATCTAAATTCAGAATAAAAAAAAATTTAAACAGCAAATATTACTTGGTATTGTCATTAAAATGAAAAAGAAAAATAGACAACAACAATCAGCCCACCTACAAAAATATAAAAATTAATGAATATATAAAAAAGTAAAAAAAAACAGAAATTAATTTATCAAAAGAATTTACGGAAACAATTGAAACAATTCCTGTATTTCAATTAAACAAATTTTCATCTTTTTATAGCAAATTTAGCTTCCTTTGACGTCTTACACAATATATATACGGCAAGCAAAATATACTTAAACAGTCCGAATCAACCCAGTATAAATTAGTGTCTTTAACGATTATTTTTCGACTTTAACCCTTAGAATGACACCTTAAACTAGAAAGCGAACTTAAAATTACCTTAAACGTATACAGATATGATGTTCATGTGTCGCTAATTGTTCCTTCCATGCATAACTGTGAACTCAAACTGTAACAGTGACATGTAGTTTTTTACATACGTCGAAGAACAACCTTAAAAACTGCCTACTAGATACTGGAAAATTTTGTTACTCACTTATTTAATCTCTTACAATGCTCTACTATATATATATATATATATATATATATATATATATATATATATATATATATATATATATACAGGGTGGGCCGTAAGTTTCCATACATAGGAAAAATAAACATTTTTTTATGGACAACCATTTTTATTTATATAATATGCTCTACATGGTTGCCATTGTTTTGAAAACACATTTCAATACGTGTTCCCCACTGTTGATGAACACGCATTAGCACAGTTGACGTTATGCTTGTAATGGCGTTGGTGATACGTTCCTTTAGATGATTTATGTCTCGTATCTTTTCCTGATACACCATGGCCTTCAAGTGCCCCCAAAGATAGAAATCAAGGGGGGTGAGATCTGGGGATCTGGGAGGCCACTCCACAGGACCAATTCAATTCGTTGCTCTTTCGTCAAACGCATATTCTTAGGGTATCTGAAACATAAAAACAAACGTTTAATTTTTCCTATGTATGGAAACTTACGGCCCACCCTGTATATATATATATATATATATATATATATATATATATATATATAACCTAGAAATGCGTTACAATATATGCACCAACCTTTGAAACGACCGTATTTAATTGCATGTAACAATTTTGACACTAAAATAATTTAGTCATACAAATGTGAATTTTAATTACTTATTATTGTATTATTATCATTATCACGATCATTTCCAATGCCGAAAACATAAACACAAAACAATTTTTACAACACAAAATAGGCAGGCTGTATAAAGAGCAATAAAAGTTGAAGAGGAAAGAAAAAAGAAATGAGTCATCGCGGCCAATTCCAATTTTAAATTTGTCTCCCTCTCTCCGACTGAACGAAACGAAATCTAAAGAAAACGGACTGAGGAAGGGATCAACGAGAAAAAGAAAAAAATAAACGACTCTCGAATTAAATTTCTGACTCAACTGAGTCGCGACAGAGTCCGACTCAATGAAAATAATTTTTTTAGTCGAAACGGTTTGAAACAGTCTAGACTCCAACGAGAAGAGAAAAAAAAAAACGACTGAAAATTTTGACCGCGAAATTTGGAAGGGACGCTACGAGGATTTCGAAAGTGAGGCGCCATCTTGAAATACAGTTACAATGAATTGTTAAGGAATGGGAATCGAAATTTGCTTGAAAATGGGGTACACAATGCACCTTACTGTTTAAAGTACCGAAACAGAATAGTTATTAATTTTATAAAGACTATAAAACGGATAGCAAAAATTTAACCGAAATATAGTATAAAGCGCGTACCGAGGACGTGGGAATGCCCTTATTTGAATTTAATAGGGACCACCGCTTGCCATCAAATATGTAGTGATTCCCATTCCTTCTCTTTTATTATTCATTATTTTCTTTTCTTTCTATTATCACTTGTTTTCTCTGTGTCTTTATACGGACGCGGCTGACGGTTGAGCCGTTTCACTTTCGAGTAATGCAAAAGACCGGGGGATTAATTATACACTTTACTTATTCTTTAACTGACTTTTATTTATACCGAAACACTTTAGACAAACGGGATAATGTGAGAGGGAAAATTAATGTTAACATTTTAGCTGGAGAGAGACACGTAAGAATATTCTAAATTTACAAAAACATCTTAATACCAAAAAAACACCTTATTAGGACAAAGGCCGTCCGATAACTGGATGGCATTTCTGCTCAGCCTTCGCTTGGGCAGATTCTTAGTGTTGCCAACTATATTTTTATATTTTTAATTTCACGAACCATTATTAATTTCTTATTTAATACTTAATTGAACATTATTAAATTCTTATAAACAAACATTTAATTCTTAATTAGACATTACTACAATACTGTAAGAGCATAGTACTGTGTGTGGTGGTTCGCGAAGTGGGAGGCCAAATAGTGGTGGCGGGCAGCATCGCTGCACTACCTACCCACCGGCGGGGTATGCTGTAATGATTGAGATTTTAATATAAATTTGATTTATATAATATGATATTCGTTTACTTATAATGATATTTGCTATATAGAACTTGTACTGTACTGCAATCTTTAACAGTTTTCCTACAATGAGTTTTATTTAACTTCAGTGAGTCGGGTATCGTCCGTTTGGTTTGACCTTAAGAATGGAATACTGAAACACGAATAAGATTTTATTCGATTTTATCCAATTAAACTTTTGAAACCCGGTGATTAAAGGTGGGACGAACTGAGATGAATACGCATGATAAAGAGAGAGAGAGAGAGGTTCAGTGGCCTTAGCCGACTAACAATTTATTGAAATCACATTTAACAAATACTGACTAAAATAAACGTCCTTTGTTCACCATTCAAAATAAAAGTCTGAAGACACCCTCTTTGAAGTACAGGATTACCAACTGTAATTTTAAAAATAACATATCTCTCTCTCTCTCTCTCTCTCTCTCTCTCTCTCTCTCTCTCTCTCTTTCGTCATATAATTTTGTTTTTATTATTTTTAATAATTACTAATCACGTCAAATTGCATTAATTAACAATTACATTAATTCCATTTATCACACTCATAGTTAATCGTGAAATCACGATTGTTACGGATAACTGGGTGAGTTCTGAATACACTGGTCAACAAAGTTTTTGTTTCAGACTCAATAGTAACTGTATTCTACTAATTTGAGGGTGCTGATTTCGAATATAAACTTTTTTTGGGTATATCGGGTCGGGGGTTTTCTGTACAGAAGGTGGATTTGTTTGGTTGACCGTATTTCCTGTAGATTTTTCATTAATGATTACTTTTCAAATGTTTCTGTTTAACTATGTTTTCATCTACTTTTCTCTCTTTTCAGATTTGATGAAAACGTGTGCTTCTAGAGGTTGCAGCAATAAACCTGATTCATTCTGCTACATTTGTGGTTTATTCACTTCATCTTCACAACGCAGAAACATTACACCACTCATTAAAACAGCCTACTATCCCTACTTTCGTTGTCAACTTGGAGACCAAGAGACAAGCTGGGCACCACATGTTTGCTGCACTTTCTGTTCAAACCAGTTAAGAGACTGGTTGAATGGTAAACGAAAAAGCATACAATTTGCAGTGCCAATGATTTGGCGTGAGCCAAAAATGACTGCTACTTCTGCTACTAGTGTGACCGCAAAAAGGTAGAGTGCAAATCAATTCCAATCATGATGATCACTGTTGCAAGGGGGAGTGGGGGTTGGCACCGGTGGGAGAGGGGATATGCAAGCAAGTGGGAGAGGTTAATCCCCTGCATGAAGGACGTTTGCCCAAGACCTCCCCCCAAAAGGGATATCCTAACCTGTCCTGACCAAGGAAGGTAACCTAAGAGAGAGGCGAGAGATCTTTTCGCTGGCATGTCTCGTCGCATACTGAAGTTCTTGACTTCCTCACCTGGATTAGAAGGGGTACTCTAGCTTAGAAGGCTTAATCAGCCAGTTGGTTTGTTTAGAAGGCAATATATATCTATAATCTCACGGAAACCCGCAGGAAAAAATTATAAAACAGTGTTTAAAAAGGCTAATTAACTTCGGCCGGTCACAACCAAGCCCTTTTCAAAGCCATAAACTAGTTAAAATGCCTAAAAAAGTTATAAAAATTCCGCGGGACAGAAGTTTTATAACTGTGGGTTTGGGTGATCTTATATTGTCGCGGTAAATGCAACCAAAGTTTATATATATATATATATATATATATATATATATATGTGTGTGTGTGTGTGTGTGTGTGTGTGTGTGTGTGTGTATAAATATGTTAAACACAGACCGTGCATGGAACAAGAAACTCTTCTGGGAAATTACATCCGCTATAATAGTTATATAGTGGATGTAATTTCCGAGAAGAGTTCCTTGTTCAATGCACGGTCTGTGTTTAACATATAAGTTTCTCAGGGGACCATTCTGAGTTTGTATATATATATATAATATATAATATATATATATATATATATATATATATATATATATGATACACACAGACAGTGCATGGAACAAGGAACTCTTCTGGGATAATTAAATCCACTATAGTCCGAATAAGTAATGGTAAATGACAAATACCATAGTTTTTCTTTTTCATGATGCTAGCCCGACGTGGGCAACGGGTCACTCGCAAAGAGGTCCCATAAATATATATATATATATTATTTATGTATCCGAGGCAATCCATAAGAATAGTTGTCAGATTGCGCTATTTATTTAATTTGTATATATTAATAGAGAGCAGATATTCTCGGCTCAACGAAAATGAAGTTCTTCAGAGCCCCAGTCGGCTTAGAAGGCAATGCATGTGTATATATATTAATAACTTTTATAGTGCCGTTAATTTTGGCGTAAAAAAATTAAATCAGATAATATCGTTTACATATACTTTGAATAATAAAACACAACTACGTCATTCTGTTTATTTATTCAGAGTTATTTAGAGTGATTTATTTAGATTTCTTTAGTTATTTAACATGGAATCAATTATTTAACATCACTTATTCAGCTCGGGGAATATATAGGAGATAAATATACAATAAAAAATAATAATATTAAATTTTTTTTCTTTAATTGCTTGTAAAGACTATGATTTAATAGCGATAAGTGAATCGTGGCTTAGCACTGAAACACGTGACTTTGTAGGGGAGTCTCAAATTAGAGGTTATAGACTTTTTGTTAAAAACAGAATAGGTAGGCGAGGAGGCGGTGTTATGTTGTATATCAAAGATAATATTGCGAACGTTATAGAAGTAAAGTACACAATTCCAGAACCAATAGATTCGACTATAGCAGAACTTAAATTGAACGATTTCAAACTTGTTGTTGCGGTTATATATAAGCCCCCTAATCAGACAGCTGATACGGACGAAGCGTTATATCGTGAACCAAAGAGAATAATAGGTAGTGAGCAGGCTTTAGTTATGGGTGACTTTAATTGCGCCAACGTGAATTACGATACAATGCAGGGAGACGGGGAAGGTAATCGTTTAGTTAATTTTCTCGAGGATAGCTTTCTTATTCAAAAGGTTGGGGAACCTACGAGGTTGGACAGTATTTTATATTTAGTAATAACTACGGATGATATGCTAATTACTGATCTTCAAGTAATAGAACCGTTAAGCAATAGCGATCACAATATGGTAGAGTTTGTCCTCTCAGTAAGTCACTCGAAACCAGCTAACTCGACTAAAATTCCTAACTTCCAGCACGCAGACTTTTGTAAATTTCGAAATAAATTGTCACACGTCAATTGGAAAAACGTAATGGGGAACTCCAACGCAAAACTAATGTGGGAATCGTTTGAAACAGTATTTAGGACTGTAAATGAGGAATGTGTACCGTACAAAATTAAGCGTGCGAAAGTAAATAACAAGCCCTTGTGGTTTACTTCTAGAGTAGGAGACATTATAAAGAGTAGAGATAGGGCTTATAGGCAACATAAGTGCGATAAAGACAATTTGTGGTTACGAAACAATTACATATCTCTAAGGCGTGAAGCGAAAAGTGTGATAAAAAAGCCCAAGTGCGAATTTTAAATCTCCATAGCTCATGACGGTAAAGAAAACCCCAAGCGATTCTTTCAATACGTCAACAACAGAAATCCAGTAAAAAATGTTAACGGAGATCTAGTTTCTGAAAACAAGGAAATGGCTACCTTGCTAAATGAATTCTTTACGTCAGTTTTTACTATAGAAGATGTAACGAATATCCCTACGGTCATAGACATAATACCCTTTGATAATGGTAATATTTTGGATAATATTGTGGTTACTTAAGGGGAGGTAATGCGCTATATTGATAAAATGAAAACGCGTAAATCACCGGGGCCGGATTCCATATATCCCATACAACTAAAAGAAATAAAAGATAGCATTGTTGTGCCGTTACCAAAGATTTTTAATGCGTCTATTTCTGAAGGGTGCGTACCAGATAATTTCAAGTTAGCTAACGTAACACCTATCTTTAAGAAAGGCGATAAAGGTGCGGCGGGAAATTATAGGCCAATTAGTTTAATGTCTGTTGTAGGTAAGCTACTGGAATCAATAATTAGGGATCGTATAGTCGAACACTTAGAATTGCATAACTTAGTTAGAAATGCGCAGTACTGTTTCAAGCGAAACAAATCTTGCTTAACTAATCTTTTAGAATTTTTCAAACTGTGGTTGACGTTTACGATAGTCATCGGGCGGTTGATGTAGTGTATTTAGATTTTCAAAAAGCGTTTGACACCGTACCGCACAAAAGACTCATTGAAAAACTAAAGCTCATGGAATCAGGGGTGTAGCAATAAATTGGCTAGAAGAGTGGTTGCGAGGTACGAAACAGAGGGTGGGCGTTGATGGAGCGGAGTCGTGTTGGGCTAATGCAGCGAGTGGCGTTCCTCAGGGTTCTGTATTGGGCCCCTTGCTTTTTCTTATATATATTAATGATTTAGATGTCGGCCTAGTCAGTACAGTTTCAAAGTTTGCGGATGACACGAAGCTGGGTGGTAGGGCGATTAATGACGAAGATAGAGGTAAAATCCAGAATGATCTGAATAAAATCGTTGATTGGGCAGTCACATGGCAAATGAGATTTAACGTCGATAAGTGCAAAATTTTACATATAGGTTCGCGTAACAGTAATTTTGCGTATAGTATGTCAGGGAAAGAGTTGATAAGCGTAGAGCAGGAAAAAGATTTAGGAGTTATAGTCACTGGTGATTTAAAAGTAGCGAAACAAAGTACAGCAGCCGTCAATAAAGCGAACAAAGTGATAGGTTTTATAGCTCGGAATTTTGAGTACAAATCACAAGATATTATAGTTCCTCTTTATAAATCATTAGTTAGACCCCATTTGGAGTACGCGATCTAATTTTGGAATCCGCATATGCGCAAAGATATAGACAAAATCGAAAGAGTTCAAAGACGAGCAACTAAGATGATTCCGTCGCTTAGGTCAAAGTCGTACGAGGATAGGCTTAAAGAGTTAAAATTGACTACACTCGAGACTAGGAGGCTAAGGGGTGATCTAATCCAGGTTTTCAAAATTATGAATGGGTTTGATAACGTAGACAGAGATAGCTTTTTCGAAATATCTCAATATAATAGGACTAGAAATAACGGGTGTAAGTTGACAAGTAGAAGGTTCGAGACAGCAGTTGCGAAAAACTTTTTTACGCATAGAATAGTAAATAGGTGGCATAGTTTGCCGGTAGAAGTAATTAGTAGCACGTCTATAAACATGTTTAAAAATCGATTAGACGCATATGTTGATAGATTAGGTATAGTTTAAGGTAGTAAAATTAAGGGTTGGATAAGATAGATTTTGATTCTCTTTTCATTAAAGATCACAATAACCAGACTAAAGGTCATAGTATGAAATTATTTAAGCCAAGATGTAGAACAAATTTAAGAAAACATAGTTTTACAAGTGTTGTGGGATATAGGGAGGCAGCATCTTGGGTTAGGGGATACTCTCTGTCCTTACACACCCCATTTAAAGAGATTCCTCTGCCGAGCGGTGCCCCCCATAGTACTGTGAGGTATTGAAAAACTCATGACCTTCACTTACCCCACAAACACCTTTAAATGGGAGACCCAAAATGGGTGCGCACACACATTTCTACATTAATGTACAGTCTTTCCAGCCACACCTACACTTTTCCTCTTAAGTATATATATTGTAATGTATATGGTTGTAAATTGTGACTTGGTCCGCAATTGATATGGACCGTGACTTATTTTTGGTTGGCAAGGTACTGGTATTGATAGATACCGTAATGAAATTGACTGGATTCTTTGGATCTGATATATTTGCATGTCGGTTATAAATAGATATAGAGTGTAACATATTTGTGGACAGTAGTCTATTATGACTTGAGCCTCTGGATCCAGAGATTCTATCTTTAGTTTTAAATTGATAATTAATTAGTTTAAAATTGATAATTATTTAGTTTTGTAAAAATTGGTTGTTGCCAATGTACAGGCAGTTTTTAGATAGTGGAGCCACCTCGATGGGCCGAAGTGGCCCTTAGTAGGGCGGAGTGAAAAACTCATTTTTCGAATTTTCAAATTGGCTAGTGTGGAAAATGTGTGGAGTAGTGAGGGAATAAGCTGGTATAAATGTAAAATCATAACATTAATATCTTCAAGTGCCACAATGACCTTCAATATTGAAAAAAATTGAAAAAAGCAGATTTTAACCAATAATTACAGAAGAGTCCACGATGCACAATAGACAAGAATTTATTCACACTTGTATAAAAATAGCTCAGTCAACCTTTAAAAAAAGTTTCTATTCTCTAAAAACAGTTTTCTATAGTCAGCTCATTCAGCTGTCACGTGAGTACCTCGGTTCAGTGTAGCTGTCACTCTCGTATCAGGTGGGTGTTCTGTTGTTGGCGTTACTCAGATAGTCTAAACTATATTTCTTATATATTTTGCATTTCTGTATTGTGTTGCCCTAAGTTTGCCATGTACTATTAACTGAAATTAACGTATAATTGATATTAGCTCTTTCTTTTTCAGATTTGTATACGTTCAAAATGTCTCGAGTTTGTGCAAAATCAACCAGGGCCTCAACTGAGTGCCCCATGTTTGGTATGGGGGAAGATTTGTGGCACAGGAATCTTCCTACATACGAAGGAGTTTTTAAATATTACTTGTTTGTAAGAAACGATTTGAAACAGAATACTAATAAAGATCCTTCAATATCTCAAATATTAGAACAAGTTGTTGATAAATTGAAAACAATTTGGGAAAGTGCTTCCGTCCCAATTCTGTCAGACAGGCGAATTGAAACAATGTTCAGAAGCTACCACGAAAAGTATCGTGTCATTATGAAGCCATACCAAAGCAGAAAAAATTCTGAAGCTTACAAAGCAAAGATTGATATGTTCAAAAAAGAAGCACACACGAAACTTTTTGACATTGCAGCGTGCAAGTGCAAAGTACTAACACAATGTTCTTGTCCCAAAGAAAAAACGGTTCCAAAGGAAGAAGTGACGTTCCTCTTAGATCAAAGGAGTGAAAGAAAACTGTTTATTGATAGAGTAGATATTACACTCTCAAAGAAAAAAGCATCTACGTTGCTAAGAAAGCAAAAAGAAGCTGTGAGGCTCACCAAAGAATCTTCACAGGAGAAATTGCAGGATACAAATGTTGAATTATCATCATCGACATCAAATAGTGAAAGTGAATCTGGCGAAATATCAGACGATACATTTCCAGAGCCAGTTAGCTCGAAGAGAAAGCTCGAACAACCTGAAGAACAATTATTCAAGAAAAGGAAAACTACAAATCTACCTTCAGTGGCTATTGCTTGTGACAGGACTTCAGTTTCAGATCGAGCTGCAGCATTCATTGTTAGTGCAGTATTGCAAGATATTGGAGAAGTTTCTATTGACAATACATCTGAAGTAGTGGATAGGAGTAAAATCAGAAGAGAAAGACAAAAGAAGAGATCAGAAATTATGAAAGATCAAAATCAGGTCCCAATCAGAGGAATCTATTTTGATGGTCGAAAAGATTCTACACTCTTCCAAGAAAAAAAAGAGTCCAAAGTATATCAGAAGGTAACAGAAGAACATATCACTTTAGTGAGAGAACCTGGTTCAGATTATTTGGGCCATTATTCTGTGAATTCTGGATCAGCTGAAGAAATATGTAAAGGAATGTTTGAGTATATTGGAAATAATGACATGAACCTGGAAAACCTTGTTGCCATTGGATGCGATGGTGCAGCAGTCAACACTGGAGAAAAGGGAGGCGTTATAAGGCTTATAGAATTGAAGCTGAAGAAGCCAGTTCAACATTTAGTGTGCCAGCTCCATGCCAATGAATTGCCATTACGCCATTTAGTTGCAAAGCTGAATGGAAAAACATCTGGCCCCCGCGGATTCACCGGTCCTATTGGCAGGGAATTAGAGAACTGTGAGAGTCTTCCTATTGTCGAGTTTGAAAGGATTGATGCTGAGGAACCAACTGTAGACTGTGAAGATCTTAGCACCGACCAAAAATATCTAATTGATATTCATCAGGCCATAACAAAGGGATATTGCTCTCCAGATCTTGCTCATCGTAGTCCAGGCAAAATGGCACATTCACGATGGCTGACTACAGCAAATCGTTTGCTTCGTCTATACGTTTCAACTGTAAGTCCATCTGAGAACCTCATGAACATTGCTTCTTTTATAATGAAGGTCTACATCCCAATGTGGTTTTCTATTAAGCAAAGTACGTCTTTTGTCAATGGCTCAAAACATGTTTTCAAAACTATTGAACTAACAAGAACACTGAATGACGAAGTAAAGGATATTGTAAACCCTGTCATACAAAGAAATGCATTTTTTGCAAATCCAGAAAATATTCTAGCATCAATGATTCATGATGACCGCAGCGCCATAAGAGAATTAGCGTGGAGGCGAATAAAGAAAGCAAGGCAAACAAACAAGGAAAAAGTTGTGAGGCGTTTCACAGTACCTGTTATTCAATTTGAAGCTACTGATTATACTGATTTAATTAATTGGCAAAAATGCATTGTCACTGAACCACCTGTGACAAGACACCTGACAGAAAATGAGATTGAAGAATTCATAGAAAACAAGAGTACCCCTCCATTCGAGAAATTCCCTTGTCATACACAAGTAGTAGAAAGAATGGTAAAATTAGTGACTGAAGCATCATCAAAAGTATTTGGATTGAACGCGCGAGATGGCTTCATAAGATCAACACTTCAGTCACGTAAAAAAAATGCCATCATTCGAAAGTAAAGCTGAATATAAAGTTTAAATAAAACGTTAATAGAAAAAAACATGCGCAAGGATGGGTGGTTGGGAGGGCATGGGTGGAGCTCGACACGCAGCCACCTCCTCGTGGTGAGTTCTGGATTATTTAGATCATTAATCAAAAGAACATTGATCTAAAAAACTAAGAGCTGCGTAATTCAGTAACTATTTTGGTAATTGGAACACTTAATATATAATAATAACAAGTAAGTTTCAGTTATTGTACTAATGCAGAATATAAGAAAATCATTATATTTCACTTTTTTCGGCGGCTTTGTGGCACCTGAAGATATAATTTCGCAGGACTAATATTTATGCACAGTCATTATCTATAGCACCCACATATTTTCCGCACTAGCCATATTTGAATTTCGAAAAAAAGTTTAAAAACCTCATTTTCGATCCGCCCTAGCCCTTAGTGTGCCCACTATAAAAATTTCATATGCTCTTATGTTCTTTGTGGTTCGGAACCCACGTAAAATTGTAGGTCCCCTCCGCCACCACGGAGGACATGCACAATACACAATTACGAACATAGTTATGTAGACCAGCCATGAGTGGATCCTAGGGTCTTTGTTGGTCTGAAACATTATAACATTATAACATTATAACAATATATACCGTATATACAATCATAAATAATAATAGTACAGTAGAAATGTATATACACGTTTAATATATGTACACACGCAACCAAAAATACACACTTATATATAAACTTCAAAAGTAATAGTGCAGAAAAATTCCAATACATGGATAATATATATATATATATATATATATATATATATATATATATATATATATACATAAAATAAATACGCGTTTTATGTTCTACCGCGCTTAAGTAAAATACTAAACTCGCATGTGATCGAGTCTACAGTTACATCCTCGTTTGCCACAACATCATTATTAAACTTAAGTTTATAAACACTCCTTTCCAAACGAGAGTTTATTCTTTCCAATCCGAGCTTTTCAACCGTGAACTCTTCTTCACAACGTATATCGACAATTGAAGTAATCTTCTAAATCGTGCCGATAACTGACCATTATATAAAGAAATAGTTCTTCAGAGTGAACAGTGCAGGTGAGCTGAGTCCTGTACCGCTCAAATCCATTGTGCCAAAGTTCAAGATATTTCAAAGAATCTATACCTTTTAAATACGCATCCAGTTCCAATCCATTCTCGCCTTGTTCGGTCCTACACTCGGCAAATCCGTCGAGCAGAGCGGTGTACGCGTATTCAAGAATCGTGTGAAAATAAAGCATATCGGTAACACGCGCGTCTAATATAGGCTTTAGCTTGCGGAAACCGACGACTTCAAACATTCTGTCGAGAATGAAACGTTTTCGCGTGAGGATAAGGACGTTATTTTCAGATGTATTCTTCCACATCAACCGTATATCAATGCATAGCTGGTCTCGATTTATACTCAACGTACAAATAACAGTGTATGAGGGTGCCTCACAAATCTGCTCTCTTTTTGTGCCTACACCTGCAGGTATTTTATAACGGTCCTCGCCCCACATCTCAACCGCCACGAAGATTCTGTTCATCTCCTCAACACTTAAATAAATAACGTTCCGTTTACCAGAGTTTGATTGTCTACAACTCATTTCAAGTGCGTAATTAATAGCATCGCTTTTACGCCTGAACACATGCACTGACTTCGTCACGGACACATCGTTTACGGCATTGAGGATACTGCTCAACGGAAGCTCCATCGTATATTGGTTTACTATTGTTAGGAGCGCACGTCCAGTCGGGTCAAGCTCTGAGGTGACTATGAGCAGCCGATGCCTGGTTTGGCTCGGCGGGAGGTGTGGGAGGATGAGTCACACGGGCACGTCATACCAAGCGTTAGTGATTCGTGCACGGGGTTGTTCCAACATGAAAGAATCATATGAATATTTGTAACCCATTATATCGGACACTCGTTTAGAGAATTTTTCCCGATACATGAAGTAATAATGGCTTTAATGTTTTATCGGAATGTGCACCATACATCTTCGTTTATTTTCTCTACACATTAACAATCCGGCGCTCTATTTGAGAAAAACATGTGTCCATATCTATCCTTTTTGCTTAACAAGCAATACTTATCCCTAAACTCTATTAAAAACTCGCACAAGCCTTTAGCCACAACCTTACTGCAAACCTCATCATGATATATATGAACGTAATGATAAAAATATTTTACGTTATCCATTGTTACAAGATTTATATTCTCAGCCGCAGGGTATGCATACTCGGTACGATGTAACATGACATAATACCGCTTGTCATACCATTCATCAACAAGGTTCACAACCCACACCTGTTGTTTCTCTTCTGCATGTGATGCTTCTTCCACTTCGCAGTGTATGTGCGCCTTACGCAGTTTAGTTCTATGACGTAGTCCATTACATCGTTTGAGCCACGAAAGCCAGCAATGCTCTCGCCAGAATACCCGTAGAGTATTTGGACCTCCTGCTCCTCACGCTTCGCGCGGTTCAATGTGGCTTTAAAAGCCTTGAAAGGCTACGTGAGAATTCTTCAACAGGTAAAATACACGTCTGAGATCCAGGGCTTGTTGAGGTCAACTGAAGACGCTAGTAGCAGGAGTCACGTGACCACTTTGGTTGGATTGCGCCATACAGTGGGCGGTACTTAGCTTTTTTCCTACACACACACACACACACACATACACACACACACACCAAGGAGATAATGAGACGCTAAATGAAACATGATTTATTTTAAATAGAAAAATAAATAAACATATCGTCAACAAGTGAATAGTCTCTAATTCATGGCATATATTCAAATACACGTAATAAATAAATAAACATATCGTCAGCAAGTAAATATACGCGAACATGATAGAAATATTCACGTCTCGAGGTATCCAAAGTGAACAGTATCGTAGGTGCCAGGCACCTGGTAACATTTTCTATATGTGTTGCGACACACTTTCATTCCCCTAAGCTCCTTCACGCCCCCCAGTTTCTGGGCCCGAAAATTGTGAGTCCCTACAGTCAGTTGGGGTGGCTGGTCACCCTCATCTTCTAAGCTCACTAGCTCCTTTAGCGAATCATAGTTAACGATCCGCCGGTTCGCCTGGTTAAGCGTGATGCCTTTCGCCTTCACGATATATCTCAATTCCTCCCCTACCCTCACCCGTACCCCATAAGTTTTTGGACTTGTTGAGACAAAAGAATTCCCCAAGAGGTGGCATGTATTTACCCTCCCGCTCCGTGAATATCACACTATCTGTCTGCGTACAGAACCCTCCGCCCAAGAGGGTGGGTATGTCAAATTTTGCGCCGTAATGGGCAAGAATATACACTGTCATTTTTTTGAACTTGTCCGCTAACTTGACAATATAGGACACAAAGAGTTTCATGGAGTTTTCGTGTGTAATCGTTTTAAAAACGTTTGGTCGTTTACCACATTTGCGACACTCATCACATGCGACTTCCATGCACTCGTCGCAGATAGTCTGGCTTACAAGCAGATGTGGGAAAACCTCTTTGGTTTCAGTATCCGTATATGTTTCTATGTCGTAGTATACAGTTGTACAAGGTTTATTTTTAGGCTTAGCATCTTTCATAAACATACATGCTTTATACCATCTGCCTTATATTTCTCGTGGCATGTAGAACAGTGAATTTCATCACATTTATGCGTGAATTTCCTCCAATTATCCATCATATGAAACATACCACATTTACAGATTCTCATTTTTCTGCACGTGCCAATTGATTTATGGAGCTGAAAACAGTTATTATTGAAAAATGTGCGTCTACACACATTACAGTCCCTCTTCTCAGCTTCAACTACACAACTTTCACATTTGGAGCTTTTACACTGTTCGCACACCATGTGGCATTCCTTACAATGCTTCACTATATCATCCGCAAAATCGAGACATCCCTTACACAAATCATGATGCCTTCCATATTTTCGACTTTTATTATAACTCACGTAAAGAACACATATTGCGGATGTGGAGATATGCTGTTCCTGACAATCCTAAAATAAGTAGGAGTCTTGTACGGTCTCTCACACTGCTTTCAAAAATATACACAGTCCTACGACGATCATCCATTCCAGATACAACTATACGAACATTCATTTCCTGCTCAACCCTTCTCAGCTCTTCAGGACCCATATTACAGTCAAACTCGATCTTGCAATCTGCTGCCAGTTTACGGACACGCTGCACAGCCGGAGGCAACCAAATTTTTTTGGCCGATACATTTAGTACAGTAAACATATGAGCTAAGCCTACTGCTATAAAGCCGCAACCACGCTCGGTGTTTATATGCTGTCTGTAAATAGCCTGAGAATTGAAGTTAAGAGTATAAGGTGTGGCCGTATGTCTCGCAACACGGAACACGTGGTCAATATCTATCGTGAAGTTGTTCATGTTGAAGGCGATCCTACTTTGAGAGGCTTGCAATATACGCCCCAAAATGTAGTTTATATCTACAGCAGCCAAGCGCCTGTAGGATATAACTACCCCAAAATCATCTATATCTCCGTCATCTAACCCGAGGCCGAAGGACAGTCGCGTCCTGACTTCACGTCCCTCGCTGTTCTGAAGGGCAAACTCCACAATACGTTTAACTACGCGCCGCAGTCCGTGTTCAACACAGTTGCTATACATGGTTCTAGGGTCGACCCTGACTACGTACCTGTTTCTAGTCAGGGCTGGGATGGGGTGGCGGTGCGCACCAGCTTGAATGTTATCCTACTCTCTACAGAATGAGATGCTGCTACTGTGGAGGGTACGACCGGAATTGAACAGGAATAAGGGGGCACAGTTTTATTTGTACTAGGTCACTCAATATATTTTGCCCCACCCTTTCTTCTGAGTTAAATAATAGGCCATGGGGCTGGGATGTCTTTTGGGCCGTAAATTTGAACTTTCTGCACTTCACATAACCGGATTTTTCCAGTTTGAACCTCCCCCTCTTGTATAAAACCGCTTTTAAACGTCCTTGTATAAAGCCGATGGTTAACGCAGTTTCGAAAATGGCGTCTGACAGTGATGCGTATCGTAAACAGAGAGGTGTTATCGAGTTCTTAACCATCGGGATGGAAACAGTTGGAAATATTCACAAACGTCTACAAGACGTTTACGGAGATGCTGTTGTTGATCGAAGCACAGTTGGACGCTGGTCTAAACGTGTGAGATCATCGGAGAGAGGGAGAGCCAGCCTCAATGATGAACCACGCAGCAGTCGCCCGGCATCGGCTGTGACATCTCACACTGTGCAACGTGCTAACAGCATCATTCAATCAAATCGGCGCGTTGCACACAAGGAGCTATCACTGGAGCTAGGAATTAGTGAAGGAAGTGTGAATACGATAATTCTGCAACTGGGATACTCACAAGTGTGTTCACGGTTTGTTCCTCGCAAACTAACTGAAGATCACAATTGTGACTGGGGATGAGACTTGGGTACACCACTTTGAACCTGAAACAAAACGTCAATCCATGGAGTGGCATCACGCAGACTCCCCACGCAAGAAAAAGTTCAAAATGGCTCCCTCTGCACGAAAGGTTATGGCCACCATCTTCTGGGACATGAAAGGAGTGATTTTGGTGGACATTATGAAGAAAGGACAAACAATCAACTCAGAGGCATATATTGCTACCCTACAGAGACTCCAGAGGCGTATAAAGCGAGTTCGACAGGAGAGAAAACTGGAAGACGTCTTTCTTTTGCACGATAACGCAAGACCACACAACAGTTTGCAAACAGGAGAGGCCATTACAAAAATGCGCTTGACTGTGTTACCCCACCCTCCATACAGCCCAGATCTGGCACCTTCAGACTTCCATTTGTTTGAGCCAATGAAGGATGCTATTCGTGGAAGAAAGTTTCAGAGTGATGATGAGGTTGTTGAGGAGGTTAAGAGGTGGCTTCAGCGGAACCCAGCGGGCTCTTACCAGCAAGGAATAAATGCCCTTGTTTCGAGGTGGAGGAAAGCCGTAGAAAAGGATGGAGACAATGTGGAAAAATAAAAACTTGTTAAAAAGGTATGTAACTACTTGTGTACAAAATTTCTGTAACTTACAAGGAAACTTGGAAAGAAAAAAAAAGGTGGGGCAAAATATATTGAGTGTGTCGTAAGACGTAGAGGGCTGGGGCTCTATTTCTGGGGGTCTAACAACCGGCGTACTCCTGGCACGCTTTACACCTCACGTGGAAGGCGAATCATCAACTTCATCATGCCCCAGCTTTCTCCTCGAATTGTCGCGTGGGGGTGCGACAGTTCGCTAGCGGGGGTGGAATCTGTAGCCTCAACAACAACTACACTCTCATCGGTATCGTCTGCAATATCAATGATGGGGACATGTTGCTGCATAGTACCTCACCCTCATCATCATTCACGGTTCTGGGGGAGAAGACAGACAAGACTGTAGAATATAAGGAGCATCACTTAAAATTTTATTATATTTTGTAATTGTTCCACTTAAGAGTGTAACGTATTAGAGATGGATTCTGTAGAAAAATTCAAATTCACGAGCCCGTCCACATGTATTATATCTGGCCCTACAGGATGTAGTAAAACTGTTTATGCTCAAAATTATTAAAGCCTTTACTGACTAGTTTAATATAATGAAGACAGTAGTCATGATTCCACACGAGGTGTATGCTTCACTACACAGCTCAAAGAATCCAGATACGGTTCTAGAACCCCGTAAAAGCAAGCTTAAAAGAATGGAAAGAGAATTGTTAGACCTATTAAACAATGAAAAGTCACCCGATAAGAAAAGAATCTTATACCAGGAAGCTCTGCAGAAATTTCTTCATGAGTACGAAAATTATAAGAATCCGACAGAGGTCCCCGTAGTTATTAGGCACAGCGCAGACAACGTTGAGCATGGAGGCATAGGACTTGGGGTCGATGCTAGAGACGAACAGTCAAAGAACAATGGAGCAGTCCCACAATATATCGAGCATGTATTAAAAAGCAGTCTCCCACGTACATTGAGGAATAAAGGTTTAAGTCTTTATAATCATTTGAGTGAGGATCCCATTATACAGTGGACCGATACAGGTGAGGTTGTTGGTGAAGGAACAAATGTACAGGGTTCGAACATCGTTGACATCGTCCATGACTTGGTGAGAAAGTGGGATAGGAGAAAGAAGAGGCCAAACAACAACGGCCAATCCTCCTAAATCACAACTTTTACAGGGAATGCTGTAGACACAGGCTTGTTCCTGTTTTGCAACGTTATTCCTAACCAATTTACTTTTCACGGTAGACGAATATTTGAACGCCAAAGCAAACTTAAAATCTTTCGTCAACGGTTTTACTCTTTCTAAGCCGGCAATGTAAGGCAAACTCACATATTGTTTTTGGTTAACTGAAGGTTCCCGAGGGGCATATTTAAAAGATTTTCTGGCTTCAAAATAGCCTTTCTGATAAACCACTCAGGATATTTTAAATCCTTAAAAATGTTCCAAATGTTCAACCCCCCTTTAAAATACGCAAATGGCTAACATATTAAGAAATCCTTATTATGACATTTCTAGCCCCGCCTCCTACGGCAGCGTTAGTAGACTGTACACTGTACAGAGGCGTTTATAATGAGGGAGTAGGGAAAAAAGATGTTGAGAGGTTTTTGCGGGAGCAGGATGCTTATACACTTCATAAGCAGGTGAGAAAAAGGTTTAAAACAGCCAAGACAACAGCAGCCTCGATTGATTCTCTTTGGCAGGCGGATTTAACAGACACGCAAAGAGGTTACCGCTTCATAATAGATGTATTCTCTAGATATTTGTGGCTAATTGCCCCGAAAAATAAATCGCCTGAAACAGTTGTTAAAGCCACCAAAACGCTGATCTTGAAAGAAAACAAGATTCCTGGCTATTTTTGTACGGACATGGGGAAAGAATTTATAGGCCGAGCTTTTCAGAATATGTTGACAGAGTTTGATATCAGTTATTACACTCGCACTTCTATACATAAGGCGCCTTTAGCTGAAAGAGTTCAGCGTACCATAAAGGAACGCATGCATCGCTATTTCACACATAAAAACACATACAAATATTTAGACATTCTGGATCCCCTGGCCTCATCTTACAACCGTACACACCACCGTGCGATTGGAACAACACCTTACGAAATTTTAGAAAGAGGTACGCATACAGAACGTGAGATGAGAAAAGATATTCGTAGAGTGCCACCACGCTCTAGGCGTTTCAAAACAGTGATTATGTGAGGTTGTCGCGTTCGGGTAATAAATTCGCGAAGGGATTTGAGCAAGGTTGGACACGTGAGATTTTTAAAGTTAGGGCTATGAGACCTAAAGACGAAGATTTGAATGGGGAAGAAATTGCAGGGGGCTTTTACAGAGACGAACTGCAAAAAGTGACATTTAATTTAGGAAAAAAAAGTTTTTAAAACTGAAAAAATTTTAGGCAGCAAAGGTTCAGGAAAAAGAAAAATGTACCTGGTGAAATGGCTAGGGTACCCAGAAAGCTTCAACACCTATATAAAAGCTGATGCAATAATGAAGCTTAAATAGTATGCAACATGGCGCCTAACCACTTCTACGTCACACTCCCGTCCTCTTCTTCTCTGTCTGTACATCTTAACAACACCCTGGCCAACTTTGTAAGAGAACTCCATGGGCCCATTGAATTCAGCTGTGAATCATATGAGGTAGAAATATGCGAATTACAATTGGCGACCAAATTTTTCAGGATTTATAATAAAGAATCCGTTTTTACGGTTCTTAGAAACCGTGATGAGTGTGAAAAGGCCGGGGTAACTCGGGACGAAACCATGCGCGCTGCCCGGAGTCGGTAGACACAGTACTACATTACAGTAGTAACACTAGGACGGGGTCATTATGTCGCAGCCGAGGATGTTGTGAGAGACTTAAGTGGTAGTTTGAAAAGATAAAATCTTACGTCTGATTTAGTACGAAATCGTAAACAAAGATGCCCCGGCATATACTTTGACTCTAAAATCAAAGGCTAACAGAAATATTAAAGACAATAGGCTGTTCAAAATTATAACTGAGGGCAGGTATGGGGAAGCCATAGAAAGAGATACTTTTCATGAATCACAACATGACTTGTGCAGCTTAATGTATCATCTGAACTTGGAGAAATTGAATGATGGTTACCCTCCCCCTGACATGTGCTATATTTACAGCAATATCGTAGAACATCAGTTTGTTGGGGATATCCAGACGCGCATGCTGCGCATCGCCCACATTCCCAATCATAGAGGAAGGTGCTTAAGCATCACATACGACAAGCCGCATTATGTCAATGTCGCAACTAACCTACTAACCAGTATCTCAATATATATAAGAACGATTGAGGGGAAAAGTTTTTCATTCGGTGACGGGAGCTTAACAGTGAAGCTGCACTTTCGTCGCACTGTGATAGAATGGCCCGAAGGCCTTTCACAGTCTATCGAGGGGTGAGATATCAACGCGGGAGTGGGATTGGATCAATTTTTACAACCATACTGCGTATGGCTGTCCCCTTGCTGAAGAGGGGTGCCAGATATCTCGGCAGGAAAGCGTTACAATCAGGTCTTAACACGGTAGAAGACATAATGGCTGGGGCTAAGCCTAAAGAAACCTAGAAAAGCACTTAAAGCGTACACGGGACGAAATCATCGAAGATGCAAAGAGAAAAATGCGTGGTGGCGAAAAGAAGAAGACGAGTCCTGTACGAAAGAAGAAGGGTTTACCAGCATGTGGCGTTAAACGTAAAAGGACATAAAAAAAGAAGTGTTCCAAGCGCATAAAACCTGTGGTTGACCACTTTTTTAACTGATATAAGCTAAGAACGTTGCTCTCATGAATCATGGACTGTTTACTACTTGTCGAGAGAGGAGTCACTATTTTTAGCGCGCCATGGCATGTTTCATCCATCGGTGTAGTTCAAAATGTTGTAAATCGGAGCTGGCCCTCTTTGACATGCTTCCAACACAAGTATCTATAGAGCACAGTGACTTTATTACAGTTAATCCGTTAAACACCATTAGCTCCCCGAGTGCTCCTTTCGAGTTCGTGATCCCCAGCTCAGGCCCTTACTTTTTTGACCCAAGCTGTGTGCCCATGTACGCTAAACAACGAATAGCACATTCAGATGGAACGGAATGCGCAAAGGATTACGCTGTATATCCAGAAACAAACTTTCTACACACTATATTCAGTCAATGTGACGTGTATTTAAATCAGATCAACGTCTCGGCAGGGTCTGGCTACTATCACCTACGAGCCTATCTGAAAAATGTCCTCAACTTTTCAAAAGAAGCGAAGGGTACCTTTTTAACTGCCGAAGGCTATCATCAAGCTAAAGATGAAAGTAGTATAAAGGCCAAATTTAAAAATTCTAAAGAGAAGATATATGAATGCTTCGGGCGCCTACACACAGATTTCACATTCCAGGAGAAGCTTCTTGTGAATGGGGTTGATATGAAAATAAAGTTCACTTGTACGAGCCCTGAGATTTGTTTAAATCTGGGGGATGACCAAGAAGAGAGATCGAAGCCTGTGGTGATTCATATTATGGAGACATACCTCCGCGTGCGTCGAGTGAAATTAAGCTCTGCTAAACAAATAAAAATTGAAAATTTTACTACACGCCACAGTAAAATACCCAATTAATAGCCCTCAGGGCTAACATCGAAGCAGATAGAAAATGTTGTTCTTGGAGCTCTACCTAAAAGGTTATTAACTGGAATGCAGGAACACGCTTCTGTGAATGGAAAATATAAAAAGACTGCATTTAGTTTTGAAGATTTTGACCTTAAAAATATAACCCTGTATATCAATGGAGTCGCCTTAGGTGGGACATTGGAAACGAATTATTCTACAGATGACGTGTTCCTGCTTTGCTGGAGAGCTTATAGTAATCTTGCACATTGCTGGTACTTGTAACGAATTAGGAATCGGCGTAACAAAGAAGGGATTCGTTGAGAGGGTGATCCTTTACCCCTTTGACATCTCCCCCAACTTATCTGCGAGTATAAATACGCACATAAGTCCACAGCAGAGTGGGAACATCTCAGTCAGATTGGAATTCGTCAAGCCGCTAGACGTGCCTATTAGTGTATTAGTTTACCTCTAATCGCAAGCCCTAATAGAAATTGATAGTTTTAGAGGTGTAGTCACAGACTTTTAAAAATGGATACGAATACACTCGAGAGAGTAATGAATAGCGACCGATTCACACGCTCCAAATTTATGAGCGTGTTCGCGAAGAATGAAACGCTGAAACTTCCAACTACGAGACACTGCGGCGCACTTATTCTAAATACGGATGTTAGTGGCGGAGAAGGGATTCATTGGATAGCCGTTTATTTTAAAATAGAGAACGAATATACTATTTTAATTCATTGGGTGGACATCCTTGGAATGATGCTATTATTGTAAAATTTCTCGATCAATTGCAAATGCCTCAAATAGTCTGGAATCCATACTGATTCCAGAGCTACTACAGCAACGTATGTGGCATGTACAGTTTATGCTTTCTCATGCATATGGCCCGCGGGAACGAATTTACAAATTTTTAAAAATTATTCGACTTGTGTGACACCGAATGGAATGATGAACTCGTATGCACCCGGATAAAAAACCGGTTCCCGTTTGTAGGCACTCTGTGTATTATTGTGTGAAGTTTAATGCGTATATATAATATATATAATTATAACGTCACCAATTAGTTATTGTAACAATATGTACAGTACAGTATAGCTTAAAGGACTATATTGTGTAAAATTATAAAATGTACCCCCAATAATATTAGTTTTGTAACGTGTAAGGACGAGGATTATGTTCTGTGGCTTAATTTAAAATGTAATGGATGCTAATTCTGTAACTAGTTTAAGTTGGATATATATATATTATATATATATATATATATATATATGTTGTTAACCCCTCCGCCTATGGCCTTGGTCGGTTCGAAGTTGACGGGGGTTCTGGTTAGGTGGCAGCAACGGATTTGTTACTCTGGAGTAGCTGATACCGTATAGGGAATCGCAGTAGTTTTCTTCTATACTACTCTCCGATTTCTTCTTATAACGTATCGGGAAATTATTTTTCTCCATTTAAGACTAAGTTCTCTGAAGAGAGCAAGGCTCGAAGGAGAAGACAAAGATATTTCTTACTATATTTTACTGCTAAAATGTTACAGGTAACGCTCAGCCTTTAAGTCTAGTCACAATGAACACTGGAGAAATTTTATGGGCTTTTATACTAAACTTCCTACTAACGTCATTATTATTTAATGTTTTTTTTTTTTTAATTATTATTCTCAGTAGGCTGATTTACTTTACAAAACATTTAAAGACAAAAAAAATAATTTTGCTGAAGCAATGTGTAAACTGCTAAGCAAGAGGAATCCATATTTTATTTAAACCGTATATTGACAGATCTGATGTTATCATGATCTGCCGAGGTAGTTAAAAATGGAATTGAAATATGCCTTCCCATCATGAATTACAAACAAACAGGCATGACTTCATCTTTTACAACGAAGAGAGAATGCCTACAAAAAAATGAACAAGATTACATTACTAAGCTAAGTCTACGAAAATGATTAAGTTGTTTAAACAGAAATAGTTAACCAATTATAAAATAGAAAGCAAATCAAAAATGTATCCGAACTTGTGTCAACGTTGTACGATTTTGGGTTTTATACAAAATTATTAAGTAGTTTACAAGGAAATAATTCACCACTTATAAAATAGAAAGCAAATCAAAATTTTATCCAAACTCGTGTCATACGATTTTCGACTTGATATGTAAAAATGAATATATGAAGAAGAATATAAGGCTTATATAAATATTACGAAGTATCATCAGAATTATATGAATGAAGGGATTATTCATTGTTCATTTTTACAGGGCTCTCCCCTCTAGAATGATATTAATACAATAATATAACATCCTAACTAATTCAAACTAGATGATAACAAATGATTTGTTATAATATAGATTTATGTACACAACATAAGTCGAGGTGGTTAAGTTACAATGCAAAGTAATTAGAAAATCAAATCCTTAACATGACACTTGCTTAGAGAGTTCTTAACGAACCAAGGACCTAAGCCGAACCGGCTGCCCAAAGGGCGAGGCACGCACTCGCAAGAGGGGTGAGGCTTCGACTGCCCTTTCAAAGTGTTTGCACTTTGCCCTGGAGAAACTCCCATGGTGCCACGTTTACAAAAGATTCTTAAGGTTGCAAAGGTTGTCTAACAATGATATTAGCAAAGGAATTTATATAATTTTGGTTCTACACTTAACTCCTTTATGTGGTTTATATTAGCCGAAAAGAACATTTAGAATTAGGAATCTCTGTTTAAGATTATAGATTTGACACACTAGAGTCAAGGTTAAGAAAGAGGCCAGATGATCCACTGGGGCATCGAGGCGAGTTATAAAATATTAAAAATTCAAAGATTAATACTTTAATTTATGCAAACAGAATAAAAGGATTCATACGTTAATTTAGACAAACAATGATATTGTTAAATTTTACAAAAATTTATTTTCCTGTGGAAAACCTTCTCCACATGGTTCCCTTCCCAGAGTTGGAACTAGGAGGTTAGTTTGAATAGCCTCTCAGACAACAGCCATTGGATGTAGTGTTATATGGAGACAAAGAATAGTTAAAGAAGTAGTTGGATGTAATGTTCCATGAGGAAAAAAGAAATAGTTAAATGAAATACATCTACTTCGTACTTAATCCACTATATTTATCAGTTAAATTTTACGCTAAAATCGATACTTATGCACTACTGAACACTTATAGTTAACGGTCACTTGTGTGTCCTTGAGCACTTGGAGTCTGATTTGTCTTGGTCCACTTTACACTGGTCTAAGTTCACCGTGTGCATACACTTTTAAATCAAACGCGATTTTTATCAACTTTATGAGAACAAGATTTGAGAGAGATGAATTTCAATGAATTATTAGAAAAGTACTTAAGTGAAATTGATACGATTTCTGCAAGGTTTTGAAATTATATGGGTCGTTTGAGAACTTTTTTTTAGAACTTTGGAGTTGACTAAACTCTATAGCGTGGAAGGTATAAAATTTCAGGGTATTGTGCAGTGAAAGGTTTACATGTGAACATTGCTCAAGTGTTTTGGATGTACGCGTTGGCGGCTAATTGTCTCCGCCATCAATCATTCCACGTCTCGAGCGTATTTCAATAAATTAGTACGTAGGGCATGAATGCATGGGTATCGCCTAAACGGGTTTATGGAGTATGTGTGGTGGTAGCTCCTGAACCGGAAATACGGTTAAAGAAACAATTTGTAAATGGAATAAACCGACGTTATGATTACTGTTCTTCGTTTCGTGTATTCGGTCCTTTTGGAGCTACGCGAGTGACCTTAGTGATAGAAGTTCCGCTTCTGAAATCAAAGTGGCAGATGGCTCCAGAAAATTGTGACCAATCGAATATTCAGGAACAGGCAGGAGTCTGAACGAGTGGGGCCAATCTTGGAGATAGCCTTGAAGGGCGGTGGCCTATTGGGCTGCGAGATAATAGGGATAGAGAAGGGTAAGAAAGGACTTGAAACACATATTAAGATGACATGAACGAAGAAAGCCGATGAATTCTGAACATAAGTATTCCCAGAAGCTGTTTTATGGTGGTAGAAAGGAACATTTAGAGGAGGAGAAGGAAGGTTATGGTCAATACCGAGGTTCTTGACCCGTGGTTTGACCTGAGGAAGGGTCAACAAGGAGACAGGAGAAAAATTAGTATTCTGTTTCATCGGACGGGAAAAAGGAGGAAGATAAGTCTTCTGTTTAGTAGGAGAAAGAGAAGACTTTCTGCAGGTGTCTGAAATGGTACTGCCAAATTTCGATTTCCAAACCTTCGAATTAGAAAGTACAGAATCGAATGAACGTTGTCCTGTAGAGCAATGCAAAGATGCATCGTTCCCTTTGGTGGGAAGAGAAGAGTGGCAATTGTCTTCCGAATTCGTCAAAGACGCGTTGTTGGCGCGTGGCAAGATTTGAACCTCATTAAGACAATGAGACTCGAGGTCATAAGCCGAGCTTGCATCATGTCCGAGGGACATAAGCGAGTTCTCCGTGCCCTCACGTAAATTAGCGGAAAAAGGGGGATCCCTCGGAAAATTCCCCTCATCTAGAACTTCCCTCGTGATGTCTGGGACAGTTTCTTCCTAGAGCGCTTGCATGTTATACAAACTAACTGGATGGACAAGTGTATTCCGCGCTTGCCTTTCCGTACGAACAACTTCCGACGTCGAAGTGAAGTAGGTTCGGGTTCGCTCCCGGCACCTGTAGGCTTAGTCTCGGAATAGGGTGGAAAATTCTCTACCTTTGAAAACAGAATCACGTCATCTTCCTTAAATAGGGATTCAAGCGAAATGACCAAACCGGAACTCAAAGGAGATGCGTCTTCAGATTTATTTGGAATAAACGAAGCTCTGGGAACTTCAAGTTCCTGCCTAACTGTAACCGAAGAGAGTGACTCGCTCTCGATGGAGTCACAGGGGTCTACTGTGAAGATATTCGAGTCTTCGTGCTCAAAATTACCAAAGGTATGTTGGCTTTCTAGTTCCTCGTTCGCCGGAACTGGAACGGAACAATTGACGATTGATGAAAAATCTTCTCCATCTAATAGCAGTTCCTCTTTATTTTGAACTGGTTCCAGGAAGTCATTCGGGCTCTCTGAAACAATTCTTTCATCCTGAGTCTAAAAGAGCGAAGAGTAGGGGTGGCACACATACTCGAAAGGTGGGTTCCCTCCTCGAATTAGGCCTGCTTTTCTATCGGCCATATAGAAATCGTGCGTAATAAAGAAATTCATCCCCAGGATTAAATCTCCATCCCAGTCTCCTTCAGATATGACCACAAATGGGGTCAGATAAGGGACTGAATCAAACTCAATAGGAAGAATAATTTCTCCGGTATTGTTTTCTTCCCAACCATCATCAATGCAGGTCAAGCGAGAACGTAAATCGAAATTTCCCGTAGCCGTCTTAAGTAACTTCTTGTATACGTCTTGTTTAATGTAATTCGCCTGACAGCAGTCCTCAACAAGATCGAAGACCGCTTGGTTGTTGACAGAAATTTTCATAAAAATTTGTGAGCTCTCGTCGAAAAGCACCATTTCGTGATCCCAAGAAGGCTTTTCCGAAACATACGAACATACTTCATCGTCCGCGTCATCGATGGTTTCGCGCGGGGTCCAGAAAATTTCCAACCGGTTGGAACACTTGAGTAGCATAATTCCGAAAAGCGTTCCACGTAGTAAAACTTTCCAACAAGAATGGGTGCAAGACGTTCCTTGCGCAACTCTGTTCATCGTCTAATAAGTGCGTAACCATTCGAATCTTCGCGATATCATCATGAACGTTATAATGAACATAATATCCCTCTAATGCGTCAAACCATTCGTCCACGTACGGGGGTACTACTTCATCGTATTCTCTCCCCTTAAAAATTGGAACCTTGGGGATATTACTCGTCAAATAATTATATCTATCCATTTTCTTAAAAAAAACCGACAAAGGACAGAAAAATGGACTTACAGATGAGGAAGGCAAAGCGAAACAAAGAAAAACAAGAAAGAAAACTTATCCCTAGTACCAGTACCGTAAATACAACAGAATTGAAACGAAGAAACTTAAGCGTGACATTACCTATTTCGGTTTAAATAAACACTTAATAAAGTCATTCCAAACGAAGATGCAAAACTTGCCTGTCGACTTCGACATATTACTCGAATTGTACGGCCTCATTTAATTTAAACCGAAAAAGCAAAATAACAAAAAACAAACTATTTGCGTATCAACACAGTAAACGCAAAAAAAAAAAAAGCTGAAACCTTGCGCATCAACGCTTTACCAATGAAAACCAAGAATTAAAAAAAATTTTGTTCACAGACACGAAAGAGGGAGAGAAAAAAGGAAAAAAGGGAAAAAAATCCTTTTCACGAGTCAACAAACAAACGCACGCACGAATTATATATATACAAGTTAGGTACAATTAATTTAGGAGTCCATTATAAAAATGAAAATCAATCTAAAATTCCGTTTTCTGTTATAACAATGCGAGACAATTCACATAATAATAAAAAAAATTATACTCATTTTATAAAAAATAAATTGACCATATACTTTGCAGAAACCGTTTTTTGTTACAACAATAAAATATATTTCATCTATATATTTATATATGCAAATACTGCATGCAAAAAGAGAACTCTGTCAATTTCCTTACAACAAAAAAAAGAAGGTTGAATTAAACTGACTGCACTTGAAACTGACTGACTTGAAACTGATTGACTTGAAACTGACTGACTTGAAACTGCTATCAAGTGGAGTGGGCTTCCTATTTCTTTCGGAAATCCGAACTGATTCTCTTAGCATTAAGCTATCTATTATCCTCTGGGGCTGTTGTCCCTCTGGATACAACCGACTAACTTGAACTGCTATCAAGTACCTCTATAACTAACTCTCTTGGGCGGTTGTCCCTCTGGATGCAACCGACTGATTTGAACTGCTATCAAGTATTTCTATAAACTATAAACTATCTCTGCTATAAACTATCTCTTTCTCTATCCAAGAAATACACAAATAATGCACAATTTGTGCATTATAATAATGCACAATTTGTGCATTATAATAATGCACAATAATTATAATGCACAATTTGTGCATTATAATAATGCACAATAATTGCACGTCAATTCAATTCAATAATTTGAAAAAATTGTAAACAAAAATTAAAAAATGTAAACAACATTTCACTCGAATGTACGCGAAGGTACGCGAATTATGATATAAATTAATACGTAAAAGCAGAAATTTTGAATGTCCCTTGAACAGAAAAAAGATGAACACTATTGCACTTCAAATTGTTTTCGTATAAGCATTCTACTCCTCTATTCGTTTAACAAATTGCACAGTGCCTCAAATCTATAGCACAAATTACGCTTCAGAAGAAAATAAACTACAGAATTGGGTTCCGGTAGCCTTCAATTTTAACGTGGTACCAATACTGATGAGGTTTCTTGAATGATATAATGTAAGATCATATTAAGCGCTGAGTTGAAACACACATGATATATATACTGTATATTACGCCCAAACATCGAAATCGCTCAGTGAGCGAAATAAACAGCTACAACGTGTTGTGGATGCAC
This sequence comes from Bathynomus jamesi, assembly GCA_023014485.1. Lineage (NCBI taxonomy): Eukaryota > Metazoa > Arthropoda > Malacostraca > Isopoda > Cirolanidae > Bathynomus > Bathynomus jamesi. Next base: position 558,840 of record JAJOZX010001973.1, read on the forward strand.
CTAAGTGACCACACACCGATGTTAGACATTTTTTCGCTTCATGGCCGTTCTCAAACAACCACAACGCGTTGTGGACGATTCGAATATGATCACAACGCGTTGTGGAGGATTTGAAACGACCACACACCGATGTCTTTCATCAAACTCTATTTAAACACGACGTATATTGAAATGATATAAACACGACGTATATTTATCGACGTATTCACCGATTAAACTAATTAATGACAGAAAACTCTTTTAATGATATAAACAACCGCTGACGCTATCATATTTTCTTACCGGAATTTTTTAGAGGCAAAAAAACCCTTAAAAAAAAGGGGAGAGGGGAGCACTACGGGGGTTCCGCCCTCGTACCCCTGAGACCTAAATTATACAGGTAATAATACTGAGTAATATAAAGGATAATAAATGTAAAGGATAAAAAAGCTAAGTGCACTTTTTAAAATTTATTACAAACCCAAATATTGTTTCAAATTAATATAATAAGTAGTCTTAAAATAAAAAGTAGGAGAAACATTACTATATTTTTCAACACCAGAGGTATTGCCAACAATCAAATGACCTAACTGTACAGACGTATCTTCAGTAGAAAACCAAGGTTGTCTTTTTTGGAAAACATTGGCCTTACCTCCGTACGCATTAATTTGATATTGCAAATCTAACCTAGCATAACGGGAGAATCTATGCCAAGCGTTATGAGTACGAGTTTTAGGTCGGTGTGTGGTGATTTCAAATCGTCCACAACGCGTTATGGTCATATCCGAATTGTCCACAACACGTTGTGGTTGTTTGAGAACGGTCATGAAGCGAAAAAATATCAAACATCGGTGTGTGATCACTTAGGTGCATCCACAACGCGTTGTGGCTGTTTTTCTTCGCTCACTGAGCGATTTCGATGTTTGGGCGTAACATATATATATATATATATATATATATAAAATTTTAGATTCCATTACAGAGGTAAGAAACTGGGTAAAAGATCTACACTCTCCAACCCCAAATATTTCTCTCTGTGGTGATTTTAATTTCCGATTCATGAAATATAAAAGGATAGAAAAAAATATATGTATAAACCAGGACAAGGGGGGCACACGAGAAGACCAGGAGCAGGTAAAAATGCTACTAGCTCTAGCTAGCGAATTTATGTTAACGCAAGAAATAACAAAACACACAAGAAAAACAACTGCCTAGATTTGGTATTCACAAACAACAGTAATCTAATTGATAATGTAGAAATATCCCCAACTATGATATCGGACCACAACATCATTGAAATAACTAATATAAAGGCAACAGGAAAGGAAAGAGCACAAACAACAGAAAGAAGCAAATTCGAAATTTTTAAATTTCACTCCAAAGCTATAAACTGGGAAGATGTTACATCCAGCATGGAAGTAATAGATTGGAAAACCATTTTCGAGGCCAAGACAATGGAGGAGATATGTTAATGACGTTAGAGAAGACGTTAGAAATTGTGGAAAAACATGTCCCAAAAATGCAACAAAGAGGAAAGAGAAGCAGGTTCGAGAGACAAAAGAGGCCATTATGTGATAATAAAAACCCACTGAGTACATTATACATGGAATATTATGAGTCGGAATTGTTACAAACAATATGTCCCAGGAATCTAATTTGGTTTCGTTATGTAGATATTTTCTCATTTTGGCCTGACCACTGGAACAACTTTGACACTTTCTTTCAGTCATTAAATAATCTTGTTCCCTCAATTAAATTTAAATATGAATGAGAGAACGACAAACAATTACCTTTTCTAGATGTTTTGGTTATTAACGAAAGCGGAAAGCCCAATTTCATGGTCTATAGAAAACCTACTCATTGTAATTCGTACATTCATTATTTTTCATATCATGATGAATGGGTTAAAAGCTCAATTATTTCTTCCATGTTTCTAAGAGCATTCAGGATTTGTAGCCCACATTTGCTGGACCCGGAAAATTCAAAGATTTGGAACATTTTTAAGGATTTAAAATATCCTGAGTGGTTTATCAGAAAGGCGTATTTTAAAGCCAGAAAATCTTTTAGATATGCCCCTCGGGAACCTTCAGTTAACCAAAAACAATATGTGAGTTTGCCTTACATTGCCGGCTTAGAAAGAGTAAAACCGTTGACGAAAGATTTTAAGTTTTCTTTGGCGTTCAAATATTCGTCTACCGTGAAAAGTAAATTGGTTAGGAATAACGTTGCAAAACAGGAACAAGCCTGTGTCTACAGCATTCCCTGTAAAAGTTGTGATTTAGTATACGTAGGAGAAACTGGAAGAAATATTGAAACCCGTATTAAAGAACACAAATATGCCTTCAGAAGTTGTAATAATAATAATGCCATTTTTTATCACGCCAGCCAAAATAATCATGCTATAGATTGGGAATCAAGTAAGGTACTTTATATATTTAATAATCATGTCAAAAGAAAAATAATAGAATCTGCATGTATAGAACAAGTAGATAATTTTAATTTGTGCGAAGGTACTTATAAGTTGGACACTTTAATGAGATTCTTGGTCAAAAAATCTCTTACGGCGTAGGGTGAACGGGTTCTAACCTAAGTGTAAATTTCTTAAAGGTCTCTGGATTGTTTCAGTACTCGCTTTTGGTTCATTCGGTTTTTTTTTCGGTTAAATGTAACTTGAATAATAAACGCAAATGTAAATGTAATAATTGAAGTAATAAATGTGGAAATAAATATAAATGCAGTAAATGTAATAATAAAGGTAATAAAATAAATATAATAATTAATGTAAAGGTAATAATAATAAATGTTAAAAATGTAAAGGCAATAATAAATGCAGTAATTATGTCAAAATAATAGAATCTGTATGTATAGAACAAGAAGATAGTTTAAATTTGTGCGAATGTACTTTTAAGCAGGACCCTTTAATAAAAATGCACTTCTGGGGTCGGAGGAACGGGATCTAGCTTAGGTGCGAATTTCTTAATGGTCTCTGGATTGTTTCCTTCTCGCCTTTTTCATTCGTTTTTCGGTTTATAATTTATGTATAATAAACAACAATGTAATAATAAATTTAGAATTTCTGTAATAAATAATAATGCAATATTAAATGTAATGAATTTAATAATAAATGTAATAATTATGTAAAAAAATAATAGAATCTGTATGTATAGAACAAGCAGATAGTTTTAAATTTGTGCGAATGTACTTATAAGCGGGTCCCTTTAATAAAAATGCCCTTCCAGTGTCGGGAGAACGGGATCTAACCTAGGTGCGAATTTTTTAATGGCCCCTGGACTGTTTTCCCTCTTGTTTGTGGTTCATTCGTTTTTCTGTATCCACCCGAAGAGGATGCCAGTGGGCATCGAAACTGTTGTGGAAATAAACTCTGTCTATTAGAGTGGGTTTTTATTATCACATTTTGACCTTCACGTAGTGACTGTAAAGATAACATCAGAAAAATATTAAATTATAAACTACAAAGTATCGATGACGTCATACAGAAACTAATTGAGAAGCATGTAGAAAAAGAAGAAGACGACGCTATGGAAGCGATAAAGACTAACTCAAAGTACTTGTATAATTTCGCAAAAAGAAAGTCGAAAAACCATGCGACTATCAGCCTTTTAAAAAACGAGAACAGTGCTTTATCTGATGATCTGACAGAAGTATCTGAAATATTAAGAGATCAGTACGAATCATCTTTCAGTATCCCCACAACTGATAAATTGATATGCGATAGAAACGCGTTCTTTGAAGAAGAACTACAAGGGGAAAGTATAACGGACTTCGATTTTACGACGGATGATAATACACAAGCTATAGGGAAACTAAAAACACACTCAGCAGCAGGACCGGATAAATGGAATGCTACACTGATCAAAAACTGCACGAATGCAATCGCTGAGCCCCTATACTGGACATGGAGACGATCACTAGACGCGGGAGAAATACCGGGCATCCTGAAGAGCGCGAACATAGTCCCAACATATCATATAAAGGAGGAGTTCAATCTGTAGCCAAAAACTATAAGCCAGTGTCGCTTACGTCTCATCTCACTAAAATATTTGAAAGAATAGTTAGACAGAAAATCTATGATTTTTTGGAAACTCAGAAAAAATTAAATGATAACCAACATGGGTTTCGGTCAGGCAGATCATGCCTATCACTACTAATGGAACACTACAACAACATTATTGATGCACTTAAAAGTAATGAAAACTATGATGTACTTACTATACACAGACCTTGCTAAAGCGTTTGACAAGTGTGACCATGGAATCATAATACATAAACTGAAATATATGGGAATAACAGGAAAAGTAGGGAAATGGATATATAATTTCCTTAACGAGCGGCAGCAAGTCGTTACGGTACAAGAAGTATCTTCATCGGAATCAGAGGTTCTCAGCTCAGTACCACAAGGAACAGTATTAGCTCTACTACTCTTCATTAATCATGCTAACTGACATAGATGAGGACGTTACCAGAGACAGCACAGTAACATCCTTTGCGGTTGACACAAAGATCAGTAGAAAAATAAGAAATCCAGAAGATATAGGATATCTACAAACCGACATAAACAGAATCTACAAGTGGACGGAAGACAACAATATGAAGTTTAACACTGAGAAATTTCAGCTGTTACGGTACGGAAAAAGAGAAGACCTAAAATCCATGGAATATTACACCCGAAATAGACAGGAAATTGAGAAATTCTAAAGCAAAAGATTTAGGGGTTGTAATATGACAGATGATGTGAAATTTGAAACACAAAATAAGATAGCAGTAAACAGAGCAAAGAGAATAACGGGTCAGATATTGAGAATCTTTAAACGAAGGGATAGGAATGTAATGATCCCTCTACTGAAAACCCTGATCATACCCAAATTGGAATACTGCTCAGTCCTAACATCTCCATATAAAAAAGAAGATATTAGACAGCTGGAAGGGATCCAGAGAAGCTTCACAGCCAAGATCAACGGGTGCAAAGAACTAAATTACTGGGAAAGGTTACGCGAACTAGACCTATATTCACTGGAAAGGAGAAGAGAGAGATACACCATTATTTACACTTGGAAAATAATGGAGAAACTAGTCCCTAATCTTTTTCTGAACCCTATAACTCCCCAAACAATGTTAGAAAGTAGAAACGGTAGACTGTGTCGTATTCCCAAATTAAAGGCGAGACAGGGAACATCCTTAACCCTGAAATAAAATAGTTTTGTAGTGAGAGGACCGAAACTGTTTAATCAGTTGCCCAAAGACCTAAGAAACACGAAGGGAGTTGCAGTGAATATTTTCAAAAGATTAGACGCTTGGCTCAGAACAATCCGCGATGAGCCGGGCGTACCTGGCTATGTGAGGTGGAGAGCACAAGAAACGAACTCACTACTTCACCAGGCCGACTCGAGAGGAGGGGCGACAAGCTTGACCTTCACGAAATGAGGAATAATCGCGCGGAACCTTTGTAAGGTTGTAAGATGTATATATATATATATATATATATATATATATATATATATATATATATATATATATATATATATATATATATATATATATTGAGAGAGAGGGAGAAAGAGAAGTTATAAAATAAGCTTTGGTTCAAATACAGGGATATAATTTCTACTTACATTGCGTGTGTGCGACAATCCATTGTCTCAGTCTGTACAGCTCCACAAATGTTGGCCACTTCTTGCGATGAAAATAATTCTCCCTGGTCAGAAGCTGCGAACAGCAGCCTAGAGAATTCAGCACTGTAGAATATCAGGATAAACTCACTCTACCGTGTATGTATATATATATATATATATATATATATATGTATGTATATATATATATATATATATGTATATAACCTTTGGTTAATCTTTGGTTAGCTTCCGCCTGAATTGTTAATTCTGACGAAGGTCAAGCTTTTCACTCCACCTTAGACCTACAGTTTAACGTGGAATCCGAACCACGCCCCATCAGCAGCCCAGCGTCTTAACAACTAGGCCACCTAGGGTACCAATTTATCTACCAACCACTTTATTTATTGTGTGGAAGGATGAACAGCTGGGTTTTGCTGTGCGCCGGCTGCCGTCGGGTCTCGAACCCGGGGCCGATGGATTCGTAGTCAGCGACGCTAACCACTACACCACCGAGGCGCATATATATATATATATCGTAAAGAACGACGCTTGTATAGGAGATATTCCGCGCAAGACGAGAGAGAGAAAACGGAACAAATGAAAAAATGAGGTAACCACCTGGGAATCGAACCCGGGATCTTCCGATTGCCGGTCAGACGCGATACCATTACACCATGGACCTCACCCTTCCAAACGCCGTAATTCTTCTACATACTCGCAGAAACCAATGCCCCAAGGGGGCACCTCCCGCATGCCGTAACATTATATACATTCAACTGCAAAGAACACGCAGTATAAATAACGTAAAGAACGACGCTTGTATAGGAGATATTCCGCGCAAGACGAGAGAGAGAAAACGGAACAAATGAAAAAATGAGGTAACCACCTGGGAATCGAAACCGGGATCTTCCGATTGCCGGTCAGACGCGATACCATTACACCATGGACCTCACCCTTCCAAACGCCGTAATTCTTCTACATACTCGCAGAAACCAATGCCCCAAGGGGGCACCTTCCGCATGCCGTAACATTATATACATTCAACTGCAAAGAACACGCAGTATAAATAACGTAAAGAACGACGCTTGTATAGGAGATATTCCGCGCAAGACGAGAGAGAGAAAACGGAACAAATGAAAAAAAATGAGGTAACCACCTGGGAATCGAACCCGGGATCTTCCGATTGCCGGTCAGACGCGATACCATTACACCATGGACCTCACCCTTCCAAACGCCGTAATTCTTCTACATACTCGCAGAAACCAATGCCCCAAGGGGGCACCTCCCGCATGCCGTAACATTATATACATTCAACTGCAAAGAACACGCAGTATAAATAACGTAAAGAACGACGCTTGTATAGGAGATATTCCGCGCAAGACGAGAGAGAGAAAACGGAAAAAATGAAAAAATGAGGTAACCACCTGGGAATCGAACCCGGGATCTTCCGATTGCCGGTCAGACGCGATACCATTACACCATGGACCTCACCCTTCCAAACGCCGTAATTCTTCTACATACTCGCAGAAACCAATGCCCCAAGGGGGGGGCACCTCCCGCATGCCGTAACATTATATACATTCAACTGCAAAGAACACGCAGTATAAATAACGTAAAGAACGACGCTTGTATAGGAGATATTCCGCGCAAGACGAGAGAGAGAAAACGGAACAAATGAAAAAATGAGAGGTAACCACCTGGGAATCGAACCCGGGATCGTCCGATTGCCGGTCAGACGCGATACCATTACACCATGGACCTCACCCTTCCAAACGCCGTAATTCTTCTACATACTCGCAGAAAACCAATGCCCCAAGGGGGCACCTCCCGCATGCCGTAACATTATATACATTCAACTGCAAAGAACACGCAGTATAAATAACGTAAAGAACGACGCTTGTATAGGAGATATTCCGCGCAAGACGAGAGAGAGAAAACGGAACAAATGAAAAAATGAGGTAACCACCTGGGAATCGAACCCGGGATCTTCCGATTGCCGGTCAGACGCGATACCATTACACCATGGACCTCACACCTTCCAAACGCCGTAATTCTTCTACATACTCGCAGAAACCAATGCCCCAAGGGGGCACCTTCCGCATGCCGTAACATTATATACATTCAACTGCAAAGAACACGCAGTATAAATAACGTAAAGAACGACGCTTGTATAGGAGATATTCCGCGCAAGACGAGAGAGAGAAAACGGAACAAATGAAAAAATGAGGTAACCACCTGGGAATCGAACCCGGGATCTTCCGATTGCCGGTCAGACGCGATACCATTACACCATGGACCTCACCCTTCCAAACGCCGTAATTCTTCTACATACTCGCAGAAACCAATGCCCCAAGGGGGCACCTTCCGCATGCCGTAACATTATATACATTCAACTGCAAAGAACACGCAGTATAAATAACGTAAAGAACGACGCTTGTATAGGAGATATTCCGCGCAAGACGAGAGAGAGAAAACGGAACAAATGAAAAAATGAGGTAACCACCTGGGAATCGAACCCGGGATCTTCCGATTGCCGGTCAGACGCGATACCATTACACCATGGACCTCACCCTTCCAAACGCCGTAATTCTTCTACATACTCGCAGAAAACCAATGCCCCAAGGGGGCACCTCCCGCATGCCGTAACATTATATACATTCAACTGCAAAGAACACGCAGTATAAATAACGTAAAGAACGACGCTTGTATAGGAGATATTCCGCGAAAGACGAGAGAGAGAAAACGGAACAAATGAAAAAATGAGGTAACCACTGGGAATCGAACCGGGATCTTCCGATTGCCGGTCAGACGCGATACCATTACACCATGGACCTCACCCTTCCAAACGCCGTAATTCTTCTACATACTCGCAGAAACCAATGCCCCAAGGGGGCACCTCCCGCATGCCGTAACATTATATACATTCAACTGCAAAGAAACACGCAGTATAAATAACGTAAAGAACGACGCTTGTATAGGAGATATTCCGCGCAAGACGAGAGAGAGAGAAAACGGAACAAATGAAAAAATGAGGTAACCACCTGGGAATCGAACCCGGGATCTTCCGATTGCCGGTCAGACGCGATACCATTACACCATGGACCTCACCCTTCCAAACGCCGTAATTCTTCTACATACTCGCAGAAACCAATGCCCCAAGGGGGCACCTTCCCGCATGCGTAACATTATATACATTCAACTGCAAAGAACACGCAGTATAAATAACGTAAAGAACGACGCTTGTATAGGAGATATATTCCGCGCAAGACGAGAGAGAGAAAACGGAACAAATGAAAAAATGAGGTAACCACCTGGGAATCGAACCCGGGATCTTCCGATTGCCGGTCAGACGCGATACCATTACACCATGGACCTCACCCTTCCAAACGCCGTAATTCTTCTACATACTCGCAGAAACCAATGCCCCAAGGGGGCACCTTCCGCATGCCGTAACATTATATACATTCAACTGCAAAGAACACGCAGTATAAATAACGTAAAGAACGACGCTTGTATAGGAGATATTCCGCGCAAGACGAGAGAGAGAAAACGGAACAAAATGAAAAAATGAGGTAACCACCTGGGAATCGAACCCGGATCTTCCGATTGCCGGTCAGACGCGATACCATTACACCATGGACCTCACCCCTTCCAAACGCCGTAATTCTTCTACATACTCGCAGAAACCAATGCCCAAGGGGGCACCTCCCGCATGCCGTAACATTATATACATTCAACTGCAAAGAACACGCAGTATAAAATAACGTAAAGAACGACGCTTTGTATAGGAGATATTCCGCGAAAGACGAGAGAGAGAAAACGGAACAAATGAAAAAATGAGGTAACCACCTGGGAATCGAACCGGGATCTTCCGATTGCCGGTCAGACGCGATACCATTACACCATGGACTCACCCTTCCAAACGCCGTAATTCTCTACATACTCGCAGAAACCAATGCCCCAAGGGGGCACCTCCCGCATGCCGTAACATTATATACATTCAACTGCAAAGAACACGCAGTATAAATAACGTAAAGAACGACGCTTGTATAGGAGATATTCCGCGCAAGACGAGAGAGAGAAAACGGAACAAATGAAAAAATGAGGTAACCACCTGGGAATCGAACCCGGGATCTTCCGATTGCCGGTCAGACGCGATACCATTACACCATGGACCTCACCTTCCAAACGCCGTAATTCTTCTACATACTCGCAGAAACCAATGCCCCAAGGGGGCACCTCCCGCATGCCGTAACATTATATACATTCAACTGCAAAGAACACGCAGTATAAATAACGTAAAGAACGACGCTTGTATAGGAGATATTCCGCGCAAGACGAGAGAGAGAAAACGGAACAAATGAAAAAATGAGGTAACCACCTGGGAATCGAACCCGGGATCTTCCGATTGCCGGTCAGACGCGATACCATTACACCATGGACCTCACCCTTCCAAACGCCGTAATTCTTCTACATACTCGCAGAAACCAATGCCCCAAGGGGGCACCTCCCGCATGCCGTAACATTATATACATTCAACTGCAAAGAACACGCAGTATAAATAACGTAAAGAACGACGCTTGTATAGGAGATATTCGCGCAAGACGAGAGAGAGAAAACGGAACAAATGAAAAATGAGGTAACACCTGGGAATCGAACCGGGATCTTCCGATTGCCGGTCAGACGCGATACCATTACACCATGGACCTCACCCTTCCAAACGCCGTAATTCTTCTACATACTCGCAGAAACCAATGCCCCAAGGGGGCACCTACCGCATGCCGTAACATTATATACATCAACTGCAAAGAACACGCAGTATAAATAACGTAAAGAACGACGCTTGTATAGGAGATATTCCGCGCAAGACGAGAGAGAGAAACGGAACAAATGAAAAAATGAGGTAACCACCTGTGGAATCGAACCCGGGATCTTCCGATTGCCGGTCAGACGCGATACCATTAAAACCATGGACCTCACCCTTCCAAACCGCCGTAATTCTTATACATACTCGCAGAAACCAATGCCCCAAGGGGGCACCTCCCGCATGCTGTAACATTATATACATTCAACTGCAAAGAACACGCAGTATAAATAACGTAAAGAACGACGCTTGTATAGGAGATATTCCGCGAAAGACGAGAGAGAGAAAACGGAACAAATGAAAAAATGAGGTAACCACCTGGGAATCGAACCGGGATCTTCCGATTGCCGGGTCAGACGCGATACCATTACACCATGGACCTCACCCTTCCAAACGCCGTAATCTTCTACATACTCGCAGAAACCCAATGCCCCCAAGGGGGCACCACCCGCATGCCGTAACATTATATACATTCAACTGCAAAGAACACGCAGTATAAATAACGTAAAGAACGACGCTGTATAGGAGATATTCCGCGCAAGACGAGAGAGAGAAAACGGAAACAAATGAAAAAATGAGGTAACCACCTGGGAATCGAACCCGGGATCTTCGATTGCCGGTCAGACGCGATACCATTACACCATGGACCTCACCCTTCCAAACGCGTAATTCTTCTACATACTCGCAGAAACCAATGCCCCAAGGGGGCACCTCCCGCATGCCGTAACATATATACATTCAACTGCAAAGAACACGCAGTATAAATAACGTAATGAACGACGCTTGTATAGGAGATATTCCGCGCAAGACGAGAGAGAGAAACGGAACAAATGAAAAAATGAGGTAACCACCTGGGAATCGAACCGGGATCTTCCGATTGCCGGTCAGACGCGATACCATTACACATGGACCTCACCCTTCCAAACGCCGTAATTCTTCTACATACTCGCAGAAACAATGCCCCAAGGGGGCACCTCCCGCATGCCGTAACATTATATACATTCAACTGCAAAGAACACGCAGTATAAATAACGTAAAGAACGACGCTTGTATAGGAGAATTCCGCGCAAGACGAGAGAGAGAGAAAACGGAACAAATGAAAAAATGAGGTAACCACCTGGGAATCGAACCCGGGATCTTCCGATTGCCGGTCAGACGCGATACATTACACCATGGACCTCACCCTTCCAAACGCCGTAATTTTCTACATACTCGCAGAAAACCAATGCCCCAAGGGGGCACCCCACGCATGCCGTAACATTATTACATTCAACTGCAGAAACACGCAGTATAAATAACGTAAAGAACGACGCTTGTATAGGAGATATTCCGCGCAAGACGAGAGAGAGAGAAAACGGAACAAATGAAAAAATGAGGTAACCACCTGGGAATCGAACCCGGGATCTTCCGATTGCCGGTCAGACGCGATACCATACACCATGGACCTCACCCTTCCAACACGCCGTAATTCTTCTACATACTCGCAGAAACAAATGCCCAAGGGGGCACCTCCCGCATGCCGTAACATTATATACATTCAACTGCAAAGAACACGCAGTATAAATAACGTAAAGAACGACGCTGTATAGGAGATATTCCGCGCAAGACGAGGAGAGAGAAAACGGAACAAATGAAAAAATGAGGTAACCACCTGGGAATCGAACCCGGGATCTTCCGATTGCCGGTCAGACGCGATACCATTACACCATGGACTCACCCTCCAAATGCCGTAATTCTTCTACATACTCGCAGAAACCAATGCCCCAAGGGGGCACCTCCCGCATGCCGTAACATTATATACATTCAACTGCAAAGAACACGCAGTATAAAAAACGTAAAAGAACGACGCTTGTATAGGAGATATTCCGCGCAAGACGAGAGAGAGAAAACGGAACAAATGAAAAAATGAGGTAACCACCTGGGAATCGAACCCGGGATCTTCCGATTGCCGGTCAGACGCGATACCATTACACCATGGACCTCACCCTTCCAAACGCCGTAATTCTTCTACATACTCGCAGAAACCAATGCCCCAAGGGGGCACCTCCCGCATGCCGTAACATTATATACATTCAACTGCAACGAACACGCAGTATAAATAACGTAAAGAACGACGCTTGTATAGGAGATATTCCGCGCAAGACGAGAGAGAGAAAACGGAACAAATGAAAAAATGAGGTAACCACCTGGGAATCGAACCCGGATCTTCCGATTGCCGGTCAGACGCGATACCATTACACCATGGACCTCACCCTTCCAAACGCCGTAATTCTTCTACATACTCGCAGAAACCAATGCCCCAAGGGGGCACCTCCCGCATGCCGTAACATTATATACATTCAACTGCAAAGAACACGCAGTATAAATAACGTAAAGAACGACGCTTGTATAGGAGATATTCCGCGCAAGACGAGAGAGAGAAAACGGAACAAATGAAAAAATGAGGTAACCCACCTGGGAATCGAACACGGGATCTTCCGATTGCCGGTCAGACGCGATACCATTACACCATGGACCTCACCCTTCCAAACGCCGTAATTCTTCTACTATACTCGCAGAAACCAATGCCCAAGGGGCACCTCCCGCATGCCGTAACATTATATACATTCAACTGCAAAGAACACGCAGTATAAATAACGTAAAGAAAGACGCTTGTATAGGAGATATTCCGCGCAAGACGAGAGAGAGAAAACGGAACAAATGAAAAAATGAGGTAACCACCTGGGAATCGAACCCGGGATCTTCCGATTGCCGGTCAGACGCGATACATTACACCATGGACCTCACCCTTCCAAACGCCGTAATTCTTCTACATACTCGCAGAACCATGCCCCAAGGGGGCACCTCCCGCATGCCGTAACATTATATACATTCAACTGCAAAGAACACGCAGTATAAATAACGTAAAGAACGACGCTTGTATAGGAGATATTCCGCGCAAGACGAGAGAGAGAAAACGGAACAAATGAAAAATGAGGTAACCACCTGGGAATCGAACCCGGGATCTTCCGATTGCCGGTCAGACGCGATACCATTACACCATGGACTCACCCTTCCAAACGCCGTAATTCTTCTACATACTCGCAGAAACCAATGCCCCAAGGGGGCACCTCCCGCATGCCGTAACATTATATACATTCACTGCAAAGAACACCAGTATAAATAACGTAAAGAACGACGCTTGTATAGGAGATATTCCGCGAAAGACGAGAGAGAGAAAACGGAACAAATGAAAAATGAGGTAACCACCTGGGAATCGAACCCGGGATCTTCCGATTGCCGGTCAGACGCGATACCATTACACCATGGACCTCACCTTCCAAACGCCGTAATTCTTCTACATACTCGCAGAAACCAATGCCCCAAGGGGGCACCTCCCGCATGCCGTACATTATATACATTCAACTGCAAAGAACACGCAGTATAAATAACGTAAAGAACGACGCTTGTATAGGAGATATTCCGCGCAAGACGAGAGAGAGAAAACGGAACAAATGAAAAAATGAGGTAACCACCTGGGAATCGAACCGGGATCTTCCGATTGCCGGTCAGACGCGATACCATTACCCATGGACCTCACCCTTCCAAACGCCGTAATTCTTCTACATACTCGCAGAAACCAATGCCCCAATGGGGGCACCTCCCATGCCGTAACATTATATACATTCAACTGCAAGAACACGCAGTATAAATAACGTAAAGAACGACGCTTGTATAGGAGATATTCCGCGCAAGACGAGAGAGAGAAAACGGAACAAATGAAAAAATGAGGTAACCACCTGGGAATCGAACCCGGGATCTTCCGATTGCCGGTCAGACGCGATACCATTACACCATGGACCTCACCCTTCCAAACGCCGTAATTCTTCTACATACTCGCAGAAACCAATGCCCCAAGGGGGCACCTCCGCATGCCGTAACATTATATACATTCAACTGCAAAGAACACGCAGTATAAATAACGTAAAGAACGACGCTTGTATAGGAGATATTCGCGCAAGACGAGAGAGAGAAAACGGAACAAATGAAAAAATGAGGTAACCACCTGGGAATCGAACCCGGATCTTCCGATTGCCGGTCAGACGCGATACCATTACACATGGACCTCACCCTTCCAAACGCGTAATTCTTCTACATACTCGCAGAAACCAATGCCCCAAGGGGGCACCTCCCGCATGCCGTAACATTATATACATTCAACTGCCAAAGAACACGCAGTATAAATAACGTAAAGAACGACGCTTGTATAGGAGATATTCCGCGCAAGACGAGAGAGAAAACGGAACAAATGAAAAAATGAGGTAACCACCTGGGAATCGAACCCGGGATCTTCCGATTGCCGGTCAGACGCGATACCATTACACCATGGACCTCACCCTTCCAAACGCCGTAATTCTTCTACATACTCGCAGAAACCAATGCCCCAAGGGGGCACCTCCCGCATGCCGTAACATTATATACATTCAACTGCAAAGAACACGCAGTATAAATAACGTAAAGAACGACGCTTGTATAGGAGATATTCCGCGCAAGACGAGAGAGAGAAAACGGAACAAATGAAAAAATGAGGTAACCACCTGGGAATCGAACCCGGGATCTTCCGATTGCCGGTCAGACGCGATACCATTACACCATGGACCTCACCCTTCCAAACGCCGTAATTCTTCTACATACTCGCAGAAACAATGCCCCAAGGGGGCACCTCCCGCATGCCGTAACATTATATACATTCAACTGCAAGAACACGCAGTATAAATAACGTAAAGAACGACGCTTGTATAGGAGATATTCCGCGCAAGACGAGAGAGAGAGAAAACGGAACAAATGAAAAAATGAGGTAACCACCTGGGAATCGAACCCGGGATCTTCCGATTGCCGGTCAGACGCGATACCATTACACCATGGACCTCACCCTTCCAAACCGTAATTCTTCTACATACTCGCAGAAACCAATGCCCCAAGGGGGCACCTCCCGCATGCCGTAACATATATACATTCAACTGCAAAGAACACGCAGTATAAATAACGTAAAGAACGACGCTTGTATAGGAGATATTCCGCGCAAGACGAGAGAGAAAACGGAACAAATGAAAAAATGAGGTAACCACCTGGGAATCGAACCCGGGATCTTCCGATTGCCGGTCAGACGCGATACCATTACACCATGGACCTCACCTTCCAAACGCCGTAATTCTTCTACATACTCGCAGAAACCAATGCCCCAAGGGGGCACCTCCGCATGCCGTAACATTATATACATTCAACTGCAAAGAACACGCAGTATAAATAACGTAAAGAACGACGCTTGTATAGGAGATATTCCGCGCAAGACGAGAGAGAGAAAACGGAACAAATGAAAAAATGAGGTAACCACCTGGGAATCGAACCGGGATCTTCCGATTGCCGGTCAGACGCGATACCATTAACCATGGACCTCACCCTTCCAAACGCCGTAATTCTTCTACATACTCGCAGAAACCAATGCCCCAAGGGGCACCTCCCGCATGCCGTAACATTATATACATTCAACTGCAAAGAACACGCAGTATAAATAACGTAAAGAACGACGCTTGTATAGGAGATATTCCGCGCAAGACGAGAGAGAGAAAACGGAACAAATGAAAAAATGAGGTAACCACCTGGAATCGAACCCGGGATCTTCCGATTGCCGGTCAGACGCGATACCATTACACCATGGACCTAACCCTTCCAAACGCCGTAATTCTTCTACATACTCGCAGAAACCAATGCCCCAAGGGGGCACCACCCGCATGCCGTAACATATATATACATTCAACTGCAAAGAACACGCAGTATAAATAACGTAAAGAACGACGCTTGTATAGGAGATATTCCGCGCAAGACGAGAGAGAGAAAACGGAACAATGAAAAAATGAGGTAACCACCTGGGAATCGAACCCGGGATCTTCCGATTGCCGGTCAGACGCGATACCATTACACCATGGACCTCACCCTTCCAAACGCCGTAATTCTTCTACATACTCGCAGAAACCAATGCCCCAAGGGGGCACCTCCCGCATGCCGTAACATTATATACATTCAACTGCAAAGAACACGCAGTATAAATAACGTAAAGAACGACGCTTGTATAGGAGATATTCCGCGCAAGACGAGAGAGAGAAAACGGAACAAATGAAAAAATGAGGTAACCACCTGGGAATCGAACCCGGGATCTTCCGATTGCCGGTCAGACGCGATACCATTACACCATGGACCTCACCCTTCCAAACGCCGTAATTCTTCTACATACTCGCAGAAACCAATGCCCCAAGGGGGCACCTCCGCATGCCGTAACATTATATACATTCAACTGCAAAGAACACGCAGTATAAATAACGTAAAGAACGACGCTTGTATAGGAGATATTCCGCGCAAGACGAGAGAGAGAAAACGGAACAAATGAAAAAATGAGGTAACCACCTGGGAATCGAACCCGGGATCTTCCGATTGCCGGTCAGACGCGATACCATTACACCATGGACCTCACCCTTCCAAACGCCGTAATTCTTCTACATACTCGCAGAAACCAATGCCCCAAGGGGGCACCCGCATGCCGTAACATTATATACATTCAACTGCAGAGAACACGCAGTATAAATAACGTAAAGAACGACGCTTGTATAGGAGATATTCCGCGCAAGACGAGAGAGAGAAAACGGAAACAAATGAAAAAATGAGGTAACCACCTGGGAATCGAACCCGGGATCTTCCGATTGCCGGTCAGACGCGATACCATTACACCATGGACCTCACCCTTCCAAACGCCCGTAATTCTTCTACATACTCGCAGAAACAATGCCCAAGGGGGCACCTCCCGCATGCCGTAACATTATATACATTCAACTGCAAAGAACACGCAGTATAAATAACGTAAAGAACGACGCTTGTATAGGAGATATTCCGCGCAAGACGAGAGAGAGAAAACGGAACAAATGAAAAAATGAGGTAACCACCTGGGAATCGAACCGGGATCTTCCGATTGCCGGTCAGACGCGATACCATTACACCATGGACCTCACCCTTCCAAATGCCGTAATTCTTCTACATACTCGCAGAAACCAATGCCCCAAGGGGGCACCTCCCGCATGCCGTAACATTATATACATTCAACTGCAAAGAACACGCAGTATAAATAACGTAAAGAACGACGCTTGTATAGGAGATATTCCGCGCAAGACGAGAGAGAGAAAACGGAACAAATGAAAAAATGAGGTAACCACCTGGGAATCGAACCCGGGATCTTCCGATTGCCGGTCAGACGCGATACCATTACACCATGGACCTCACCCTTCCAAACGCCGTAATTCTTCTACATACTCGCAGAAACCAATGCCCCAAGGGGGCACCTCCCGCATGCCGTAACATTATATACATTCAACTGCAAAGAACACGCAGTATAAATAACGTAAAGAACGACGCTTGTATAGGAGATATTCCGCGCAAGACGAGAGAGAGAAAACGGAACAAATGAAAAAATGAGGTAACCACCTGGGAATCGAACCTGGGATCTTCCGATTGCCGGTCAGACGCGATACCATTACACATGGACCTCACCCTTCCAAACGCCGTAATTCTTCTACATACTCGCAGAAACAATGCCCCAAGGGGGCACCTCCCGCATGCCGTAACATTATATACATTCAACTGCAAAGAACACGCAGTATAAATAACGTAAAGAAACGACGCTTGTATAGGAGATATTCCGCGCAAGACGAGAGAGAGAAAACGGAACAAATGAAAAAATGAGGTAACCACCTGGGAATCGAACACGGGATCTTCCGATTGCCGGTCAGACGCGATACCATTACACCATGGACCTCACCCTTCCAAACGCCGTAATTCTTCTACATACTCGCAGAAACCAATGCCCCAAGGGGGCACCTCCCGCATGCCGTAACATTATATACATTCAACTGCAAAGAACACGCAGTATAAATAACGTAAAGAACGACGCTTGTATAGGAGATATTCCGCGCAAGACGAGAGAGAGAAAACGGAACAAATGAAAAAATGAGGTAACCACCTGGGAATCGAACCCGGGATCTTCCGATTGCCGGTCAGACGCGATACCATTACACCATGGACCTCACCCTTCCAAACGCCGTAATTCTTCTACATACTCGCAGAAACCAATGCCCCAAGGGGGCACCTCCCGCATGCCGTAACATTATATACATTCAACTGCAAAGAACACGCAGTATAAATAACGTAAAGAACGACGCTTGTATAGGAGATATTCCGCGCAAGACGAGAGAGAGAAAACGGAACAAATGAAAAAATGAGGTAACCACCTGGGAATCGAACCCGGGATCTTCCGATTGCCGGTCAGACGCGATACCATTACACCATGGACCTCACCCTTCCAAACGCCGTAATTCTTCTACATACTCGCAGAAACCAATGCCCCAAGGGGGCACCTTCCGCATGCCGTAAACATTATATACATTCAACTGCAAAGAACACGCAGTATAAATAACGTAAAGAACGACGCTTGTATAGGAGATATTCCGCGCAAGACGAGAGAGAGAAAACGGAACAAATGAAAAAATGAGGTAACCACCTGGGAATCGAACCCGGGATCTTCCGATTGCCGGTCAGACGCGATACCATTACACCATGGACCTCACCCTTCCAAACGCCGTAATTCTTCTACATACTCGCAGAAACCAATGCCCCAAGGGGGCACCTCCCGCATGCCGTAACATTATATACATTCAACTGCAAAGAACACGCAGTATAAATAACGTAAAGAACGACGCTTGTATAGGAGATATTCCGCGAAAGACGAGAGAGAGAAAACGGAACAAATGAAAAAATGAGGTAACCACCTGGGAATCGAACCCGGGATCTTCCGATTGCCGGTCAGACGCGATACCATTACACCATGGACCTCACCCTTCCAAACGCCGTAATTCTTCTACATACTCGCAGAAACCAATGCCCCAAGGGGCACCTCCCGCATGCCGTAACATTATATACATTCAACTGCAAAGAACACGCAGTATAAATAACGTAAAGAACGACGCTTGTATAGGAGATATTCCGCGCAAGACGAGAGAGAGAAAACGGAACAAATGAAAAAATGAGGTAACCACCTGGGAATCGAACCCGGATCTTCCGATTGCCGGTCAGACGCGATACCATTACACCATGGACCTCACCCTTCCAAACGCCGTAATTCTTCTACATACTCGCAGAAACCAATGCCCCAAGGGGGCACCTCCCGCATGCCGTAACATTATATACATTCAACTGCAAAGAACACGCAGTATAAATAACGTAAAGAACGACGCTTGTATAGGAGATATTCCGCGCAAGACGAGAGAGAGAAAACGGAACAAATGAAAAAATGAGGTAACCACCTGGGAATCGAACCCGGGATCTTCCGATTGCCGGTCAGACGCGATACCATTACACCATGGACCTCACCCTTCCAAACGCCGTAATTCTTCTACATACTCGCAGAAACCAATGCCCCAAGGGGGCACCTCCCGCATGCCGTAACATTATATACATTCAACTGCAAAGAACACGCAGTATAAATAACGTAAAGAACGACGCTTGTATAGGAGATATTCCGCGCAAGACGAGAGAGAGAAAACGGAACAAATGAAAAATGAGGTAACCACCTGGGAATCGAACCCGGGATCTTCCGATTGCCGGTCAGACGCGATACCATTACACCATGGACCTCACCCTTCCAAACGCCGTAATTCTTCTACATACTCGCAGAAACCAATGCCCAAGGGGGCACCTACCGCATGCCGTAACATTATATACATTCAACTGCAAAGAACACGCAGTATAAATAACGTAAAGAACGACGCTTGTATAGGAGATATTCCGCGCAAGACGAGAGAGAGAAAACGGAACAAATGAAAAAATGAGGTAACCACCTGGGAATCGAACCCGGGATCTTCCGATTGCCGGTCAGACGCGATACCATTAAACCATGGACCTCACCCTTCCAAACGCCGTAATTCTTCTACATACTCGCAGAAACCAATGCCCCAAGGGGGCACCTCCCGCATGCTGTAACATTATATACATTCAACTGCAAAGAACACGCAGTATAAATAACGTAAAGAACGACGCTTGTATAGGAGATATTCCGCGAAAGACGAGAGAGAGAAAACGGAACAAATGAAAAAATGAGGTAACCACCTGGGAATCGAACCCGGGATCTTCCGATTGCCGGTCAGACGCGATACCATTACACCATGGACCTCACCCTTCCAAACGCCGTAATTCTTCTACATACTCGCAGAAACCAATGCCCCAAGGGGGCACCACCCGCATGCCGTAACATTATATACATTCAACTGCAAAGAACACGCAGTATAAAAACGTAAAGAACGACGCTTGTATAGGAGATATTCCGCGCAAGACGAGAGAGAGAAAACGGAACAAATGAAAAAATGAGGTAACCACCTGGGAATCGAACCCGGGATCTTCCGATTGCCGGTCAGACGCGATACCATTACACCATGGACCTCACCCTTCCAAACGCCGTAATTCTTCTACATACTCGCAGAAACCAATGCCCCAAGGGGGCACCTCCCGCATGCCGTAACATTATATACATTCAACTGCAAAGAACACGCAGTATAAATAACGTAAAGAACGACGCTTGTATAGGAGATATTCCGCGCAAGACGAGAGAGAGAAAACGGAACAAATGAAAAAATGAGGTAACCACCTGGGAATCGAACCCGGATCTTCCGATTGCCGGTCAGACGCGATACCATTACACCATGGACCTCACCCTTCCAAACGCCGTAATTCTTCTACATACTCGCAGAAACCAATGCCCCAAGGGGGCACCTTCCGCATGCCGTAACATTATATACATTCAACTGCAAAGAACACGCAGTATAAATAACGTAAAGAACGACGCTTGTATAGGAGATATTCCGCGCAAGACGAGAGAGAGAAAACGGAACAAATGAAAAAATGAGGTAACCACCTGGGAATCGAACCCGGGATCTTCCGATTGCCGGTCAGACGCGATACCATTACACCATGGACCTCACCCTTCCAAACGCCGTAATTCTTCTACATACTCGCAGAAACCAATGCCCCAAGGGGGCACCCCACGCATGCCGTAACATTATATACATTCAACTGCAGAGAACACGCAGTATAAATAACGTAAAGAACGACGCTTGTATAGGAGATATTCCGCGCAAGACGAGAGAGAGAAAACGGAACAAATGAAAAAATGAGGTAACCACCTGGGAATCGAACCCGGGATCTTCCGATTGCCGGTCAGACGCGATACCATTACACCATGGACCTCACCCTTCCAAACGCCGTAATTCTTCTAATACTCGCAGAAACAAATGCCCCAAGGGGGCACCTCCCGCATGCCGTAACATTATATACATTCAACTGCAAAGAACACGCAGTATAAATAACGTAAAGAACGACGCTTGTATAGGAGATATTCCGCGCAAGACGAGAGAGAGAAAACGGAACAAATGAAAAAATGAGGTAACCACCTGGGAATCGAACCCGGGA
Organism: Bathynomus jamesi; assembly: GCA_023014485.1. Lineage (NCBI taxonomy): Eukaryota > Metazoa > Arthropoda > Malacostraca > Isopoda > Cirolanidae > Bathynomus > Bathynomus jamesi. The sequence continues at coordinate 580,854 of JAJOZX010001973.1, forward strand.
TCTTCCGATTGCCGGTCAGACGCGATACCATTACACCATGGACCTCACCCTTCCAAATGCCGTAATTCTTCTACATACTCGCAGAAACCAATGCCCCAAGGGGGCACCTCCCGCATGCCGTAACATTATATACATTCAACTGCAAAGAACACGCAGTATAAATAACGTAAAGAACGACGCTTGTATAGGAGATATTCCGCGCAAGACGAGAGAGAGAAAACGGAACAAATGAAAAAATGAGGTAACCACCTGGGAATCGAACCCGGGATCTTCCGATTGCCGGTCAGACGCGATACCATTACACCATGGACCTCACCCTTCCAAACGCCGTAATTCTTCTACATACTCGCAGAAACCAATGCCCCAAGGGGGCACCTCCCGCATGCCGTAACATTATATACATTCAACTGCAAAGAACACGCAGTATAAATAACGTAAAGAACGACGCTTGTATAGGAGATATTCCGCGCAAGACGAGAGAGAGAAAACGGAACAAATGAAAAAATGAGGTAACCACCTGGGAATCGAACCCGGGATCTTCCGATTGCCGTCAGACGCGATACCATTACACCATGGACCTCACCCTTCCAAACGCCGTAATTCTTCTACATACTCGCAGAAACCAATGCCCCAAGGGGGCACCTCCCGCATGCCGTAACATTATATACATTCAACTGCAAAGAACACGCAGTATAAATAACGTAAAGAACGACGCTTGTATAGGAGATATTCCGCGCAAGACGAGAGAGAGAAAACGGAACAAATGAAAAAATGAGGTAACCACCTGGGAATCGAACACGGGATCTTCCGATTGCCGGTCAGACGCGATACCATTACACCATGGACCTCACCCTTCCAAACGCCGTAATTCTTCTACATACTCGCAGAAACCAATGCCCCAAGGGGGCACCTCCCGCATGCCGTAACATTATATACATTCAACTGCAAAGAACACGCAGTATAAATAACGTAAAGAACGACGCTTGTATAGGAGATATTCCGCGCAAGACGAGAGAGAGAAAACGGAACAAATGAAAAAATGAGGTAACCACCTGGGAATCGAACCCGGGATCTTCCGATTGCCGGTCAGACGCGATACCATTACACCATGGACCTCACCCTTCCAAACGCCGTAATTCTTCTACATACTCGCAGAAACCAATGCCCCAAGGGGGCACCTCCCGCATGCCGTAACATTATATACATTCAACTGCAAAGAACACGCAGTATAAATAACGTAAAGAACGACGCTTGTATAGGAGATATTCCGCGCAAGACGAGAGAGAAAACGGAACAAATGAAAAAATGAGGTAACCACCTGGGAATCGAACCCGGGATCTTCCGATTGCCGGTCAGACGCGATACCATTACACCATGGACCTCACCCTTCCAAACGCCGTAATTCTTCTACATACTCGCAGAAACCAATGCCCCAAGGGGGCACCTCCCGCATGCCGTAACATTATATACATTCAACTGCAAAGAACACGCAGTATAAATAACGTAAAGAACGACGCTTGTATAGGAGATATTCCGCGCAAGACGAGAGAGAGAAAACGGAACAAATGAAAAAATGAGGTAACCACCTGGGAATCGAACCCGGGATCTTCCGATTGCCGGTCAGACGCGATACCATTACACCATGGACTCACCCTTCCAAACGCCGTAATTCTTCTACATACTCGCAGAAACCAATGCCCCAAGGGGGCACCTCCCGCATGCCGTAACATTATATACATTCAACTGCAAAGAACACGCAGTATAAATAACGTAAAGAACGACGCTTGTATAGGAGATATTCCGCGCAAGACGAGAGAGAGAAAACGGAACAAATGAAAAAATGAGGTAACCACCTGGGAATCGAACCCGGGATCTTCCGATTGCCGGTCAGACGCGATACCATTACACCATGGACCTCACCCTTCCAAACGCCGTAATTCTTCTACATATTCGCAGAAACCAATGCCCCAAGGGGGCACCTCCCGCATGCCGTAACATTATATACATTCAACTGCAAAGAACACGCAGTATAAATAACGTAAAGAACGACGCTTGTATAGGAGATATTCCGCGCAAGACGAGAGAGAGAAAACGGAACAAATGAAAAAATGAGGTAACCACCTGGGAATCGAACCCGGGATCTTCCGATTGCCGGTCAGACGCGATACCATTACACCATGGACCTCACCCTTCCAAACGCCGTAATTCTTCTACATACTCGCAGAAACCAATGCCCCAAGGGGCACCTCCCGCATGCCGTAACATTATATACATTCAACTGCAAAGAACACGCAGTATAAATAACGTAAAGAACGACGCTTGTATAGGAGATATTCCGCGCAAGACGAGAGAGAGAAAACGGAACAAATGAAAAAATGAGTAACCACCTGGGAATCGAACCCGGGATCTTCCGATTGCCGGTCAGACGCGATACCATTACACCATGGACCTCACCCTTCCAAACGCCAGGTGGTTACCTCATTTTTTCATTTGTTCCGTTTTCTCTCTCTCGTCTTGCGCGGAATATCTCCTATACAAGCGTCGTTCTTTACGTTATTTATACTGCGTGTTCTTTGCAGTTGAATGTATATAATGTTACGGCATGCGGGAGGTGCCCCCTTGGGGCATTGGTTTCTGCGAGTATGTAGGAGAATTACGGCGTTTGGAAGGGTGAGGTCCATGGTGTAATGGTATCGCGTCTGACCGGCAATCGGAAGGTCCCGGGTTCGATTCCCAGGTGGTTACCTCATTTTTTCATTTGTTCCGTTTTCTCTCTCTCGTCTTGCGCGGAATATCTCCTATACAAGCGTCGTTCTTTACGTTATTTATACTGCGTGTTCTTTGCAGTTGAATGTATATAATGTTACGGCATGCGGAAGGTGCCCCCTTGGGGCATTGGTTTCTGCGAGTATGTAGAAGAATTACGGCGTTTGGAAGAGTGAGGTCCATGGTGTAATGGTATCGCGTCTGACGGCAATCGGAAGATCCCGGGTTCGATTCCCAGGTGGTTACCTCATTTTTTCATTTGTTCCGTTTTCTCTCTCTCGTCTTGCGCGGAATATCTCCTATACAAGCGTCGTTCTTTACGTTATTTATACTGCGTGTTCTTTGCAGTTGAATGTATATAATGTTACGGCATGCGGGAGGTGCCCCCTTGGGGCATTGGTTTCTGCGAGTATGTAGAAGAATTACGGCGTTTGGAAGGGTGAGGTCCATGGTGTAATGGTATCGCGTCTGACCGGCAATCGGAAGATCCCGGGTTCGATTCCCAGGTGGTTACCTCATTTTTTCATTTGTTCCGTTTTCTCTCTCTCGTCTTGCGCGGAATATCTCCTATACAAGCGTCGTTCTTTACGTTATTTATACTGCGTGTTCTTTGCAGTTGAATGTATATAATGTTACGGCATGCGGGAGGTGCCCCCTTGGGGCATTGGTTTCTGCGAGTATGTAGAAGAATTACGGCGTTTGGAAGGGTGAGGTCCATGGTGTAATGGTATCGCGTCTGACCGGCAATCGGAAGATCCCGGGTTCGATTCCCAGGTGGTTACTCATTTTTTCATTTGTTCCGTTTTCTCTCTCTCGTCTTGCGCGGAATATCTCCTATACAAGCGTCGTTCTTTACGTTATTTATACTGCGTGTTCTTTGCAGTTGAATGTATATAATGTTACGGCATGCGGGAGGTGCCCCCTTGGGGCATTGGTTTCTGCGAGTATGTAGAAGAATTACGGCGTTTGGAAGGGTGAGTCCATGGTGTAATGGTATCGCGTCTGACCGGCAATCGGAAGATCCCGGGTTCGATTCCCAGGTGGTTACCTCATTTTTTCATTTGTTCCGTTTTCTCTCTCTCGTCTTGCGCGGAATATCTCCTATACAAGCGTCGTTCTTTACGTTATTTATACTGCGTGTTCTTTGCAGTTGAATGTATATAATGTTACGGCATGCGGGAGGTGCCCCCTTGGGGCATTGGTTTCTGCGAGTATGTAGAAGAATTACGGCGTTTGGAAGGGTGAGGTCCATGGTGTAATGGTATCGCGTCTGACCGGCAATCGGAAGATCCCGGGTTCGATTCCCAGGTGGTTACTCATTTTTTCATTTGTTCCGTTTTCTCTCTCTCGTCTTGCGCGGAATATCTCCTATACAAGCGTCGTTCTTTACGTTATTTATACTGCGTGTTCTTTGCAGTTGAATGTATATAATGTTACGGCATGCGGGAGGTGCCCCCTTGGGGCATTGGTTTCTGCGAGTATGTAGAAGAATTACGGCGTTTGGAAGGTGAGGTCCATGGTTTAATGGTATCGCGTCTGACCGGCAATCGGAAGATCCCGGGTTCGATTCTCAGGTGGTTACCTCATTTTTTCATTTGTTCCGTTTTCTCTCTCTCGTCTTGCGCGGAATATCTCCTATACAAGCGTCGTTCTTTACGTTATTTATACTGCGTGTTCTTTGCAGTTGAATGTATATAATGTTACGGCATGCGGGAGGTGCCCCCTTGGGGCATTGGTTTCTGCGAGTATGTAGAAGAATTACGGCGTTTGGAAGGGTGAGGTCCATGGTGTAATGGTATCGCGTCTGACCGGCAATCGGAAGATCCCGGGTTCGATTCCCAGGTGGTTACTCATTTTTTCATTTGTTCCGTTTTCTCTCTCTCGTCTTGCGCGGAATATCTCCTATACAAGCGTCGTTCTTTACGTTATTTATACTGCGTGTTCTTTGCAGTTGAATGTATATAATGTTACGGCATGCGGGAGGTGCCCCCTTGGGGCATTGGTTTCTGCGAGTATGTAGAAGAATTACGGCGTTTGGAAGGGTGAGTCCATGGTGTAATGGTATCGCGTCTGACCGGCAATCGGAAGATCCCGGGTTCGATTCCCAGGTGGTTACCTCATTTTTTCATTTGTTCCGTTTTCTCTCTCTCGTCTTGCGCGGAATATCTCCTATACAAGCGTCGTTCTTTACGTTATTTATACTGCGTGTTCTTTGCAGTTGAATGTATATAATGTTACGGCATGCGGGAGGTGCCCCCTTGGGGCATTGGTTTCTGCGAGTATGTAGAAGAATTACGGCGTTTGGAAGGGTGAGGTCCATGGTGTAATGGTATCGCGTCTGACCGGCAATCGGAAGATCCCGGGTTCGATTCCCAGGTGGTTACCTCATTTTTTCATTTGTTCCGTTTTCTCTCTCTCGTCTTGCGCGGAATATCTCCTATACAAGCGTCGTTCTTTACGTTATTTATACTGCGTGTTCTTTGCAGTTGAATGTATATAATGTTACGGCATGCGGGAGGTGCCCCCTTGGGGCATTGGTTTCTGCGAGTATGTAGAAGAATTACGGCGTTTGGAAGGGTGAGGTCCATGGTGTAATGGTATCGCGTCTGACCGGCAATCGGAAGATCCCGTGTTCGATTCCCAGGTGGTTACTCATTTTTTCATTTGTTCCGTTTTCTCTCTCTCGTCTTGCGCGGAATATCTCCTATACAAGCGTCGTTCTTTACGTTATTTATACTGCGTGTTCTTTGCAGTTGAATGTATATAATGTTACGGCATGCGGGAGGTGCCCCCTTGGGGCATTGGTTTCTGCGAGTATGTAGAAGAATTACGGCGTTTGGAAGGGTGAGGTCCATGGTGTAATGGTATCGCGTCTGACCGGCAATCGGAAGATCCCGGGTTCGATTCCCAGGTGGTTAACTCATTTTTTCATTTGTTCCGTTTTCTCTCTCTCGTCTTGCGCGGAATATCTCCTATACAAGCGTCGTTCTTTACGTTATTTATACTGCGTGTTCTTTGCAGTTGAATGTATATAATGTTACGGCATGCGGGAGGTGCCCCCTTGGGGCATTGGTTTCTGCGAGTATGTAGAAGAATTACGGCGTTTGGAAGGGTGAGGTCCATGGTGTAATGGTATCGCGTCTGACCGGCAATCGGAAGATCCCGGGTTCGATTCCCAGGTGGTTACCTCATTTTTTCATTTGTTCCGTTTTCTCTCTCTCGTCTTGCGCGGAATATCTCCTATACAAGCGTCGTTCTTTACGTTATTTATACTGCGTGTTCTTTGCAGTTGAATGTATATAATGTTACGGCATGCGGGAGGTGCCCCCTTGGGGCATTGGTTTCTGCGAGTATGTAGAAGAATTACGGCGTTTGGAAGGGTGAGGTCCATGGTGTAATGGTATCGCGTCTGACCGGCAATCGGAAGATCCCGGGTTCAATTCCCAGGTGGTTACCTCATTTTTTCATTTGTTCCGTTTTCTCTCTCTCGTCTTGCGCGGAATATCTCCTATACAAGCGTCGTTCTTTACGTTATTTATACTGCGTGTTCTTTGCAGTTGAATGTTATATATATATATATAAAGGGTGATCCAGAGAAATGGGACCCAAAAGAAACCCCTGTAACTCTTAAAGTATAAGTCCTTTTATAAAATCATACGCATCATTCGAAAGAGGATAGTTACAAGTTTGTACAGGATTGTATAGGTTTTGACAATACAAGACAAGATAAGATACAAAACAAAATAAAAGTGTTAGTTAAAACTAACCCTTCAAGATGACTGCATGGACTGTGGAACAGCTGCGTTTCATAACTGAGCAATATTATGAGCATGGAAGAAGTGTAGTTTCAGCTCTTAGAAGGTGATTTTGACATCTGCAAATTTGTCTTGAAAGATCTTTGAGCTGAAACTACACTTCTTCCATGCTCATAATATTGCTCAGTTTTGAAACGCAGCTGTTCCACAGTCCATGCAGTCATCTTGAAGGGTTAGTTTTAACTAACACTTTTATTTTGTTTTGTATCTTATCTTGTCTTGTATTGTCAAAACCTATACAATCCTGTACAAACTTGTAACTATCCTCTTTCGAATGATGCGTATGATTTTATAAAAGGACTTATACTTTAAGAGTTACATGGGTTTCTTTTGAGTCCCATTTCTCTGGATACCCTTTATATATATATATATATATATATATATATATATATGTTATAATTTATAATTGAAGTAAAGCCGTGCCCTGATGACTATTATGTTTATGAAATTTCATTCATTCAATATTTCCCAAGATATGTATGACTCTTTTCCTTCCGACGGAAGTCACGCCCAGTGACGCAGACGGTTTCTTTGATTTCACTTGGGAAACACTTGGAATTGATTCATATAAGTCTGGGGACTCAGAACGGACGAGAGAGCGTCCAAGAAGGGGTTTCGACTTATTTCATATCTTACAATGAAGATAAAGTAACATTTTATCATTATGAAACTTGTATTATTTTTATTATTACCTCCCTGTTCTATATAAAAGAAACATTTGATTAATGCTAATCCATTCTATTTATCTCGCCTATATTCAAATTAAAGATCACGTTCGCCGTTGTGTTTATTTTCTACTCTTTGGACTTTGATAACTGGGATAAAATAAAAACACGGGCCCACACAGTACTCCTCGATTGTGGGAATACGAAGAGTAAACTATTTCTGCATCCAGGAGTGCTAAAGTAATAACCCTCTCTCTATTAACATCCTGACCTTGCCCGAACCACGGAGAGAGCAGGTTATTATATATATATATATATATATATATATATATATATATATATATATATATATATATATATATATTATTTATTTATATATATATACACACTTCATTTCCAACTTCGTATACGCCTGGTGATGAAAAGAAATCTGATTCACTGTCTGTATTCATTACGGCTTGCAACGTGTGAATGTTCACTGGAAAATATCAGCTATATGGTCTCGAGATGAAAGTGGACCCCCGTTTATATGCGGAGCTTTGACCTATTTTAAGTGACGTAGGCCTGAACTTGAAAGGTCATTCGCCAGTTCGCGGGCTTTCTGATTGGACGGTGACACCTCTGTGGGCGTCTTTATCAAAATTGGCCTAAACAGCGCTCAGATTTTTTCAAATTTAATAAGTGGACGCTCAACATAATTAATTTAAATAAATTTTTAGCGTTATTTAAATCTGGTTTTATTATTATTATTATTATTATTAATATTATTATTATTATTTTTATTATTATTATTATTATTATTATTAATATTATTATTATTATTTTTATTATTATTATTATTGTCTCCAGACTAGGTTACATCACTTCACTAAAGTTAAGGCTCATTTCATTAAGCAGTGGAAAACTGTGTACTTGATGGGTCTAAGGGAGAGACATAAACAAATAACTAAGAAGGATTGGTCTGGCACGATTAAGGTTGGGGACCTTGTTCTAATACACGACAGTACTCCAAGGCAGTACAGGACTCTGGCTTGAGTTTTAAAACTCAGACCAGGGACAGACGGTGTAACAAGGGTGGTCAAATTAAGGACTTCAAAGGGTGACACAACAAGAGATATTTCTCTTTTGTACCCACTTGATAGCTGCAATTGGGTATAAAACATAGAAAATAATGTTATGCATTTCAGTCACTACATGGTGAAGTGAAAAAATATGTATATAATTCGGTCAATTAAATATTTTTGCATCATTATTTCTTGGACCAAATTAATAACACCATATATATACTATATGTGTGTATGTATATACAAAGGTGGGCACCCGGGCCTCAAAAAGGACCGACGCTCCCGGTCCCGGTCCTTGCCTCAAACTGGACCGACGGTCGCGGTCACGGTCCTTTCTGAAGATAGGACCTAGGAACGACTCGGTCCTCGGTCCTTATATATAATATAAGTGAAAAATTTGATTAAAATGAAAAATGAAATTAAAGACACCGGAAATCTTTAATTTTATTAACGTAAATTATAATTAATACAATACATAAATGATGAAAAAAAGTTATTAAGTTAAATGCTTGAGTTTCCCTTCAAGAAGAATAGCATTTCAAGACTAGCATCTTCTTTAGAACTTCAAATAATCACTAAACACACTAAAATCACTAAAAAAGACCGTCCGGACCGGACCGTCCGGAATTACTTAAATGGACCGTCGCTCCTCATTTCGGTCCTCACTGAGAAAAGGACCGACTTTCCCGCTCACGGTCCTTAAAAAGGACCGAGTTCCTGGAGTTCGGTCCTTTTGGAACTCGGTCCTGCCGTCCTTTGTGTATATATATATATATATATGAACAGCTGGGTTTTGCTGTGCGCCGGCTGCCGTCGGGTCTCGAACCCGGGGCCGATGGATTCGTAGTCAGCGACGCTAACCACTACACCACCGAGGCGCATATATATATATATAATATATATATATATATATATATAAAATATATATATATATATTTTTTATATTTATTTATATATATATATATATAATATATATATATATATATATATATACACTTCATTTCCAACTTCGTATACGCCTGGTGATGAAAAGAAATCTGATTCACTGTCTGTATTCATTACGGCTTGCAACGTGTGAATGTTCACTGGAAAATATCAGCTATATGGTCTCGAGATGAAAGTGGACCCCCTTTTATATGCGGAACTTTGACCACTATCGACTATCTACGCTTTTAATTGTGTTCGCTGCAAAGCGAACTATATTGGCAGTACCATCCGCCAATATCAAACAAGAGTGGACGAGCATCGTGGGATTTCTACAAGAACTTCACAGCCCTTGAACAAACCTTCCAAATCAGCAATAAGGGATCACTGCCACCTCCACAACCACCCGTTACTTTCCTCCCACTTCAAAACCATTAATTCAGCCAACCAACTAATCGACCTCCGCATACTTGAGTCCCTTTATATCCTCAGTATCCAGCCAACTCTCAACGATTACAGTTCCGCTTTCAATTTAAACATTGCAAAATAAACTTTCAAAAGAAATTCACCATCACTCCGCCCGGCTCCATCTTCCTAATATGGAATTCTTCCAAGAGGCAACCATTCCCAATCTTCTGTATAATTAGTCTCCCATTACATTAACAATCTGGTAAGAAACCCTTCAATTCTGTTTTACCTAAACCGTTTTATATTTTACTTATTGTCCATACTTTTATACTTTGTATCATTTAATTTTTAATCTTTTAATTTAATATATTGTAACTTACTATTAATTCTCACTAATTGTTGCGCCATTTTAATTTATTGTTCGTTTTTATTTATTATACTTATTTATTTCTATTTGTTTTTAAACTTTTTAGCACTGATGATGGAAATTGAATTTTTCCGAAACGTCTGTTAATAAACATGTACCATCTTTTCGTCCTCCTATTCCTCGCTATATATATATATATATATATGAACAGCTGGGTTTTGCTGTGCGCCGGCTGCCGTCGGGTCTCGAACCCGTAAGAATCACTTTTATATGAAACTGAAAAAGTTTATTATGCCCCATACTCCATATTTCAAATATTAGTGATAATAATAATTGGGGATAAGATAGAATGCAAGATGAAAAATGAATAAGTTACCCTAAAATAGAATCTATTTTTAATATAAAGTTAAATGAATATTGTTTATAATAAGATTTAAAAATATATTTGCATCGTAAGACAAAAAATTTGTTTTTGCATTAAATTTGGTTTATCATATTTGAGTTTTTGTATAAAAGATCGTCTAGCCAACAACACATTGGCATCGTGGTGGTTTTCTGCTACGAGAAGCTCAATAGTTTTAACTATTGGCTGTGCCGTTTTTTGAGATCTTATTGGTCTACCATGGCCTCAGAAACGTATTTTAATACGTTTATGTTTAATAGCTCTGTCTATTATTTGGGTCGTTTTTGAGACCTATGAGGTCAATCAGGAGTTGATTTATCAGGTGTTGGTAAGTAAGATCTGGTTGGTAAGTAAAAGCCGTAGGTAAGCCGGCTATGCAATACTGTCTTACTGCTGAGAGGTCTTTCAGTCTAGACGATTGGTTGTAGCCCCATCTTGGCCTTGTGCTACTGATAGGTGGGTTCCTAATGTCTATACTGGAGGTCATAAAGTCTATACTTGGACGATTGGTGTAGCCCTCATCTCGACCACGTGTTGTTGATGGGATGAGCTCCTAAAAGTCTTTATTTATTCCGTGTTACGGACAAACGTATATACATACACACCCCACATGCATATATACTTTATCTAATCCATGTGGCGGCTGGTTGTTTACCATCTAAAAAGACTGACTGTGGCATGGCTGACTTCTAAGCCTGTTGGCTGCGATGCTGAAGGCCTCATTATGCGTTGCTTCATGGCTGCGAACGGATGGAACTTCTCTCTCTCTTTCCTTCTGCTGTTTACAAACACCTGCATACATATATTACAAGTTAAATAAATAGGGCAATCTGGCAACTATCCTTATGGATTGCTTTATTAAATAAATAGCGCAATCTGGCAACTATTCCTATGGATTGCCTCCGATAAATAAAAAAAAAAAATATATATATATATATATATATATATATATATATTAGTGGTGGACCGGATGTCAGTTTTCAACATCTGCGGATGCGGATGCGGATTTTTTATTTCAATATCCGCGGATGCGGATATTTAGTTAATCTATCAATATAATATAGAATTATAAATATATGATATAATTTTTCAAATTTCGTGATATTACTATTATGGCAGGCAATGCATAAGAATTAAAATTAATATTAATGTTTTCATTATGATAAAAACAATAACTTTCTCAAGAATTTCAGCCACGGAAAATTCAATGACACAAGTTTCATTCAATTTTCTGTGTTACCAGGTATTTATATTTTGAGGTTTATAGATTTGTTTGTTCATTAATAATTAATACTTTACATGAAATGTGCATGACTGGGCCTTTAGGCCTGTTCAAAAATCAACTTTTTCTTATTTTCATAGGTTTCTGTACATTTTCCCAAGCTTTTTGACCTGAAAAAGCCGAAAATCACAACTAGTTTGACCTAGGATGTTGGGAAGCATTGCCGCATGGAGCTTTAAATTTTCTGCCTTGAAATCGGCCAAAGCGCCAATTCCGGGGTCCCTTGAATTATGTTTTGCACTTTAACTTTTGATCTAAACAAGATAGAGCAACAAATTAGGTATCAAATGAAAGAGCATAAAATTAATAAATAATAATAATAATAATAATAATAATAATAAATAATAATTAATAATAATAATAATAATAATTATCTATCATTTTTCAGGAAACAACAGAAACTCAATCAGAATCTAGAAAACCATCTACAAGTTACAACTTCACAATGGCATTAAGCAAGGAGCTGAGGGAGCTCCGTGGGCGCACAGTTGATATCTCAGAACCTCCACGTACTGTCCACAGGCAGGTGTCAACTAGGCCATCTACCAGATCTCTCACTGAAACTTTCCTGGTTGGATACCCTTCAGCTTTTATCAGTGGTTCCCAGCTTCCCACCAACAGACAGGCGTTCCAGTATTTCCTTAATCTTCAGGATTTACCGGAAAATGCAGGGAGGCCCATGGTTCAAGACCTTGCATATGAAACAGTTGAATCTATCATCCCATTCTGGCAGATGGCTAGGATCAAGACAATGACCAAGTACAACGCAATGAAGCTCTTCATGAAACTACATGAGAAACATCGTGCTCTGGTGAAAAGCAAAGGAAGAGCAAGTAACCCTGGAGGAAAAAAAGGAGCATTTGTGCTGGAATTAGACAGCCTGTTCGATATAGGAGCTCCAGATGCAATCCAGGAAATACAGAACAACAGACTGTTATCCAGAGAGAAGAAAGATGAGGATATCAGGTTCTACGAAGACCAAAAGACTGAGAGGAAAGGTCATATGTCTGGTCATGACAAGATTTTTGAGACAAGATCCCTGCAGCAAGCAGCGAGGAATGAAAGACTGCAGCATAGACAAGAACAAGGTAAAACTAATTACTTTGAACGTCACAAAAAGTTTTAAGTTTTACTCCATTGCGATATTTAGCATGTACTTAACAATTACTGTCCTAACATGTTGTACTATTTTACAGCTGCAGCAGAACAAGAGGCAGTTGTTCATGTGGATGACATTACCTGGGGTGACTCAACTGACAACGACGCTAACACAGAGGACATGGATTACCATCAGCCTCGTCCTGGATGTTCTCACCATCAAGACACTGTGACTAGTGTGACTTTGACGTTTCCAAGGAAGGTCATGGAATGTGATGTCATCTGCAATACAGCTGATCGTCTTGGTTTATCAGACAATCAAGTTACTGCCATGGTTTCTGCCACCTTGAAAGCTGGAGGGGCTGATCTGGATAACTTCGTCATCTCAACCTCAACAACACGTCGCAACAGAATGCTGTCCAGGTATAATATCAGCCAGAGTCACATGTCCAAGTTTTGTGAAAACCCCCAACAGTACGCTGCCTTACACTGGATGGAAAGTTGCTCAAAGATGTCTTGGGCAGTGAACCTGGAAGTACCTCAGAGACTTTAGCTGTGCTAGTGTCTGGTCCACCTTCATACACTGAAGGAAAGTTATTGGGAGTACCTGTCATCGACAATTCTTCTGGCACAGCTCAGGCTGAGGCTTCAATGGATTTACTGGAGACATGGGAACTTACGGATAATGTTACTGCCCTTGTTTTTGACACTACATCCAGTAACAGTGGAGTTCACAGAGGAGCTGCCAAACTGCTAGAGAAAATGCTGAACAAAAAGGTGTTTTATCTGGCCTGTCGACATCACATCCTGGAAATCCTAGTAGGAGCAGTTTGGGAGAAGCTGTTTGGGAAGGTGAAGGGGCCAGATAATCCCTGGTTTGAGCATCTGAAGGATGTTTGGACGGACTTGTCCAAGGAAAACCCAAAGATGCTGGCTATCAACAGCAAATGGCTGAAGGAAAAGAAGAAGAACAGTGAAGAAATACTCCAAGACATTCTAACAGCAGAAAGGCTTCCAAGAGCCGACTACAGAGAAATGGCTGAACTGACAGTCATTGTTCTTGGAGGAACGCCTCCTCGAGGTATTCACTGGAGTCGACCAGGCGCCATTCATCAGGCCAGATGGATGGCCAGAAACCTGTACTCCATGAAAATGCTGATGTTTGCAGATCAACTTGAGTACGACGAAGACACTGTATCAAAGCTGGAAAGACTCAACACCTTCCTTGCGCTGTTCTACACTCCTGTATGGATGATGTCAATGTCTGCTGCAGATGCTCCCGTGAATGATCTAAGTCTAATCCAGGACATGTTGAAGTACAAGAAAACTGACCCAGAGCTTGCTGATGCAGTACTTAATAAGATGGAAAACCACAAATGGTACCTGACGCAGGAAGTCGTGCCATTTGCCCTGTTCAGCAGTAGATTGAGTGACACATTGAAGCACGACATTGCTGCCCAGTTACATGCCACTGAGAAGCCAGACAGCTTCAGAACAGGAAAGCCTCTATTCCAGAGAGTCACAGCTAAGACCACCCTGGTTGATCTCATTGGCCCAGAATCACATTTCCTGCTGGACACACTGAACATTGGATCCGAGTGGCTTCTGGAACCTGTCACGTCTTGGCCACAGAATGAGGACTACAGAAAAGCGTTGGACTATGTTAAGAATCTGAAAGCGGTGAATGACATTACTGAACGTGGTGTCAAGATGATGAGCGACTTTGCAAATGTCATAACAACAGATGCCAAGCAAAGGGACTATCTCCTTCAAGCTGTGGAGTTCAACAGACGCCGCTTTGACAGCTTCAAGAAACAAACTCTCAACAACTGACTGTGTAAATTTCATTATGAAATTAATCATCATGTAATGCTTTCACTTCTTGATCGATTAGACTTGTGACAAAATGTTAATCTCAAATTTGTGTCATGAATAAGGCGCCTTGTCTGCCTTGAGTGTGAGAAAACGAATTTTGTGATATTTCTGAAATCTTTGTATGTACCAATGTGCCATTTCTTGTTCCAAGACTATCATAATTGTATAAGTTAGAAAGAGGATTAAAAACACTTTAATTTGGTGCCTATTTTGTTGCTCTATCTTGTTTAGATAAAAAGTTATAGTGCAAAACATGATTCAAGGGACCCCGGAACTGGTGCTTTTGGCCGATTTCAAGGCAGAAAACTTAAAGCTCCATGCGGCAATGCTTCCCAACAACCTAGGTCAAAATGGTTGTGATGTTCGGCCTTTTCAGGTCAAAAAGCATAGGAAAAAGTACAGAAACCTATGAAAATAAGAAAACGTTGATTTTTGAACAGGCTAGCACTACATAAATGGTGTCAGAATTTGCCAAAGAAAGAAAGAACGGTGCGCACACCTAAGTAAAAGAGTTGCGCACAACATAAATGGTGTCACAGAAGTGGGATCCTATTGCAAGGTAGTTGTAGCAACAGTGTAACTTTCTGTTAAAATAAATTTGCGTTACAATAAAACACTAACGTAGAAATATTGGGAACAGTGATTTGTCAAAATAAACTTTGGTACAGAATAAAACTCTAACGTAGAAATATTGGGAACAGTGATTTGTCAAAATAAACTTTGGTACAGAATAAAACACTAACGTAGAAAATTGGGAACAGTGATTCGTTAAAATAAACTTTGGTACAGAGTAAAGCATTAACGTAGCAGTATTTGGAACAGTAATTCTTGAAAATAAATTTTCGTGACAGGAAAGCACGAACGTAGAAAGTATTTGGAACAGTAATGCGTTAAAATAATTGGGAACAGTAATGCGTTGAAATAACTGGGAACAGTAAAAAATGTCGCTAACAGTGATTACAGTTTTAAAGGTTTTGAAATAAAAATAAATAAACAAATAAGTTTCACGATGTCGGTAAAGAACGTGGAAATAACGAATGAAGAAGACGGTACAAGTGACATGAGTGATTTCGAACCAATGGAAAGTTTGGAAAATTTAAGAAGGACAAATTTTTTCAACATTAATCGGCTATTAAAGGAATGCAAGGAATTAGGGGAAGAAATAAATCGAAGAGGGTCGAAACTGGAAGACCTTGTAATGACTACTCCGCGGTTGGAGTATTGGGACAACCGCAGGTCGGGGGTTCGTCCCAGAAGAAACTCTCTAGTTCCTCCCGTTACAGAAGAAGAACTTTCGACGCAGGAAAGGGTTGGGTGGAGACCAGAGAACCCAGAAGACAACCCAAAGAACCCTTGCAGAAGTGCACACACCACAAGAGCCGAGAAATACCACACCGATGAAGGCCTGCAGAAGTACAGACAAGCCGTCGTACAGGGATTACCGAGTACTAGCTTACCTTTGCAACGTGAACAGGCAGTAAGGGGTCCTGAGCAAACGACGTTTGGACACACATTGGACAGAAGTTCGCCGACGTTTATAGGCGAACGGGCACAGGAGAACCCAGGAACCAGCCCAAACGTCGTCAGGAAGGAACAAGGTGAGACACTCATCCCAATTGCCACAAGAATATTAAGTGCAGGTAATGCCTTGGTTCAGGTTAATCAGATAAGGAGACATATTAAAGATGGCATACTTGAGGACGCGTTGAAGACCGTTTTGCCGGAGTATGCTTGTAATTGCATCAAAGGAATATTGGATGGAATCAATCAAGTTTTTGGTAAACAACCCAAGCTTAGGACTAAGAGATGAAGAGGTCCTAAGAGAAGAAACGCCACAAGATAGAAGCCGAAGACTGCAGAAACTGCAAAATCCTCCCACATCCTGGGACTACAACTCACAACATCCAGAAGAAAGAACAGCCACGAAGGAGGACAACATCAAGGATGTGGAGGTGAACGACGGAGACAAGTCCAGCAAGAGAGGAGAGCCCAGAAGGAAGAACTGTGACACTGGTCACAGTAGGAATAAAACAACTCAAGAATGTGACTACAACCCCATGAGAAACCAGAAGAGAAAACAAACCAAGTCAAATGAAGACAGTGACTCCAAAGAGGAAACAATGGAAGAAAGTGGCCGGAGCCAGTGCAAGATTTGTCAGCAAATGCGAAATTGGGAAGAGGCGTGCCCTCGAGCAAACCTTCAGCAGGATTGGAAGGGGAAGCCTCCCGAATAGCTTCAGAGGAAGTAGCGGCGAGTCGTCGGCTAGGACTGATCACCCTACCAGTATTCGTCGCTCAACAAGCTTCCACCGCGCTAGTCGATGGTGGAGCTTCCGTCACATTGACATAAGCTATGCACAAGAACATCGGGAGCCTTCTTTGGACAGTTGCCAACTTCTCAGTACACAGTTGCACCGGCTCCGCCCATTCATTTAAGGGGAGTAGAAGTAAGTTTGACTATGGGAAGGGGGGGTTGAAGAATTCTTTTGTGGCTGTATAATTCCAGAGGCTCAGCAAGACTTGCCCATAGGCGTGTTGTTTCGGAGGATCTGAAGATGAAACAAAGGTAACTTTGAAGAG
Organism: Bathynomus jamesi; assembly: GCA_023014485.1. Taxonomy (NCBI): domain Eukaryota; kingdom Metazoa; phylum Arthropoda; class Malacostraca; order Isopoda; family Cirolanidae; genus Bathynomus; species Bathynomus jamesi. The sequence goes on from JAJOZX010001973.1 coordinate 598,101, forward strand.
GAAAAGAGTCGTCACTGAACGAAGAGGTAACCAGACCAGGAATGGGAGCAGACAGAATAAAGAAGCCAGTAGGATTCTGACAAGGAGGGTCAGAATGAAACCTGGGGACGCGGTTCCCGTGGACGTCTATTCTCCGCTGCATGGGATATGCGATGAGGCTCGAGGATACTTGGAGAAGTTGTCGAGCAGAATCCCAAAGGGAAGTTAAAGGATATGGGAATAGACAGTGAAGAAAAATTTGGGGGATATGGGTTCCCCTGGACGTCTATTCTCCGCTTCATGGGATATGCGGTGAGGCTCGAGGATACTGGAAGAAGTTGTCGAGCAGAAGCCCAAAGGGAAGTTAAATGAAAAGGGAATAGACAGAGACGAAAATTTGGGGTATGGTTTCCCCTGGACGTCTACTCTCCGCTGCAATGGATGTGCAGTGAGGCTCAGCGTGATTTGCAAGTATCACAGAGCGGAAATCTCAACGGGAAGTTAACCCTTTCCAAGGAGGCGGTAAAGTTACTCTTGAGAAATAAAGGTGACGACTGAAGAGTATTACCTTAAAGACAAGATGACATCGGCATGGTGGTTGAGGCAACGAGAACGGGGAGGTTAGTCGGAACAGCCGTTCGATTCCTCGCCCGAAAAGAAAAAATGGAACAAGTGTCACTGTGAGAAAGAGTCGAAAGTCCACAAGTGACTAAGAAGAGCTTGACACACCTCAAGACGCATGTTCACCGATGTCCGTCGCTCTCAAAAGGAAGAAGACCGACGAGGGAAAGACAGGATTAAATACTACCGTCACAGGTAGAGTGCCAGGACCACGTGATCACTAGGAATGAAGAGTGACCACAGGAGTCCAAAGTGGAAGCGATTGAAGAAAAGAAGCTTAGGGCCCTGAGGCTCTGTGTAGACTATAGACCTTTGAACGCCATTTGCATAAAGGACAAATACCCATTACCCATCATTGATGAAACTTTGGCCAAGCTGCACGGGACTTATTACTTCTCGAGCATGGATTTACGCTCGGGATATTGGCAGTTGGCCATTCACGACGATAGCATCTCGAAAACTGCCTTCTCCACGGGAAGCGGTCATTTCGAGTTCAGGGTGGTCCCGTTTGGGTTGTCAAATAGTCCGCCAGTGTTCCAAAGAGTAATGAATTTTATTTTTCGGGAGCAACTGGACAAGGAAGTACTGATTTACTTGGATGACCTCATTGTCCTTGGAAGGTCTTTAGAAGAACATGACGAGAGGGTATGAAGAGCTTTGGATAGCCTACGCACCGCCAACTTGAAGGTAAAGTTAGAAAAATGTCAGTTATTACAATCCCAGTTGGAGTATCTAGGTCATGTGGTCACCAGGAACGGGTTGAAGCCACAGGAATCCAAAGTGGAGGCCATCAAAAACTCCCAGAGGCCAAACAACAAGACGGAACTGAAGCAATTTTTAGGCTTCGCCTCCTACTACCGAAAGTTTATAAAGGGATTCAGTCAGATTGCGCGACCTCTTAATGAAGTGTCCACCAAGGAGTCTTGGAGAAGGGACACTACGCAAGAGACCGCATGGCAATCACTCAAAGATACTCTGACCACTGACATCATACTGGCGTACCCAAATTTTGATCAGTTCATTTTGAACACGGACGCGAGTCAAGTAGCCATCGGGGGAGTACTCGCGCAGGAACAGGAAGGAATAGAAAAACCAATCCTCTTCCTCTCCAGAACACTAACGGGCGCGGAACTAAATCATTCCACCTACAAAAAGGAGCTGTTGGCCATTGTCTTTTCATTGAAAAAGGCTCGGCCCCTCACATTTGGTCAGAGGGTCATCGTCCGCTCTGACCATAAGCCGTTGAAGTGGCTTCTGAGGGAAGGACATTGAGAGCCCAATGGAAGACTAGCGCGTTGGGTTATGACACTACAAGACTACGACGTTCTCATCGAGTACGTAAAGAGCAAACTCAACAGAGTGGGCGATTGGTTGTCCCGCTCGCCTGGAGTGACTAAGGAGGTTTTGAACGCAATATACGAAAAAGCGATCATTGATCGCAAGGTAATAAGCAAACACCAGCAGAAGGACGTTGAAATAGTGGCAATTCGAACAGCCATCGAAGAAGGAAAGGCTTTTAGCTGGCCCGTATCCAAGCCCATCCTGCCGTCGAGATTCAAACTAATGAGGAACCTGCTGGTTTACGTCGATGCGAATGGAAGTGAGGTCATCGTAGTTCCTAAAAAGTTGAGAGAGCAGTTCATTTGGAACGCACACACGGACGTCGGGAGCATGCATCTGGGAGCTGCAGGGACTACAGAAATCCTACGGGACCTCTATTTTTGGCCAGGTATGGTTCAACGGGTACGGCAGGTAGTCCAAACGTGCGACACGTGCGCGCGAAACAAACAGACGCGGAAAGTGACTGTGGAAACAATGCCTGGTGTGCGAGGCTACAGTCCGTGGAAACTTCTGCACGTGGACTTAGTTGGTCCCCTTCCTCCGACCGGGGAAGGCAGCAATTATATCCTCACGTGCGTGGACAGTTTCAGCAAGTTTACCATCCTGGCAGCAATAAAGGACAAGACGGCCCGGGAGGTGGCGGACAAGTTCCATCGTTTGATACTGTGCAAACTGGGCGCTCCTTCAGCAGTAGTATCCGATCAAGGCAAGGAGTTCTGGAACTCTACCTTGCAGGAGCTCTTCCGGGTTTGGGAAGTACAACACCAACGGCCCGCCGCATACCATCCCCAAAGCAACGGGAAGATCGAACGTCTGAATAAGGAGCTCTGCATCAAACTCCGCATACGTTGTGAAGAAATTGGACGAGACTGGGATAAAATACTCGATACCGTGGAATTGTCCCTGAACATCCGAGTGCACCGAGCCACGGGGTATTCTCCGTTCTTCTTGATGTACGGGCGAACCCCCAACGTACCTTCAAAGCTATTTCGCATGCCACAGGAGGCGTGCGTGAGCCCGTACAACCCAGAGGAATACGCCGAAGACCGAAAGAGGAATCTGAGCGAAATCTACTGTCGAGTGGAAGAGTTCATGCGGAGATACGAGAAGGCTAACGGAACCAAGGAATTGAAGCCGTTCGAAGAAAAGGCGCCCCATGGCTTGGTGTAAATTGATTACCCACGACCGGGCAGAGGCAAGTTGGAGCCCCGGTACGAAGGTCCATACATAGGCTGACCATATTTCCTTGAGACAAAAACGGGACATTGGGATGGCAAAAAAGGGACGGGGTTATGTAATATTCTGTATTCATGAAAAAGTAAGTACATAAACCGGGACAAAATTGACATTTTTATTAAAACGACGGGACGGCCAGGAAATATAAAACAAACAGTACTGTCCCTTTCAAAACGGTACGTATGGTCAGCCTATTCATACATCATCATCGAACAGAAGACTCCAGTCACTTATCTCCCGCGTCACATGATCACTGGACATCAGATAGTGATCCATCGAGACCGCATCCGCCGCAGCAACGATGTCCCATGGGACGTCGAGCGACAAGGCGTGGCGGACGGCGCAGGGGATGAGATGGGGGAAGGGCCACCGCCCCTCCTCTCTGGAGCTTCGCCCTCGACACCGGAGAAACATCAACACGGGGAAGTGAACCGGAAGGCGCTTCCTGCCCTCTGGCAGGACCGAGTGGCGGAACGAGGACCGCCGGGCGCCTCCGAACTACTTCCTCACGGAGAGCTTCGCCCAGGACAGGGAGAAACATCGACTAGTGGAGGTGAACCGGAGTGCGCTTCTTGCCCGCTGGCAGGACCGAGTGGCGGAATGGGATCCGCCGGGCGCCTCCGAGCTACTTCCTCCCCGAGAGCTTCGCCCAGGAAACGGAGGAACATCGACCCGTGGAGGTGAACCGGAGTGCACCTCCTGACCCCTGGCAGGACCGAGTGGCGGGCAGGAGCCGCTGGGTGCTTCCGAACTACCTCCTCGCGGGGACCTTATGGGAATAGGGTCCCCCAGACAAAGCAGACAGGCTGCTTTCACAGGGCCACCAGTTGAGCGTCCGTACGTTCTTAGGCCCCGACCTCGAGTACACTACGAAGAACCCGAGGATGACTAAAACTAAATGTGTCAGTGTTAGTGTCCCAATAAAGGGGACAAATAAAATGTGTCAGGGTTAGTGTCCCAATAAAGGGGACAAATAAAATGTGTCAGTGTTAGTGTCCCAATAAAGGGGACAAGTAAATGGAAAAATTTTGTGAAAATTGGGAGTAAATTTTTGTGTAAAATTGTGAGTAAAGTGATGATACCCGACCCTAGTTAAGAAAGTTTGCATCGGAGTGCAAATTTAAAGGAGGGGAGGGATGTCGTAACCATGAAGTTTGCATGCAGAAATCTTTTGTAAAATAAGTGCAGAAATTTTAGTTTTAAGATTTCGTTGGGTACATCTCTGCAAGCAAGGTGGTTTGGCTTATAAATATTCATGAACGAATAAATCAGAAATGTTTCAGATTGTTTAACGTTTGTTCTATCTTAATTCAGATTCTCAGGGAAGTGATAAAGCCGAACCACGTTGGGACAGAGGTTTATCACCGAGACCCGACCCCAACGGGAAAGGCAATCCAACGGATTTGGGTGTATATGCGAAATGGTTGGGTTTCTCTTTCGCTGGGTCGAAAATTTTTGGATTCGTTTCGCTGGGTGGTGCGACTTTTGTAAGGCAGATTCGAAGACGCTTGCTAAAATTGAACCACGACGTGAGTCATAAAATTGGGACTTCAAATCTGTTAACTATATTTAAATGTATTTTTGGGAAGAAGGAGGGATCTATACTCAGAAGTCAGGTCCAGCTCCAATCAGGGGTCTCAGGATCCTGGGAAACGTAGTAAAGACGCCTTCTTTCCCTCTTGTATGGGTAATAACCTTCTGGGGGACGGCCTTGGGAGAAACAAATGGTTTGATAGGCGTTCAGAACAGTGGAAGGCGGGGTCCTTCAAAATTGTAAAGTAAATTCGAAAATTGTTAAGTCAGTTGGTAGTCGTCCTCCTTGAAATTAACTGTGGCTAAATAAACCCTATTAGACTTGTCGTGTAAGAAAATTTAGAATTGAAAGTATAAACTGTCTCCGGATTGAAATTAAAAACTTGTATTGCATTTCATTCGTTTACGCGGAAACTTGTGCATAAGAATTTTATTGTTAGCGACCTTAACCGAGAACTTGGTTGGATCTTAATTAATGTTAGCCAACGGACCAAGAATTTTGTGAACTTTCCATAAATTTAATTTGGTTCAAATTAAATGCTAAACGGGGTACGTCTGTGCCCTAGTTTACTGAACCCGTCAATTTGGGTTCGGAAGGAAGTCCCGTTATTTGGTAGATTGTCGTTTTGGTTTTGGGCGGGCCGTAAATCTGTGGTCTGTACGCAGCACAATTGAGAGTAGTTTGTCACCTGCAGTCGTAAGTAGAATAATTCTTCAAATTTCATTGTCGATTTCGACCACTTCATTTCTCGTTACTTGTTCTGTTATACTCAAATATAAAGCCCCTCTATATAAATGATTTAAATTCAGATAACTGTGAACTTTTTCTTTGAATTTATAATGGGTACATTTAAAGGATTTAAATTCAGACAACTGTGAACTTTCTCTTTGAATTTATAATTGAATTGTATTGTATGGAAAATTTGTAGATTTACTTCAGACTAATTTGCTAAATTCATGTACTGATTCGAGTGAAATTTGATAAACTTTATAAGAGGGCGTGTGTTGTTTAGATACCTTGAAATAGGCCTCTCTTGTAAGCTGAGGGTCAATTATCAAAAAAGATTGAAATTCAAAGTAGGCTTTCAGTAAGCCGAAGGGAACTTACGCCTATCAATTTAAAGGGCCATCCGTTTGGATAGGTCGAGTCATCCTGAACGCAAAGAAAACGCGCGTAAGAAATAATTTGAAATAGAATTAAAGGGTAACGCCCGACTTAAAGGGTGTCAGTGAAGTGAATTAACATAATTAAAAGGGTGTCCAGCACCATAAATAAATAAACGGGTTGGGCACTACATAAGTGGTGTCAGAAGTTGCAAAAGAAAGAAAGGTGCGCACACCTAAGTAAAGGAGTTGCGCACAACATAAATGGTGTCAGACGTTGCAAAAGAAAGAACGGTGCGCACACCTAAGTAAAAGAGTTGCGCACAACAATATATATATATATAATATATATATATATATATATATAATATATATATATATATATATATTTGTTACATGACAAAATTTTAAGAATAGAAAGGACGCTTTTTCTTGGATTAGGATGGTCACAGGGTAACAAATGGCAAAGATTGTAGAAAATTTATAGTAGAGGCCCGGGACTTTTTTCCAGGACCCCCCCCCTCCCTTATATATATATGTGTGTAATGACTACATTTTAATTTTGCACAGGCGACACGACGACGCGGTGAAGCTTTCCTTTCAACTCATCAGTGCAATGTATCAAGGAATTTAACTTGCATTATATACAGTACTTCACTTTAAATGAATAGCTGAATGTATATACACGCGCATAAGTCATAGAACGAGATAAAAGTAGGTCACTTCGTACATAGCGTTTTAAACATAACTTTGTTGGTATAAATTAAATTTTTGATTGTTTAATTTAACCTCACAAATAAGCTACAGTATATTGTTCATACAGTATCTGATAAAAGTTTGGCCAGAAACAAAATCTGAAAAACCTAAAAAAATTATTGATCGGTAGAATGACTGGGTTTGGTTTTAAAAGATTTATTAGTGCCCCTAAAAAGAATAAAAAAAAATGTTACCAGTTAGTTGTTTTTATGCTTTTCAGAAATTCTATATTTCTAGTCGAACTTTTTCCCAAAACTGTATACGTCGTCAGATGATAAGATTCTCCTCAGCATTCATTCATCAGCTTTGATTATATGTATATGTACAGGGTGTCCACAATGTCTTGTCACCCTAGTAAAATACTAACTGATTTTCGTTTGTCTTTCAGACTCATTTGAAATGTGTGATAGCAACAACTATACGATTAAACAGCGCATATTGGCTCGTACCTGGGTCCATGAGCGACCACGTAATGGCAAAACCATTGAAAATATTTGTGCAGACTTCCAGGATGCGATTCAATCGTGCAGCTTCTCCAAAAAGAACTCTGTTGAGATTGAAAAAGAAACTGTTCACAACAGGAACTGTAAAAGATAAACCAAGACTTGACAGGCCATCTAGTGATAAATAGGTCTGAAAGAAAAACGAAAATCAGTTAGTATTTTACTCGGGTGACAATACATTGTGGACACCCTGTATGTCATACTTTTGGTGAAAGTAAACGTTGTATATTCATACACATTACATCTAAAATGCATGTAACCTTTGGTTAGCTTCCGCCTGAATTGTTCATTCTGACGAAGGTTAAGATTTTCACTCCACCTTAGACCTACAGTTTAACGTGGAATCCGAACCACGCCCCACCAGCAGCCCAGCGTCTTAACCACTAGGCCACCCAGAGTACCCATTTATCTACCAACCACTTTCTTTATTGTGTGAAAGGATGAACAGCTGGATTTTGCTGCGCGCCGGCTGCCGTCAACGGGTCTCGATCCCGGGGCCGATGTATTCGTAGTCAGCGACGCTAACCACTACCCCACCGAGGCGCATGATATATATATATATATATATATATATATATAAACCTCGTTCATGTTCCGTGCGTTGGTCTCTCTTCACACGAAGGTCACACATAGCCGTACATTGCCAGGTACACCTGGCTCATCTGGCACCGTCCTGAGCCAGGCATCTAGTCTTCTCTTGAAGACTTCAACTTTGACCCCCGTACCGTTTCTGAAGTCCTTTGGAAGCTGGTTAAAAAGCCTTTGCTTCCTGACAACCAAGCTATTTTCCTTCAGTGTTGGGGAGGTCCCTTGTTGGGCCTTTAATTTGGGAACACTACATATTCTGCCTTTCCTATTTTCCAGCGTTGTTTGGGTGATAATTGGGTTTAGTTTGAGGTTTAGTACCAGTTTTTCGATCATTTTCCATATGTAGATTATGGTATACCTCTCTCTTCTTCTTTCCAGTGAGTACAGATTTAGTTTACGTAGTCTTTCCCAGTAGTTGAGTTCTTTGCAGCCATCAATCTTGGCTGTGAAATGTCTCTGCGTTTCTTCTAGTTTATTAATTTCTTCCTTTTTATATGGGGACGTCAAAACTGAGCAGTATTCAAGTTTTGGTATGATCAGTGTTCTCAGCAGGAGAATCATTACTGTCTTGTCTCTCCTTTTGAAAGTTCTTAGTACCTGTCCCGCGACTCTCTTTGCTTTGTTTATTGCTATCTGATTTTGTGTCTCAAATTTGGCATCATCGGTCATTATTACCCCCAAGTCGACCGCTTTCGTGTTTCTATAAATTTCCTGTCTATTCATCTGTCTATTCATCTGTCTGTCATCTGGAGCATGATATATAGTCTAAGTTCCTTATTTCTACCATATCTCAAGAACTGAAATTTCTCGGTGTTAAAAGTCATATTGTTGTCTTCTGACCATTTGTATATTTTGTTCGTATCCCTCTACAAAGCCTCCACCTCATTTGCATCGCTGATTTTTCTGCTGATCTTTGTATCGTCCGCAAAGGATGTTACTATAATGTTGCTGTTTACTCCACTGTCTATCTCTATTAGCATGATAATGAACAGGAGTTGGGCCAGTACTGTACCTTGTGGTACTGAGCTGCGTACTTCTGATTCTGATGATGATACACCTTGAATTTTGACGACCTGTAGACGTTCTCTGAGGAAATTGTAGATCCATTTTCCCACTTTGCCTGTTATTCCCATATGTTTCATTTTATGTGCTATTATACCATGATCACATTTGTTAAAAAATTTAGCAAAATCCGTGTATATGACATCATAGTTTTTATTGCCTTCAAGTGCATCTAGGATATTATTATAGTGCTTATTAGTTGTGATAGACATGATCTTCCTGATCGGAATCCGTGCTGATTTTCGTTGAATCTTTCCAGTGTCTCCAAGAAGTCATACATTTTCTCTCTGACTATTCTTTCAAATATTTTGGTGAGGTTGGACGTCAATGACACTGGTCTATAGTTCTTTGCTTGAGATCTGTCCCTTCCTTTATATATAGGGACAATGTTCGCTCTTTTCAAGATGCTCAGTATTTCCCCCGTGTCTAGGAATCTTCTCCATATCCAGTATAATCGTGTAGCTATTTCATTTTTACAGTTTTTAATTAGTAGTGCGTTCCATTTGTCCGGACCTGCAGCTGAATGTAACTTCATTTGTCCTATAGCTCTCGTTACATCTTCTGGAGTAAAATCAAAGTCTGTTATACATTTTCCTTACAATTTCTCTTTGAAGAATGCATCTATGTCAGGTATCGCTTTGTTACTTTTTGGGGTACTGAAGACCGATTCATACTGGGCTCTCAATGTTTCAGATATTTCTTTTAGATCGTCTGTTAGTTCATTATTTCCTTTCCTTAAGGGCCCGATGGTAGCGCGCGTATTTGTTTTCCTTTTCGCATAGCTATAGAAGCATTTTAGATTTTCCTTTATTGCTTCTACCGCCTTTTCCTCTTCCCTCTCTGTATGACTCTTAATCAGAGTTCGTATTTCCATAGCGATATTCTCCAGTTTTTCTTGTATTGCTTTCCTGGCATTGTTGTCTCCGCAATTAGCTAACTTCGCCACTACTCTCTTTCTTTTGAGGAATATTCTTCTCTTTTGCCTCTCTAGCCAGTTCCTCTTTCCTTTTGTCTGTGCTTTCGGAACATATTTTTCTAAAATTTTCAGCGTCTTTTCTTCCAAGGTTGTTAGCATTTCCTCCGTTGTTTTATTCTCTAAGACTGTTCTTCACTCTATTTGGGCCATATGCAGTGCTGTGCTCGTTACTTTATAAGTGTAATGCCGTTATCGTTACCGTTACTACAGTCTAAATGTAACGCCGTTATCGTTACAGTTACCATTTTTAAAAAGTAACGAGTAACGGCACCATTACTCGTTACCGTTACTTTTAATGAAATGTAACTATATTATATATATGCATAGGTATATTATAATATATATACCTAAAATATTATATTATATTATATAAACATTCGCTTGTGCGAGTATGTGTTGGTTTGTATCCACTGGTTAATGCATAGGCTATGAAATCTGTGCAATGTGCATGCCTTCATTGCGTTGTTATGACTTATAAGGCATAATATTTTTTTAAAAAGTGAAACAAAATTACTGCAAGATTTATTACTATGAAGTGCAACATAACAGAAGATGTAGCATACTACTGATACTAATTTACTAATGCTAGAATATACCAGGAAAGTTTAGTTTTGCAAAACAATAACACGAAATACTAAAGAAATGAATCAAATGAGTTATTGTGCATGGCACTGATAACTGAAATTTATTAGCTAAATATACAAACTTAAGAACTATTATTCAAAAGATCTTTATTGGCCTTTAAGAAAACAAGCTTCTCAAAAGTTGCATCTTAGAGCGAGCCTCGTTTCGGACGCAGTATATCCTTCTCTACTGAAAAAACCCGCTCAACAGCGGCACTAGATGATATAGGAGTGTTAAGTTTAATAAACATATTTTTAAAGTTAGTGGATGGGAAGGATGCAGAGCGAACGTGCCGTGAAGGCCCAGATGAGAGGAATGACGAAACCTCTGTTGAACTTAGGTCCCTCTCTGCTCCGGGGTTCTTCGCCTTTTTACTTTGACAGTGCTGTCAGTGTAGGGGGAGACGGTGGATAGGGGTAGGCTGCCAGCATGCCAACGGCCAACATGCACACCTCGCTCAAAGTGAAGGGACAAATTTTTAACGGTTAATGAATAATGAGTGAGGATCGAAAGAAACTAATTGCGAGCTAAGATAAAAAGTAACGAGTAAAGACTAACGAATGTATTTCCCTAAAAAAGTAACGTCGTTACTGAAAGAGTTACTTGATTTGAAGTGTAACGCCGTTACCACTACCGTTACTAAAAAAGTACCGCGTTACGTAACGGCCGTTACTTGTAACGCGTTACTGCTCAGCCCTAGCCATATGTGATCTGATTTCTTCCCAATTTATGGTATTGGAGTTTAAGTTAAAAGCCCCAAATTTGCTTCTTCCTTCCGTATGTGTATTGTCTTTTAATGTTATCGCCATATTTGTTGATAACTCGATTATGTTGTGGTCTGAGATAATAGTTGGGGTTATTTTTATATCAGCAATCAAGTTCGTGTTATTCGTGAATACCAGATCTAGGCAGTTATTTTTTCTGGTATTTTCTGTTATCTCCTGTGTCAGCATAAACTCGTTTGTGAGAGCCATCAACATTTTTGCTTGCTCCTGGTCCTCTCTTGTGCCCCCCTTATCTTGCTGTATAAATATATCTCTATCCACCTTTTTGTATTTTATAAATGGGAAATTAAAATCGCCGCAGGGATGGAGAGTTTACAGACTTTATTAGGGTTCTGATATCATCAATGGCATCCGAAAATTTTTCAGTTGTTGTTGTTGTTGTTGTTTAGCCGATCAGCCCACCCTGATCGAGCAAGCCGGCGGCACGCAGGTAAACGATCGCCCTCTCCGGAGTGGACCAGAGGTTCAGCGCACTAGTGATGTTGTGTTGTGTTCGTTGTTGTGCTAGAGCGGTACAGTCTGTCATAATGTGTTCAATTGTTTGTGGTGTGTCCTGGCACAGGTGGCAGGTGTCGTCTATGGAGTTGTCTAGTCTGTGTTTATATGTCCGTAAGTTGGGGTGATGTCCACATCGGAATCGTGCTAAGTTAACTCGATCCGATCTGCTTAGGCTGATCTCTGACCTGTTAATGGGTGGCGGCTTCGCACCTAGGACCGCATTCGGACCGAGTCGTGTCAGTGCTTTGTGGGTTAGGTGTGTGTGTATGTGTTTTCTGTACTGTGCGATGTCTGTGGGGCGTGATATGGAATGGAGTATTTGGTTATAATGTCTCTCTGGTGCTACCTTAATGGTGCGAGGTGTTGGTGCATGATTGTACATGTAGTGGCAAGGGTGTTGTGGGTTAGTTGTCGCTGCTGCCATGAATTGTGTTCCCCTCATGTCTAAATGTTCCCTAACTTTCAGTATTTTTGTTTCTGTGTGCAGGTGTTCTATTGGTGTTGTTTGAGTGTATCCTGTAATGATACGAAGTGCGTTGTTTTGTTTTGTCTGTAAGGTGTTTATGTGTGTGTTTGAGATAATGGGTGCCCAGCATGGGCTAGCATAGTCCATAACTGAGCGAATATATTGTTTGTATATGAGTGATGTTGTTTCCTGCTGGTGTCCAGAGTTTGTGCCTGTTAGTACCCTAAGCGTGTTGAGTCTTGACGTACATTTGTTTTTAATGTCCTGAATGTGGTTTGCAAAAGATAATGATGTGTTGTATGTGACCCCAAATATTTTGGTCCTGTGAGTGTGTGGAATGTTAATGTTGTTTAGTGTAAGCTGTGGAATTACCTGGTGTTCTTTTGTGTTGCTTGTAAGCAAGGTGATGGTTGATTTTGTGGGCGCTACTTTGAGTCTATTGTGTGTGAGCCAGTTTTGTATACTGTTTATGTATGTTTGTAAGTTATTTGTAGCGGTGTCGATGTTGTTGTGGGTGGATGTTAGAGTGATGTCATCTGCATATGATGATAAGGTAAGCTTGTTATCTATGGTTGTTGGAATGTCATGCATGTATAAGTTGAAGAGTGTTGGTGAGAGAACAGAGCCTTGAGGGACCCCGTTCGGAAAAAGCTTGTTTCTGGATGACTTGCCATTAAATGTGACATGTGAGTATCTTCCTGAAAGATAGTTGCTCAGCCACCTTTTGGTGTTATTGTGCATGTTTGTGTTGAGTATTTTGTTTATGAGAGGGAAGCGTGGGATAGCATCAAATGCTTTACTAATGTTTATTGTTGCTAATAGTGTACGTTGAGCTGGTCGTCTGGAGTTGATGCCATCCATGATGTGCTGCGTGAGGTTAGTGAGTAATGTCGTGGTTGATTGGTGAGGTCTGAATCCATGTTGAGTAGGCGATAGTGGAATGTGTGGGTTGGTGATTTGTAAGATTAGTCTTTCTGTTACTTTGGAATGTGTGCATAGTAAAGTGATGGGTCTATAGGAAGCTGGTTCTGTTGGATTTTTGTTTGGTTTGAGTACTGTAATAATTTTACCTTGTTTCCATATGTCAGGAATAATACAGTGTTGGTATGAATATGTGCTGATATTTGTGAGAGCTAGTATGCCTTGTGGGCCCCAAGTGTTTAAGGTGTATGTTAGATATGTTGTCTGGTCCAGTAGCCTTCGAATTCTTAATGTTTTTGATGATCTTGGTGGTCTGGTCTGTATTGAAGGGTGTAATGGTTGTGTCGAGTCTGTAGGTTTTCTTGTGTCTGGCTGTTTGTCTGTCTGCGCGTTTCTGGTTGTTGTCTCTGTTTAAGTGACTTAGCTTTGCGTAGTGATTAACTAGAATGTTAGCTTGTTGTGTGTATGTTGGGATATTATTTTGGCTGCGACAGATAGCCGCGTGTGAGGTGTGAATGCCGCTGTTAGAGTGGGTAATGCTGTTTATAGTCTTGTATAGCCTGGATGTATCTGTGGAGTGGTTTAGTGTTGTTATGAATTCCCTGAATGTTTCTGAATTTTTCAGTTGAAGAGTTTGGAAGTCTATAGATGACTATCAGTACCATGTTTAGTTTCTCTATTTTCACTGCAATTTCCAAGAAGCTGTTGGATTTACTTATTACCGTCTCTGTCATATGCCTCTCATGTACGTAAATAGCACAGCAACCTTTACGTCTCGCTGTTCTATCCGCTCTTAGTAAGTTGAATCCAATATGCAATTCTTTCTTATCGATACAGTGTTCGCAGTTATTGCAGTTTCCTTGGCAGTGTTTAAGATGTTTCTGTGAGGCATACGATGTCCGCCCTTGTTTCGTCCATAAAACCTTTCAGGTATGAAACTTTGTTTAGTGAGTTGTTCGGTTTTATTCCTTGAATATTTGCCAGGACAATGTTTATGTTCTTTATTTTGCATTGCCCCTTGTGTATTTTAAGTTCGTTTTCCTTTGGTCTCGCGGTTTTTGTAGCCTTGTGGTCCTCCGAGATGGATCTGTTCCCGCCTACCTGTTCTGATAGCTTCTTGCCACGAAGTGGTCCGGTTCGAGGGTTCCCAGCTGTGTAAGCTGCATGTGCTGTATAAGACTTAGCAGCCGTATTGTGTTCGAGATGTTGAGAAAATTTTGTTTGCTATTTGTGTACATATTTTTTTTTCTCACATTCCTCCTGTTGTCATTTGAAACTTGTCTTTTGTCCTTTGAACTTGTCGGGAGATGATGGTAGTAGCATTTTCTCCCGTACTAGCAGGTTCCATATGTCGCGTAGGTTTTGCAAATGTCCGGATGGTGGAATTTGCACTTTTCACCGAATTTGCAGTAACCATTATTGTAGAAGTAGTTAGTTCCACAAGGACCCTCCCTTGTTCGTAAATACATTGTCCTCCCTTATATCTACAAATTCCTTTCACATAGTATTTACATATAGTTTCTTCCGCATTTTTACTTGGGGCCTTTGTTTTTGGTGGTTTCAGTTTGAGTTCTTTGTTGTCTATTTGTTTTTTCCTATTGCTGCAATGTTCTTTGTTTGAAATCTTTCGATTTGGTTTTGTGCCTGGTTCCTCTGTTGGTGCTTCTTTTATTTCTGCTTCCCATTTACTCTCTTTTTCTGTTTTTTTTCCTGCTCATTTTTCGCAGTTTCCTCTTGTACTATCTTCGTTCCTTCTATTTTTTTTCTCTGGTCGCTATTCATAAATTCCTCTTTTTCCTTTTCCTCATAGTCTCGTTCTGCTTTAAAGATTGTAAACGAGTTTATTTCGATTATGCAGCTTTTGCAGAAAAACTTGATTCCGTTCAATTGTTTAGCTCCTGTTAGAAGAGAGATTTCTTCGTCGCTCCATCTCAAGCATTGAAATTCGACTAAGGACTGGCAAAGATCGCAGCGGATTGTTATTGATTCATCTGTTTCTTTTTTACAATATCCACAGGGTCGTATGAATTTATTTAACATTGCCATGTTTCTAATGGTATGTAAATGATTGTGCACGAAATATTAACTCGAAAGGCAAATTAATTAATTGAGATACTTGATTTGCCTTTAGAAAGGGAAAGTTTTTTCCGTTATTCTGGGGGGTGGGGGGATGGGGGATGCGGCACGCTGTAGATTCTCACTGATTGGTTCCCGGGAGTGTACCGCGGAGGATAACTAAGGGATATTGCCTTTTGATGGGCAGTTAAATTTCTTCGGAGAGAAAACACTCGGGGGGAAAAAAAACTGCATAGATTAAGTTGTTTCGATTTTATTTGCTTTATTTCAACATACACCGCTATTTCACCACTTAAAGAGATACACGACTGTGTACACTGAATATTCACTGAAAAACTGGCACTACTTAAAAAGGATTTAGTGTAGGATTTTTATTGTAATATCACTTTTATTCGGACTTCAAAAGAAGAAACACGTGTAACCGTATATATACCGGGTGTCCCATTCGAAATGAAACAACTTTGAAACCTTATAATTTTTTATTGAATGAGGCAAACAATGTAATATTCACACAGTAAAGAGCCAATGTCATAAAGTTTCATTTGATATATGTGAATTATAGCATTTAGATACATTGTGAGTAGTATAGCCGCAAAAGGTTAGAGTGCAGGAATGTTGCAAGAGATAATGATCAATGTTGCAAAGGGGGTGGGGTATGCAACAACTCAATGTTGCAAAGGGGGTGGGGGATGCTGCAGGTGCAACAAGGGGTCATGAAACTTGGAGGCGGCGTTATCCCCCAAGAGAAAGACAGGAGGAGAGAAAGGAAGAGAGGTGTTCACCTGGCAGGAGCCAAGTGCACACTAAGACTTCAGCCGAGTGGCCGTTGTCTTATAGACTCCTAATCAGCCAGTTGGCTTAGAAGGAGCCAAGGGGGAGGGGTACACCTGAAGGGGGGAGAGGGGAGGGATCTTCGGCGGGAGAAGGAAGGATGACCTTCCCCAAAGGGGTTGCTTTAGCCTAAGAGTGAAAGGATAGACGGAGGGGGACTTTGGGGGGACAAGGTGGGATGTCCTAACCCCCCAAAGGGAAACTAAGCTAAGTCTTAACTTAAGAAGGGAAGGAGAGAGTTCTTTATTCGGCCGAAGTTCGCATCAAACTACCAGCTCCGAAGCCAAGCGGGTCTTATATAGATGATGGTTGAGTTGCCAGATAGCATTTTTTATTTTAATTGTACAGGTATACATTATTAGGGTGAGTTGCTATATACCACCACTTATTTTAATTCGTTACCAAAGCATACAGACTTTCTCTTGAAAATCGAAATTGACAATAAGAAAATGATTATTAATTAAATAAATAGAATTTGCCTTCTACTGCCCAAAAAATAATATAATACGTACAATCGTCAAAATAATAGTTCAGACGAAATACACACACACACACACACACAATTGAACAACTTTCTCCTTACCTTATATATATATATATATATATATATATATATATATATATATATATATAGAAAGAATCATATTAACTGTGTCTATTTAATTTTGTCATTCCTTATATATATATATATATATATATATATATATATATTATATATATAAACGGATTTTCACCTTAAAGTGAATTAAAACGATATTAACATTAAAAAATTCACTAAGCAATTGGCTTAGCAAAAGAAATCGTTCCATTAACATTCTCAAATCTATACACACACACACACACACACACACACACACACACCTCTGTATATATTATGTGAATGAAAATCAGAAAAATGCCAAAAGTATATTAATTTAAAGCAAATGAATTTTCTCCTTTTAAGAGAATCAATTATTAAAACCAATATTAACAATATAAGAAACTAATTATTTAAACGCCGTTCTATTTACTTTCTTTGTTATTAAAACGAATCCAAAATATTAACTCTTAGAATAATGTTTTAACGTTGTGTTGAGACGACAGCGAGAGGAGGCAGGTAACCAAGAGATCGAACAAAAAGGTCCAGCCCGAGGCCTTTTAAAACTGAAAACTGGCGAGAAGGAATTTGGGTCGAACTTTCTCTCTCTCAAAGACTCGATCTGTCTCGGCAAATCCTTCGCTCGAGTCCTTCAATTTGGTCCCTTGCTACTGAAATGTATATAAAATTCTATTTTATTAAATGTGTTGATTATATGTCTTTACTTGCAAATTTGTATGGCATCATCTTCTTAGATAACATCTCTGTTATTGAATTGGAAAGATATATTATTATTATTATACATTTTTCAAAATTAACACACACACACACACACACACACAGATTTTTGTCAGAGAAAGTGAGGATCGCGCACACACACATACACACAAACACACACACTCTATATATATATATATATATATATATATATATATATATATATATATATATATATATATATATATAGGGTGATATGCACAAAGACAAATTTTTCTATGTAGTAATAATAATAATTAACTCCTCGCCGAATTACAAAGATTAAGCTTTTCACCCCGCATTAGACCTACAGTTTAATGTGGAAACCGAATCAGAAATACATCTCGTCAGGGAATAATTGCTCACTCTTTCACATCATCTCGCTGATTTGTTCATTTTGACAATGGTTAAGCTTTTCACTCCGGCCTTAGACCTACAGTTTAACGTGGAAACCGAATCAGAAATACATCTCGTCAGGGAATCATTGCTCACTCTTTCACATCATAATTTCAACATTTAAAATAACAGGATCATTTCTTCCCATCTTATTTTCAGTTTTGGGTCCTTTACTGACTAGTCGATTACATTAGTGATTATTGATCCGGGAATAGTGTGGCTGCAAAATGTGGTATGCACAAAAACATTGTAGATTTTTGTCTTTAGTAATAATAATAATAACTAACTCCTCGCCGAATTGTAACAATGGTTAAGCTTTTCACTCTGCCTTAGACCTACAGTTTAACGTGGAATCCGAACTAAGCTTCAGCACTGGCGGGGTGGTTATTTATTCACACATCTATGCGAGAAGTAAAAATCCACAAGTCAGGAATCTTGGGAAAGCTGTGTTTAGTATGGTTGTCAAATAATTTGCACCCGAAAAATTGAGGATCAATTTAGTATGGACGTAAAATAACCTGCAACCGAAATTTGAAACTCAATTTAGTATAGGCGCAAAATAACTTGCAACCGAAAATGGAGACTCAATTTAGTATGGACGCAAAATAACTTGCAACCGAAAATTGAGACTCAATTTAGTATGGACGCAAAATAATAAAATATTGTTGTGAACAATATTGCATAAAGGGATGGATTGGAGAAAACCAAGTATAGATACAAATATTGTCGTGACGGAGAAGGCAAGGGGTAATACGAGCATTAAATCTATTGGAGAAAATATAAAGATGCCATTAGTTGTCCAAAGCATGGACCCGTTATATCGGTGTTACGATTGGTACACAAACTTATCATAGCTCCACCCAACTACACTGCCAACCAATCATTACGAACATCTGCTCTTGATCTTTTGGGGCGGAGCTTGGTGATTGTGCATATAAAAGGAAATATTTTTCAGTTGGGAGTAACAGTAGCTATTTTCGCGCCAGTGAATAAACATTCCATCTGACAGTGAATAAACATTCCCTCCGCCATGGATCACGAACTTTACACTTTTCCGGATTTGTATCAAGAAGGTGACACTGCAGCATTGACTGCAATTAATCTTTTTAACGCGATTGACCGTGATGGATTATTTCCAACGCAAACCGTTGATGATATTTGCAATGACGCTCCTTACAATCCGACGCAACGGACTACCATAGAAATGTAAGTGTCTATAATTTTATTTTTATTTTTTATTCACAAACTGTCAGAAAGATGATTTCATATATATGGAGGGATGTAGTATCTCGTCAAATACTTCATTTAGATACTCACCATTATGCTAAAATCGAAATTTTTTATGGCAATCTTTTGCATGTTTTTTTTATAAATGTTATTCAGAATTACCTCTTAAATGAGCTTCTCTGAGCGAACCAAAGATATCTTCACATAATGGGGTCTGTCTTACAATATGTATACTCTGTATATGTTTTTATTAAAAAAGATTCAATATGAACATTATTCTTTCTCCTTTAAGGTCCGATGAGGAATTGACACGTGTTATACAATCTTTTGAAGAATCTCGTGTCAAGAATACGGAGGATATACTGAACAGTCAGCATAATGAATGTCACATCGAAATAATGTAAGGTTTTTCGATCTTTTTTGGGGCGAAGAAGACAATATATTTTCAGCAATTTATTAAATGAAAGAAATCAGTACAATAACCATCTTAAACTACAGAATATACCAAATAACGTTACAAAGATACACACGAACAAAAACATTATACTATACAACGAGTACGCACAATTGGAAAACGGATTTTTATCTGTCTGCATACCATTTCATCGTTTCGTCGAGTGTGACACGGGTCGAATAAATTTTAAAAATTTAGAAATTCTTTATCACGTGACATATGCATGAGAAATGAAATGCAGTACATTCCACAAGTATTACTAAAATATCCTTGTATACGAAACGGGTTCCATACAACTTCGGGAATATGTAACTGAGCGAGAAATTTTACAATAACAGGGTCACTCCAGGGTTGAGTACCGAGTGAATCAAAATAGTACAGGCGGTGTCTATTTTTAAAATAGACTGCAATCCAATGAATCCCTTCATTACCGATGACATCTGTGTTCACAATAAGACTACCGCATTCTCGCGTACTTGGCAAACTCAATGTTTCATTCTTCGCAAACACGCCGATAAATTTGGAACGTGTGACTCGTTCACTATTCATTACTCTCTGAAGTGTATTAGCATCCATTTTAAAAGTCAGTGATAACGCTCCGAAATCTATCTACTTCTATTAGGGCTTGCGACTCGAGATATATTAGTACACTAATAGGCGCGTCTATAGGCTTGGTGAATTCCAACCTCACTGAGATGTTTCCGCTCTGTTGTGGGCTTAAATGCGTATTTACGCTAGCAGATAAGTCAGGTGTAATGTCAAACGGATAAAGGTTAAATTGATCAATGATTTCTTTCTGCGTTACCCCATTACCAAGCTCATCACAATCACCTGTAATATGGGTTAGATTACTATAGGCTCTCGCGCAAAGAGGTAACACAGCGTCTGATGAATAGTCCGTATCCAATGTTCCACCCAAAGCAATGCCATTAACATATAGAGTTATATTTTTAAGTCCGAAATTCTCGAATTTAAAGGCACTCTCTTTATATTTTCCATTCACCGAAGCATGGTCCTGCATTCCGATTAATATCCTTTTAGGAAGATTTCTCAGGACGATGTTTTCTATCTGCTTCAACGCCAACCCTGCAGGCACCGTATATAGTTTGATTTGTACTCTGTTAATAGGATATTTCAGTGTAGCGTTTAGTAAATTTTTCTCAATTTCTAGTTGTTTTGGTGAACTTAATTTCACTCGCCGTACGCGGAGGTATGTGTCCATAATGTGAACCACAACGGGCTTTGCTCCCTCTTCTTGATCAGCATCCAGATTTAAGCAGATCTCAGGACTCGTGCGGGTGAGCTTTATTTCATATCCACCCCGTTGACAAGCAACTTCTCCTGGAAAGTGAAATCTGTGTGCAGACGTCCAAAACACTCGTATATCTTCTTTTTAGAATTTTTAAATTTGTCCTTTATACTACTTTCGTCTTTAGTTTGATAATATCCCTCGGCACTTAAAAAGGTAGCCTTCGCTTCTTTGGAAAAGTTGTGGACATTTTTCAGATAGGCTCGTAGATGATAGTATATGTGCCTGACGATATGTTGGCCTGATTTAAATATACGTCACACTGGTTGAATATGGAGTGCAGAAAGTTTGTTTCAGGGTATACAGCATATTTGTCATCGCAGTCCGTTCCATCAGAATGGGCTATACGTAGCTTAGCGTACATGTGCACACAGCTTGGATCAAAAAAGTAAGGGCCTGAGCTGGGTATCACGAATTCTATAGGAGCACTCGGGGAACTAATTGTGTTTAAAGGGTTAATTGTAATAAAGTCACTGTGCTCAATAGAAACTTGAGTTGGAGGCATCTCAAAAAGGGACAGCTCCGATTTACAGCATTGTGAACTACATGGGTGGATGAAGCGTGCCATGACGAGTTAGAAATAGTGCCTCCTCTCTCGACAAGTAGTAAATAAACTATGATTCATGAGATCAATGTCCTTAGCTTATATCAGTCAAAAAAGTGGTCAACCATAGGTTTCATTCGCTTACAGCACTTCTTTTTTGATATCCTTTTACGTTTAATACCACGTGACCCCTTCTTCCGGACAGCCCTCTTCTTCTTCCCGCCACCACGGATTTTTCTCTTTGCATCTTTGATGATTTCGTCCCGTGTACGCTTTAAATGTGTAGTGAATACTCTTATTTTAGTTTCAAGATAAATGTTAATTTTACCGTCTTGAATTTCGGAATAGTATAAATTCATTTTAAATTAGTTACCCCATTATAATTCAATTGTGAACCACATTAATACGAATTTTATGTATACTATATTATTTTATTGTATGTAAACATAATTAATTATATATCACAATTGTCAGTTAATTATTATATTCAAATATTTATTTTAATCTAATGCCATGTCCATTTTACAAATAAATAATAGAAAACCAAAGGTTATATTTTCCACCTTTGGTACTGTCGTAGTTTCGCCTAACGGACTCAATACGGCTAGTGAGATAATCACTGGTTGGCACTTAACTAGCGGCAGTGCTTATGGCTACATCATCCAGGTTAACCTATACCGGATAGATGCGCTACGGTCCCAAGCCGTAGCTTGCCTAGGCCAACGACGACGACGACGTAAACCAACAATTGATGACCCCGGAGCTGGATTACCCCTTCTACCCGAACGACTAGGACTAGACTGTAATGTCGTTCGTGCCCATCACCCCCTTCACCCGAACGACTAGGACTAGACTGTAACGTCGTTCGTGCCCATCACCCCCTTCACCCGAGCGACTAGGACCAGACTGTAACGTCGCTCGTGCCCTCTGCCCACCACCCCCTTCACCCGAGCGACTAGGACCAGACTGTAATGTCGCTCGTGCCTCTGCCCTCACCCTGCCCGTGCGCTCTGTGCCTGCGCTCGTCTCAACCTCCACTCCTTCGTTGGGAACTTGTCGTCCTTACTTGTACGTCAGCAAGCATAGGAGAAGATGCCTGACGACGCTGGTGCCATCTCCACTTGAGCGTAAAGCTCCCCGTCTTCTGGCCGGTGATCCATTTATTTGGTTCCACCAAGTGGAATCACAATTCAACTTGGGAAGGATCACCACTAGCAGGACGAAATACGATCATGTTTTGTCCTCTCTACCAGCGAGCATCATCTCTGAAGTCCGTGACGTCATCGTATCTCCTTCCACGAGTGAGGACCCATACAACGATCTGAAGTCTGCCATCCTGTGCCGCACCACTGTCTCCGAGCGTGAGAAACACATCAGTTAATCTCAAAAGAAGAACTTGGAGACCGTAAGCCCACTCAAATGCTGAGGGCTATGCAGTGCGCTCTAGGCGAACGCGCACAAACCTTCGATAAGGACATCTTTAGACAGTTGTTCTTGCAGAAACTTCCTCCATCAGCTCAGCGTGTCTTGGCCACTATGGATCCTGCTACTCCAGTTGATAAACTAGCAGAAACTGCCGACAAAGTAGTGGAGATTGACACAGCTCCGTCAACAACGTGAACACACAATCGGAACTGGAGTTGAAAGTGGAAGAGTTAAGTCAACAACTCAACCACGTTGTTCTCTGCTACAAAATCAACGGCAAAGAAGCCATTCTCGGTCAAGATTTACGAAGAGGCATCGTTCGAGTTCCGGGAAGATCTGCTTCTATCACTCGAAATTTGGAAAGAAGGCTAGGAAGTGCATCTCCCCTTGCAATTTTTCATCGGGAAACCCCAGCAGCGAGTCCTAATGGCGTCTAGTACTCGCACTGCCAACCTGTTATTCATAAAGGACAGGAACTCTGGTGTCAATTTCTTGGTTGATACCGGAGCGTCAGTCAGTGTATTCCCTCAAAAATCTGGTCATACGCACTCGGAATCTCCGCCTCTATACGCTGCTAACGGTTCACGCATACCCACGTACGGTACTCAGTCGCGTGAACTAAACTTGGGCCTTCACCGATCCTTCAAGTGGATTTTCATCTGTGCTCAAGTGCGGCATCCCATAATCGGCGCTGACTTCCTCCAGCATTTCAAACTCCTGGTGGATCTTGACAAGCGACGCTTATGCGACCAGGCCACACTGCTTTCTGTTCTTGCCAAACAGGTTGCCCTTCCGGACGCCTCGAACTCTGCACTTTCCCTCGTTCCCCCTAATTCCATGTACCAGTGCCTTTTCCAGCGATATCCAGGAATTCTTCAACCGATGCAGATGGGTGATACCATTAAGCACACCATTACCCATCACATTACAACAAAAGGTCCCCCTGTGTTTGCAAAACCAGACGTCTTGCCCGGACAAACTGAAAGCTGCCAAATCGGAATTCCAGCTTATGATGGATCTTGGGATAATAAGACCTTCCAAAAGCAGTTGGTCCTCTCCCCTACACCTGGTCCAGAAGAAGTCAGGAGACTGGAGACCATGTGGGGATTACCGGTTTTTAAATTCGACAACCATCCGGACCGATATCCGGTACCAAATGTCCAAGACTTTACTTCTCTTCTCCACGGCAAATCTATCTTCAGTAAAATAGATCTCGTTAAGGCTTTCCACCACATTCCCGTAGAGCCTTCGGATATTCCCAAGACTGCAGTTTGTACACCATTTGGTTATTCGAATTTGTGAAGATGCCGTTCGGGCTACGGAATGCTGCGCAAACCTTTCAGAGGTTTATAGATGAGGTCACCAGAGGCTTAGACTTTGTTTATGCCTACATCGATGATTTGCTTGTGGCCAGCTCAACGGAAGAGGAACATAAGGAACATCTTTCACTCCTCTTTCAACGTTTAGAACAATACGGTGTTACTATTAATGCATCTAAGTGTGTGTTTGCACAGCCAACCTTGGAATTCTTGGTCACACGATTTCGCAGCACGGAATTACCCCCCTTCAGGACAAGTGTGAAGTGATAAAAAATTACCCAATGCCAAATAATCAGCGTGAGTTCGTCGGTTTCTAGGTTTGGTAAATATTACCACAAGTTCATTAAAAACTGTGCCAGTGTTCTTGCTCCTCTACACGCTATGATCACACACAAACGCAAGGTAACAAAATTGGTATGGTGTAGCGATAGTTTACAGGCGTTCGACAATGCCAAAAATGCTATCAATAGTGCATTGTCTCTGTCATTTCCTATCAGTGATGCCCCCTAACTCTGACGGTCGATGCATCAGATGTTGCGATCGGTGGAGTGTTGGAACAAACCATTAACGGTCAACAAGCACCCATCGCGTTTTACTCGAAAAAGCTGCAGCCAGCCCAAACGCGTTATAGTGCTTTCGGACGTGAACTTCTTGCTATTTACTTAAACGTGAAGCATTTTCAACATTTCCTTGAAGGCCGAGAGTTTTGTGTTTTTACCGACCACAAACCTTTGGTCACTGTCTTCAATAAAAACAGCTGTAACCACTCTCCCAGAGTCATCAGGCAACTCGATTATATCTCGCAATTTACCACAGATATCCGCCACATCAAAGGTGTCTTGAACACTCCAGCGGATGCACTTTCAAGAATAGAGATTACTTCTGTTACCCTCAGCTCTACACTGTGGAATGCTATTGCACAGGATCAAGATAAGGATACGGAACTACAAGACCTGCTCAGAGAAGACTCCACTCACTCACTTTCCCTCAAGAAAATGAGTATGCCAGGATTGTCTGTGCCCCTCTATTGCGACGTATCAACAGCTGCTATTCGCCCTTATGTCCCTCCATGTCACAGAAAGCAGTCTTCACGGATCTTCATAAGCCCTCCCATCCTGGTATCCGTGCTTCGCAACACCTGGTTACCTCTCGCTTTGTTTGGCCCTCGATGCGGAAGGATGTCAAACATTGGACCAAAACGTGCCTTGCCTGCCAGCGTGCCAAAGTCCAAAGGCACACCAGGTCCCCCTTTGACGCATTTCCGCCCCCATCCCAGCGATTTGAGGTAATTCATGTAGACATTGTTGGCCCTCTTCCAGTGATTCAAGGCCAACGTTATCTGCTCACCTGTCTCGACCGCTTTTCCAGATGGCCTGAAGCCATCCCACTTCCTGATATCCAAGCGGACACTGTTGCAAGAGCCTTTCTTCATGGATGGGTATCAAGATTTGGATTGCCGACAAAAGTCATCACTGACCAAGGTCGCCAATTTGAGTCTTCGCTTTGGAAGAAGTTTACCAGCTTGTTGGGTACAGTACATGCGCATACCTGTGCGTATCATCCGCAAGCTAACGGCCTCGTCGAACGCTTCCATCGCCAGCTGAAGTCATCCCTTATGTGTCACGAAGACTCCCATTGGATGGATAAGCTTCCACTCGTTTGCTTGGTATTCGCTCTGCATTTAAGAGTGATCTGAAGACTACAGCGGCTGAACTAGTCTATGGAACAACACTGCGGCTACCAGGTGGCTACTTCACTGCAGGGGATAAGTCATGCGATCCTACGGAATTCGCTCAAACACTTTCCTCTCACATGCAGTCCCTTCAGCCTGTTCCCCCTCGATTGACTAGCCAACAGAACATCTTTATTTCCCCAGCCCTCCAGTCTTGCACCCACGTTTTCGTTCGTGTACCTCTCCCAAAACGGCCTCTCCAATGTCCATATGACGGGCCCTATGAAGTTCTCCGACGTACGCGCAAATCATTTCTCATCCAGCGCGGTTCCAAGGTCGACAAGGTTTCTATCGATCGTCTTAAGCCTGCGTTTTTGGAATCAACCTTAAGTGAGGTACAAGTAGCTACCAAAAAGGTTCAGCGGAAATCTGTGTCGTTCGGAACTCTTTGAACTTCCTCTCTGGTGGGGGAGTGTGTAGTGAATACTCTTATTTTAGTTTCAAGATAAATGTTAATTTTACCGTCTTGAATTTCGGAATAGTATAAATTCATTTTAAATTAGTTACCCCATTATAATTCAATTGTGAACCACATTAATACGAATTTTATGTATACTATATTATTTTATTGTATGTAAACATAATTAATTATATATCACAATTGTCAGTTAATTATTTATATTCAAATTTTATTTTAATCTAATGCCATGTCCATTTTACAAATAAATAATAGAAAACCAAAGGTTATATTTTCCACCTTTGGTACTGTCGTAGTTTCGCCTAACGGACTCAATACGGCTAGTGAGATAATCACTGGTT
This sequence comes from Bathynomus jamesi, assembly GCA_023014485.1. Taxonomy (NCBI): domain Eukaryota; kingdom Metazoa; phylum Arthropoda; class Malacostraca; order Isopoda; family Cirolanidae; genus Bathynomus; species Bathynomus jamesi. The sequence continues at coordinate 624,499 of JAJOZX010001973.1, forward strand.
GGCACTTAACTAGCGGCAGTGCTTATGGCTACATCATCCAGGTTAACCTATACCGGATAGATGCGCTACGGTCCCAAGCCGTAGCTTGCCTAGGCCAACGACGACGACGACGTAAACCAACAAATGTTTTTTTAGAGCTTCTTTAGGTTTAGCCCCGGCCAATATTTCTTCTGCAGTGTTAAGACCTGATTGTAGCGCTTTCCCTCAGAGGTATTTGGCACCCCTCTTCAGCAAAGGAACAGCCGTACGTAGTATGGATGAAAAAATGGACCCAAGTCCACTACCGCGCTGGTATCTCACCCCTCGATAGACGGTGAAAGGCTTTCTATCCATTATAACTCAGTGCGTCGAAAGTGTAGCTTCACTGTTAAGCTCCCGTTACCGAATGGGAAGTTTTCACCCTCAATCGTTCTTATATATATATTGAGATATTGGTTACTAAATTAGTTGCGACATTCACATAATGGGGTCTGTCATATGTAATACTCAAACTCCTTCCTCTATTGTTGGGGATGTGGGCAATGCGCAGCAGGCGTGCCTGGGTATCCTCAACAAACTGGTGCTCCACTATATTACTGTAAATATAGCACATGTCTAGGGACTGAGAGCTTTCAGCCAATTTCTCCATCTTCAATTGATACATTAATCTGGACAAGTCATGCTGTGCCTCGTGAAATGTGTCTCTTTGGATGGCTGCGCTATATCGTCTATTGGTTATAATTTTGAACACTCTTCGGTCTTTAATACGTCCGTTATTCTTTGATTTTAGGATTAGTGTATGTGCAGGGTTTCCTTTGTTTACGATTTCGTATAGTAAATCATTCGTAAGGTTTGAGTTTCTAAAACTTACGTTTAAGTCTCTCACAACATCCTCGACCGAACCATAATGACTCGGTCCTAGTCTTACTTCTGTACTGTAATACCGTGCAACCTTAGTCCGAGCGATACGTATAGTTTCATCCATAGGACCATAGCTACCCCAGGTTTTCCACACTCGTCAATGTCTCTAAGAATCGTAAAAACGGATTCTTTATATTCAATATTTAAAAAGAGGGTGTCCAGCTGAATTTCGCATATCCCCACCTCATACGAATCACGACCCAATTCAATGGGCCCGTGGAGTTCTGTTACAAAGTTGGCTAGTGTGTTGTTAGGGTGTACAGACAGGGACGAGGAGGACGGGAGTGTGACGTAGAAATGGTTAGGAGCCATGTTGCATACTATTTAAGCTTCATTATTGCATCAGCTTTTATATAGGTGTTGAAGCTTTTTGGGTACCATAGCCATTTCAACAGGTACATTTTTCTCTTTCCTGAACCTTTGCTTCCTAAAATTTTCTCAATTTTAAACACATTTTTTCCTAAATTAAATGCCTCCTGAGATTTCTTCCCCATTCAAATCTTCAACGTAATACATCATTATCTCACCTTTAGGTCTCATAGCCCTAACTTTAAAAATCTCACGTGTCCAGCCTTGCTCAAAACCCTTTGCGAATTTATTTCCCGAACGTGACAGCCTTACATAATCATTGATTTTGAAACTCGCAGAGTGTGGTTGTGTTGGTGATCCATCTCTTCTCGGGAGCGTACCTCTTTCTAAAACTTCGTTAGGTGTTGTCCCAATCGTGCGATGGTGTGAGCGGTTGTAGGATGATGCCAATGATTCCAGAATGTCTAGAAATCTGTATGTGTTTTTATGTGTAAAATAGCGGTGCATGCTTTCCTTTATGGTACGTTGAACTCTTTCAGCTAAAGAAGCCTTATGCATAGAATTGGTTGTGTAATAGCTGATATTAAACTCTGTCAACATGTTCTGAAAAGCATGACCTATAAATTCCTTCCCCATATCCGTACAAAAATAGCCAGGAACCCTGTTTTCTTTTAACATTAGCGTTTTGGCGGCTTTAGCAACTGTTTCAGGTGATTTATTTTTCAGAGGAATTAACCACAGATATCTAGAGAATACATCTATTATGAATAGAATGTAGCGGTAACCATCGTTATACACAGAATATCTTTGCATGTCTGTTAAATCTGCTTGCCAAATAGAATCAATCGAGGCAGCCGTTGTCTTGGCTGTTTTAAACCTTTTTCTCACCGGCTTATGAAGCGTATAAGCGTCCTGCTCTCGCAAAAATCTTTCAACATCTTTTTTTCCTACTCCATAAACACTTCTGTGCAGTCTATCTACGCCGCCGTAGGAAGCTGGATTAGAAATGTCATAATAGTGTTTACTTAATACGTTAGCCATTTGCATATTTTAGAGGCACGTGGGTAGGGTTGACCGCTGTTTATCCTCTTCTTTCTCCTCTTCAAAGGTGTTACCGCCGGGGATGACGGCATCTTCAATTGTGTCACATGCGTTGCATGTTCCAAGTCTTTTAACCTGTTCAGATTTCCTATCAACGTTTTAGGGACATTTATTTGTTGTAGTCTTGCTTTAATATGCTTCCATCCTGATGGTGAGGGCCTATCCCACTTTCTCACCAGATCATAGACAATGTCTACGATATTTGACCCCTGTACCTTTGATCCTTCCACAATGATCTCGCCTGTATCGGTCCATTGTATGACTGGGTCCTCATTCAATAGATTATAAAGACTTAAACCTTTATTCCTCAATGTATGTGGGAGGGTGCTTTTTAATACATGCTCGATATGTTGTGTGGCTGATCCCTTAATCTTTGGTTGGTCAGCTGTACCGTCAGGTACAGGTCCTATGTCGCCATGTCCATCGTCCCCGGTGCTGTGCCTAATAACCACAGGAATCTCTGTCGGGTTCTTATAATTTTCGTACTCGTGAAGAAATTTCTGCAGAGCTTCTTGGTATAAGATTCTTTTCTCATCAGGTGTTTTTTCACTGTTTAATAGGGCTAGCAATTCGCTTTCCATTCTTTTAAGTCTGCTTTTACGGTGATCTAGATCCGTGTCTGGATTCCTTTGCAGTGAAGCGTACACCTCGTGTGGAATCACTACCACTTTCTTCATTATATTAATCTAGTCAGTAAAGGACCCAAAACTGAAAATAAGATGGGGAGAAATGACCCTCCTGTTTGTACAATAATTCGTTTTTTCTTCGCTACAGTTTGACTTTTACGAGCGAGTGCACGTATTATGTTCTTGTAACGGCGTAGGCGAGCCTTCTGAGATGGTTTCATTGATACATTGCAATTTATAACGTTAAGAGAGATTTCACAGATGCATTTTAAAAAGTCGGCGTCGATATTTTTAATAAACATCTGTCGCATTGCCCGGGCAGTCGATGATAGATTTTTATTATTTCACGGTATTTCTTTAGTCTCTTTGTCATTCTGAAATATACACCGTTTCAGGCTCGTTTGGAAATATATTCGTTCTTAGAAGCACCCTAAACGTGTTTCGCGGATGAAGGTCGCAAAGCAAATATCCGTAACGCGTACTTGTAGCTTCTTTATAAACTTCCAAAAACTCCTTACGCTGATTCGGGAACATTTGATTGGCTAATACCCCAATTTGTGATACATCTCTACGTTGTGCGAATAAGACTAGATATTGTGTATTTAACGACACATCGCGCATGTATCTATTTTTGAAAAATAGATTCTGATTGATGAAGAACACGCTTATGTTAAGATGGTGGGAGAATACTGTAAATGTCTCGGCAAACGTTTTATCCATCTCCAACATGAGATCGTCAATTACAATGACTGTATGTTCATTTCCCTTTAACGAATTAACGTCATATACACCTTTGTGGAACAAAATATCATCTTGGTACGCGTTGAACACTGATTGATACGTCGAATAGCACCATATAACTTTATGCACAAATTTCGAGAACATCTCTCCCTTTTCTTTAATGATTTTAAGCATAAACACAGTTTTACCACATCCTGTAGGTCCAGATATAATACATGTGGATGGGCTCGTGAATCTGAATTTTTCTACAGAGTCCATTTCTAACACGTCACACTCCTAAGTGTATCATTTACAAAATATTACAAATTTTGAGTGCTGTTCCTTATATTTTGTTTTCTTCTCCCACAGAACCGTGAATGACGATGAGGTACAGCACCCCATCATCGACATTACGGATGACCCCGACGACAGTGTAGTTTTGATCACAGAATCCTCCCCTGCCGACGAACCCTCACCAGCGATACCGGTAGCACGTTCAAAGCGGAGGTATGATGAAGAGAACCCCACGTCAGGTATAAAGCGACCGAAATACGCGTCTATTGTTAGCCAACCACCAGTAATAGAGCCCCAACCCTCAACATCTTACACAACAAGCCCCCCAGCAGCACCTTCCGCTAATATAATAATAGACTCCAGGCCCTCAGCGTCTTACGCTGCCATCCCCACATCAGCATCTTTGGCTGATATAGCCACTTGTCCATCCTCCACAGCTGTCCCCCGTTCTGTTGAGTCTGCAATAATAGATCCCCAACCCTCAACGTCTTACGCAACCAATCCCACATCATCCAATATAAACTCTTGTTCATCCTCCACAGCGGTGACTCGTTCTGTTGAGGATGATATAACGTTTGAGTTGGTGCGCTCCGCAGCCCCCACCCCAGCCTTGACTAGAAATCGGTATAGAGTCAGGGTCGACCCTAGAACGATGTATACCAATGGAATTGAGCGCGGGCTACGCCGGGTTGTACAGCGTATTGTAGAGTTTGCTCTTCAGAACCGCGACGAGCGTGAAGTCAGGACGAGTCTGTCCTTCGGATTCGGGTCAGATGACGATGATGTAGATGATTATTGGGTAGTAGTGCCATTTAGACGTTTGGAGGCTGAAGATGTAGAATATATATTAGGACGTAAAATGCAAGCCGCCCAAAGTAGTATTGCCTTTAATATGGACACCTTCACGATAAATATTGACCGTGTATTCCGTGTTGCGGGACATAGTGCCTGAAGAGCTGAGAAAGGTAGAACAGGAAATGAATGCCCGTATAGTTGTATTTGGGTTGGATGATCGTCGTAGGACTGTGTATGTTTTTAAAAGCTGTGTGAGAGATCGTACAAGACCCCTACTTATTTTAGGATTGTCAGGGACAACGTATCTCCCCATCCGTAATATAAGGTGGCTTTACGCGAGTTATGACAAAAGTCGAAAATATGGAGACATCATGATTTGTGTAAGGGGTGCCTCGAGTTTGCGGATGATATAGTGAAACATTGTAAAGAATGTCACATGGTATGTGAACAGTGTAAAAGCACCAAATGTGAAAGCCGTGTAGTTGAAGCTGAGAAGAGAGACTGTGATGTGTGTAGACGCACATTTTCAATAATAGCTGTTTGATCTCCATAAATCAATTGGCACGTGCAGGAAAATGAGAATCTGTGAATGTGGTATGTTTCACACAATGGATAATTGGGGAAATTTAAGCAAAGTGTGACGAAATTCACTGTCCTACATGCCAGGAGGAGTATAAGGCGGATGGAGTAAAGCATGTATGTTATATGAAAGATGCTAAGCCTAAAAATAACCCTTGTATAACTGTATACTACGATATAGAAACATATACGAACGCTGAAACCAAAGAGGTAATTCCACATTTACTTGTGAGCCAGACTATCTGCGATGAGTGTATGGGGATCGAATGTGACGAGTGCCCCAAATGCGGTAAACGGACAAACGTTTTTAAAACGAATGTCCACGATAGTCCTGTGAAACTATTTGTGTCCTATATTGTCAAGTTAGCCGACAAGTTCAAAAAATGACTGTGTATATTCTCGCCCATAACGGGCAAAGTTTGACACGCAGTTCCTTTATAAGGAGTTGCTTGAGCACGAATCCTCTGAGATATTTACAGGTGATCCATTGAAAAGAGGCAACAAATTAATACAGATGCAAATAAGAGGCAATGTACAATTTAAAGACACTTTATTATTCACACCTTGTAAATTAGCAAAGCTACCCAAGGTGATGGGGTAGCAGCTGAAGTTTCCAAAGGATACTTCCCTTACACTTTCCTCACCAGCGAGACTTTAAACTACGTAGGCCCACCACCACCCAAACATTATTTTAACTATGATTGTATGAGTGTAGATGAACGTGAAGACTTTGATCGATACTACAACAGTTTTAATGAACGTAATCCTTATAATATAGCTGATGAATGTGAGCGTTATTGCGTGAATGATGTGCGCTGCTTAGAGTATGTTTCCAGGCCTTTAGAAGGATGTACATAGGCCGTTTCAAATGCGATCCGCTGCAAGTCGCAACCACCATCGCGTCATTATGTTTTACGGTGTTCAAGAATAACTTCATGCCTAAAGCCACCTTAGCCATTATTCACCGAAACAACCCCCGCAGTTACGGCCACAAGGCTATTTACTGGCTCATACACCTACAGCAACAGACAGGTGTATACATAAAGCACGCCCGCAACACGGGTGAAGTGCCCATTAAGATTAACGGTCGTGTTTTTTGGGTTGATGGGTTAAGTGAAAACCGTGTCACTGGTGTGAAGACTGTGTACTCCTTTAACGGATGCTGGTGGCATGGATGCCCCCGTCCTGAGTGCGGAATCGCCGGAGATATCCACGGTAGATCTCCTGCCGACTGTCTTGCGTGGACCCGCACCCGCGATCAACTTATAGGATCCCAGTTCACTCACAAAGTCTTGTGGGAGCATGAATATGATGCACGGATGGAGACAGACGAGGTGTACCGTGAGGAAATAAACACGATCAAGCGTTCAATGGTGCTGGATCCTCTCAAATGTGGTGATAGCTTGTTTGGAGGACGTACAAATCCATTCAGGCTATACTTTCCACCTACGGAGGGTGTGAAGCTCCATTACTACGATTTCTGTTCTTTATACCCATACGTGATGAAGAACAATCCGTACCCCGTGGGCGCTCCTGAGAAACTGGTGGGACCTAACCTGCCCTCCATCAATGAATTTTCAAGAAATTTGAATGATCGTTACTTTGGGCTCTCTTTCGTAGACGTACCCCCACGCAATTTATGGATGCCAATCTTACCCGTCGTTATCGACCACAAGCTCATGTTCCCCTGTGCGTGAAGTGCGCGGAAGAGAATAACGGTAATTGTAACCATATACCCCACCAGCGTAAGATCAGAGGCGTATATACAAGTCCAGAGCTGGCCCTAGCCGTACGCCATGGGTATAGAATACTGAAGATACATGAGGTGTGGAGGTTTCAGAAGCTACCCAACCTTTTCACACCATATATAAACGCATTTTTGAAGGATAAGGTTGAGGCATCAGGGTATCCGCGAGGAGTTGACACCGAAGATGAAAAGTCTGCCTATATTCAACGTTACCGCGACCGCGAAGGTATACAACTTGATCGCCCAAATTGCAAAGAATCCTGGCAAGCGCTTTAGTGCAAAGTTGTGTCTAAACAGTCTATGGGGAAAATTTGCACAGAATACCGGCAAAGGGAACATTCATTTGGCACAAAGTTATAGTGAAGTCTGGGATTATGCCAATGCTCCCGATAAAGAGGTCATGGAGATCGTGAATGTAGGTAATACTTACATAATAAAGTACAACAACACTGAATTGGCCACAGATACCTCAAGGGTTACAAACATACCTGTGGCCAGCTTCACAACAGCCTACGCCCGCATAAAACTTTGGGGTCTATTGCATTCTCTTGGGCGGAGAGTATTGTATGCCGATACAGATAGCGTGATATTCACAGAGAGGGAGGGTGAATACATGCCTGCTATTGGGATTCCTCGGCGAGCTCACTGATGAGATCAAGGATGAGTATGGGGACAACGCATACGCCGACTCTTTTGTCTCAACAGGACCTAAAACTTATGGGGTACGGGTGAGGGTGGGGGAGGATATGAAATATATCGTGAAGGCAAAGGGTATTACGCTCAACCATGCGAATCGGCGGGTTGTTAACTTTGAATCGTTGAAGGATCTAGTGTGTTTGGACGATGAGAGCGATCGGCCTCCCAACTAACTGTAGGCACCCACAATTTTCGGGCGCAGAAGCTGGGGGGCGTGAAGGAACTTAGGGGAACGAAGGTGTGCCGTAACACCTATAGGAAACGTTACCAGTTACCTGGTACCTATGATACCGTACCCTTTGGATACCATAACCTTTGATGCGTCTATTGTTAACTTACTTATCACACGTATTTGTAAATATATGTCTTGTATATAATCTTTGATGTATCTATTGTTAACTTATTTATTACACGTATTTGTAAATATATATAACTTGAATATCTCGTTTATTAAATAAATCATGTTTCAATTAGCGTTTCACTTTCTCCTTTGTGTGTGTGTGTGTGTGTGTGTGTGTGTGTGCACAGGTGAAAGTTCTAAGCTCCGCCCACTGTAAGACCAGCAACGTGAGTCATGCTACTATCTGGGATTCCCTGCGTGGTCAGTTGACTGCAGTAAGCCCTTGAGCTCAGACGTGTATTCGCCCGCGTAGAAGAAAATGGCTACCTTTAATATTGCTTGTTCAACGTTTATGAAATGGTATTCTGCAAAGCTTCAAGATGTGGTGGATACCGAAAAACTTCCTATTCCCCCTCCTTTGCCTCTTTTAAAACCACATTGGATCGTGCGAAGGAGCAAGATGTACAAATACTCTATGGTTATTCTGGTGAGCGCGTTGTAGGCTTTCGTTGCACAGACGATGTATTGAAGTATGCTGTAGACCTAAGCTTTATAAAGTCTCACATATACCGTGAAGTAAAAGAAACAACGCGTGCAGAAGAGAAGCAGCAGATATGGATAGTGAGTCTTGATGGTGTGTGACAAGCGGTATTATGTCATGTTACACCATGTCGATTACTCATACCCTACGACTGAAAATGTGAATCTCGTCATCATGGAGAATCTTAAGTATTTTTACCACTATATTAATATATATCATGATGAGGTTCGTAGTGAGGTTGTGGCTAATGCCCTGCGTGAGTTTTTAGCAGACTTTAGAGACGAGTATCGTTTGCTAGGCAAAAAGGAAAAATATGGGCATATGTTCCTTTCAAATAGTGCGCCGGAGTGTGAAGATGTTTAGGAGAGATAAAACATTATAAAATGTGTTTAGTTCGTGAAAATTATCCTGAAGGAAAATGCCTGGTGCGTATTCTGGTAGTGATAAAACGTTAAAACCGAAATTAATTCTTGTATCGGAAAAAAACACCTACCCAATATAATGGGTTACAACAATTCGATCAGCGCCGCACACGTTTCATTAGCTTATGGTGCGACTCGCACCTCACGGATCATACGAGTTCGAACATGCCCATTCACGTATCATCAGGGTGAGTCAACCGCCTATCGAACCGTTCCTGCCTACCTGCGTGCCTCACGCGGCTCATAGTTATCTCAGAGCTTGAACCGAGTGGACGTGCGCTCCTCGAATACGATGGAACTTCCTTTGAGCAGCATTCTCAACGCCTCGTACGATGTGTCCGTGACGAAATCGTTGCGCGTGTTCAGGCGTAAATCGGTGCCGTTAGCTATGTACTGGAAACGGAATGTAGACAAACAAACAAACGGAATGTTGTTTATTTAAGTGTCGAGGAGATGAATAGAATCTTCGTGATAGTTGAGAAGTGGAGTGAAGATCGTTATAAAATACCTGCTAACGTAGGTACAAGAGAGCAGATTAGTGACACCCCCTCATACGCCGTTGTATGTACGTTGTGTATAAATAACGATCGGCCATGCATTGATATACGGCTGATGTGGAAGAATGCTTCTGATAATAACGCTCTTGTTCCTACGCGAAACCGTTTCATCCTCGACAGAATGTTTGAAATCGTCGGATTCCGCAAGCTGAAACCTATATTAGACGCGCGTGTTACGGATATGCTTTATTTTGATACAGTACTTGAATACGCATACACCGCTCTGCTCGATGGGTTTACCGAGTGTAGGGCTGAACAAGGTGAGAATGGTCTAGAGCTGGACGTTTATTTAAAAAGTTTAGACTCTTTGAAATATCATGAACTTTGGTACAAAGCAATTGATCGGTACAGGCCTGAGCTCACCTACACCGTTCACCCTGAAGAACTATTTCTTTATATAACGAGCAGTTGTCGTAACGACTTAGAAGATTATTTCAATTGCCGCTATGTTGAGTGAAGATGAGTTCACGATTGAAAAGCTCGCGTCGGTAGAAATAAACCCTCGATTGGAAAGGCGTGTTTATAAACTTGTGTTTAATAATGTAGCTAACGATGAACTCTTTGTGCGTGCTTTTGATTGTATTCTAGACGTATTTAAAGATAACTTACCAACCGGTTGTAAAGTGGGAACAAAAATAGTACTGAACGATATGAAGGCCCTTCATATCGAGTACAGGTTTCCCTATACTTTAAGCGGTGAAATATTATTAAACCGCGTATACTGCGTAATGCAGAGCAATAATGATGTAATTGTAGACTCGATTAAGTGCGAGTTTAGTATTTTGAAAAAAAGTGAAATGTATTTATATATTTAACATATTGTGTGTGTGTGTGTGTGTGTGTGTGTGTGTGTGTGTGTGTGTGCATTTCTGCTATATTGATGGCTATACGATTTCTTATTTTGCGCGGTAGAAGATAGTGTATGTATTTATTTATTTAGTTGTGTGTATATATTTCTGCTATGTTGATGGTTATATTATTTCTTATTTTTTATTTTTGATCATTCCAATGTATATTTATTTTCTATATATCTCCATAATATAATTGTGTGTATATGTATATATATATATATATATATATATATATATATATATATTTCTCCTGTACTGTTATATTGACGGATATATTTTTTGATTATATGCATATTCCTCGTTCATATTTCTTAAACTATTATTATTTTTAATTGATCATTGAAATGTATATTTATTTTCTATGTAATGTTGTTTTATTTAATTCTTTTGGTTGTAAACAATTATATCAAATGGCTGGTTACGCCTTCTAAACCTACTAGCGGAATTCTAAGACAACTTTTAAGAATTAATTAAATAAATGGTACAATCTGGCAACTTAATAATGTATACCTGAACAATTAAAATGGTATCTGGCAACTCGCCCTAATAATGTGTACCTGAACAATTAAAATAAAAAGTGGTATCTGACAACTCAACCTGAACAAGCAATTTACGCCTTCTAAGCCAACTGGTTGATTAGAAGTCTATAAGACAACGGCCACTCGGCTGAAGCGTTATTATGCACTTGGCAGGAGCCAGGTGAACACCTCTCTTCCTTTCTCTCCTTCTCCTGTCTTTCTCTTGGGGGATAACGCCGCCTCCAAGTTTCATGACTTGGCTGACCATACGTACCGTTTTGAACGGGACAGTACCGTTTTGTATGGGTTTTTGTATGGGTTCTGTCACTGAAGAATAATTGTAAGCTCAATATGTTTATGTACTTACTTTTTCATGAATACAGAATATTACATAACCCCCGTCCTTTTTTTGCCATCCCAATGTCCCGTTTTTGTCTCAAGGAAATATGGTCAGCCTATTCATGACCCCTTGTTACACCTGCAGCATCCCCCACCCCCTTTGCAACATTGATCATTATATCTTGCAACATTGCAACATTCCTGCACTCTAACCTTTTGCGGCTATACTACTATTGTGCATAGCATAATTTTTCCTTTCGTTAAGATCTTCACATGTTATATGCTGAACAATTTGAAGCTTGTATGGATAGAGCTGCAACTGCTTGCGCACGACTCTCTGCACAGTTGAACGAGGAATCTGCAGTTCGACACTGGCACGACGGATGGACTTTCTCGGGCTACTACCAAAGGCACCGCGTATTCGTTCAACATCTTCTTCCGATCTTGTTCGCCCTCCAGAGTGGCGTTCCTCAGGGTTCTGTATTGGACCCCTTGCTTTTTCTTATATATATTAACGATTTAGATGTCGGCCTAGTCAGTACAGTTTCAAAGTTTGCGGATGACACGAAGCTGGGTGGTAGGGCGATTAATGACGAAGATAGAGGTAAAATCCAGAATGATCTGAATAAAATCGTTGATTGGTCAGTCTCATGGCAAATGAGATTTAACGTCGATAAGTGCAAAATTTTACATATAGGTTCGCGTAACGGTAATTTTGCGTATAGTATGTCAAGGAAAGAGTTGATAAGCGAAGAGCAGGAAAAAGATTTAGGAGTTATAGTCACTGGTGATTTAAAAGTAACGAAACAAAGTGTTAGGTTTTATAGCTCGGAATTTTGAGTACAAATCGCGCGATATTATAGTTCCTCATTATAAATCATTAGTAAGACCCCATTTGGAGTACGCGATCCAATTTTGGAATCCGCATATGCGCAAAGATAAAATAATAAATCAATAAAAAAACACAAAAGTAATACTATAATATTATGCAATATAAACTATACAATATAGTGAAATATTATAGAGTATAATTTAATACAGAAATTTTGTTGTAATTCGATTACCTACCTCTTGTTAAGTTACTTAATTGGTGTAATCCATCATTTGGTCATTTTGATCGAATGTGGTATTATCATCTACGAGTATGTCATTTGGTGTCATATCCATTTGTTCTAATAATGCTTTATAATATCTTGCTGCACTTGCAGGCATCAGTTCCATCAATTCTCTGAGATCTTTCATTTTTTCTTTCGAAATTGGGAGCATATGAGAATACGCTGGTTGCAGTTCGTAGTTGGCTAAATTAAACAAACTGTTATCATGCTGTTTATATTTTCCTTTCTGCAGTCTAATGTGATGGCTGTTGCTTTGAGATGTTTAGTATGAGGTAGAGATTACGTAGCCTTCTTTGTACTGAACATCCAATATGAACTTTCTTGCGTTACTAAATTTGGCATTTGGCGATTTCCTCCTAACAATGCCTGTCTTCAGACCATCAAAGTTTAAAAAGTCAGACTGATTCATCTTCACCACTGAGAAACGCTTCGAGACTGCTGTAGTTATTGCTGTAACATAATCTTCTTTTGTATAAATAACATTATGGTAATATTTTTTAATGTTTTGTTCGATTTGTCCAAACTGAGCATCACAAGGCATTGTAGAATGACCAGGGATAAGATAAGTGTGTTCTATGTGAATCAGTGAGCCACAGTGAATTTCTCTAAGATACATTAATATTAAATTTATATTTTTATTTTGCCCAAAACAGTTATCTGAAAATACGTACAAATGAGTAATAATTTCGCTATCATTATTGTGTCTAATCCAATGGTGTATGCAACTTGCAATTTCAATACTACCTCGCTTGGCAGTTATTTCGTCCCAGACGTACATGGTAGGTTGATTGGTCTTGAGGTTTGATATACTTAGATTATAAGTCCATAACTTTCGTTTATAATAAGCCACACCGGGACTCAATCTTGGAGTTGGAAGGGTTTGCTGTAGATCTACACAGATGGCCAATATACAAGGGTCATCGTTTGATTTAAATGAGTTCATCAACTTTCTAGCTTCACTGGCCGTTCTCTTATGAAATTCAAAACCTTGTTCAATTGAATGCTTCAAGATCTCATCTGGCGCATTTTGAATGCCCATTTTAAATTTATCACAAGTTGTGCAGGTATCAGATTTTGGTGGTGCAAAATGTATATTATATTCAGATGTGAAAATTCTTCTACAGGGTGGGCCGTAAGTTTCCATACATAGGAAAAATTAAACGTTTGTTTTTATGTTTCAGATACCCTAAGAATATGCGTTTGACGTAAGATCTTGTTTACTGATGAAGCAAATTTTTACGTCAATGGAGAGGTTAATCGGCAAAACATACGTTATTGGAGTAATGGTAACCCTAACTGGCTGAGTCCGACGAAGATGCAAGGTGCCGGTAAAGTGATGGTGTGGGCCGGGATATGGGGTGACAGAATTATTGGACCAATTTTTGTCAGTGGAAATCTTAATGCCGAAAGGTATCTTAACATGTTGCAAGAAGAGATTTTCCCATCCCTGCTAAACGAGGAAGGTAACTTCCCAGTTTACTTCCAGCAAGATGGAGCTCCACCTCATTATGGTCTTCACGTGCGTCGGTATTTGGATCAGCAGTTTCCGGATGCTTGGATTGGTCGGCGTGGTCCTGTGGAGTGGCCTCCCAGATCCCCAGATCTCACCCCCCTTGATTTCTATCTTTGGGGGCACTTGAAGGCCATGGTGTATCAGGAAAAGATACGAGACATAAATCATCTAAAGGAACGTATCACCAACGCCATTACAAGCATAACGTCAACTGTGCTAATGCGTGTTCATCAACAGTGGGGAACACGTATTGAAATGTGTTTTCAAAACAATGGCAACCATGTAGAGCATATTATATAAATAAAAATGGTTGTCCATAAAAAAATGTTTATTTTTCCTATGTATGGAAACTTACGGCCCACCCTGTATAATAATCCATACTTACAATCTTCTCTTCTGGATAGTAGTCAAACATCCACACTATAAGCTTGGTATAAACTTTTTACTGAATTGATAGAACCTGGGGCTAAAAATACTCTGTTAGGAGAGTGAGCTCTCGAATAATGACTTGTAAAAGTAGGCAACATTCCAATGTGCTCCTTCACTCTCAACCGACTCACTTCGTCAATTTTATTCGTAGGCACACTCTTTCCTCTTAAATCCTTTTGAGAGACTCCTGTTTTACTCTGTTTAGTTAAAGCTGTCCTTACACGTCTCTCTGTTAGTCCATGAATACTAAGAAAAGCTATCCTGCAGATTTGATGCATCATGCCATTAGCCATCACCTTATACTGAGAACTTGATTTCTTTCGACTTATTCCTTGTTTTTTGTAAATTCTTGAAACAATATTTTTGCTAACAAGTCTTTGTATCTATCCATTCTGTTCATCGAAGTTAGCAATTCGCCAAAATGAAGTAAATATTTCAGAAATCTCTTTAAATCCTATTTTATTAAAACACATTCTTTTACAGTTACATGCAGGACCAATTGCTCGCTTACTGATGATTTTGTTTGAAAAACTGCTTAAATATTCATCCCCGGTATTTCTCTTATACTTTGCTATATTCCTTTTCCAGTTTTGTGTTTTCTGGTTCTTTTTCTACCATTCATTTTTGAAGGGCTACGTTTCATTAATTGATATTCAGTGATTTTATATTATATTTTTTTAAGAACTCAAAGCAATTTTTCAAAAGTTACTATTATTTCTGTAAAGAAATTTTAAAGGATAAACTACAGAGAACTTTATATTTTAAGTAAACTCAAAATTCTGGCTTCAAAAAAACGACTAATGATGAGCCTTGCTAATTATTTACCGATTAATTGATTTATTTTCCAAAATTGTAAATTAAAAAGATCAAGGAGAAAAAAGTATGTACAGTAAAACGTTTGATTTACAATTAAGTTTTAAAAGATAATTCCTAATTTTGGCATCTTTTTTTTTAACAAATGAAATAAAATTACTGATTATATTTTGCACTTATAATTTTTTGAATCAAAATTACAAAATACTCCCTAGTTAGTCGAGTAATTTTTAGTCTTACATACAGGCTGTTCCAGAAGTTGGGTGTAATTTAAAAAAAAAAGATTTACTTTTGTACCTTCATTGAAATCGGCATAAAAATTCCTTTTATTAATATAATACTTTTAATAATAATTATTTGCCATACCTAAAAATTACTACTAAACAAAATGACAATCTTTATCGAAACACCTAACTTATGGGACAACCTCTGGATTAATAAAATAAAATTATTTATCGTAATCAGATACTTAATCATTATCATGCATGTTTATGATGTACTCGTATAATTTTCATATAAAAATCTTTCTGTAAAAATTTGAGTAATAAGTATTTAACACCAACATAGATCATGCCTTTTATACTTCGAATCTACGATTGACAAAACGTGTTATTTCACGTCGATTCGATATTCTTTTGTTTCATTGCATAGAAAAAAAATTACAATGTTTTGTTACTGAATGATATCATAATTATCTGTCTCAATGTTTTGTTACTGAATGATATCGTATCCGTCTCCTTCGCGTAACCTTCTAGAAGAAAATTTTACTTAACTTTACTTAATTTTACTTAACCGAGTCATTAGGGACAGTTAAAGTTTTTTTTCACTGAATTTTCTCTTAATCAATAGTTTTAAATGAGCATCATTAATTTAGGCTAGTTAATTAAATAATCAAGTCTTCTTAACAGAACATTAGTAATTCAGTAGAAAGCACTCGGAGAGCGCATACCTCCGCCTTTTGTCTAATTTGCCTCAGTCTACGTAGACCACCTAGGCCACCCTAGTCTCGTAGGTCAGGGTGGCCTACGTAGACTTAGGCAAATTTCAACTCTACCCAAACAATTTTTTGTTCATTTTTATGATGATTAACAAAAATTTAAACTTTTTTCTATCGATTTTTTTTATCGTTCTATTATTTCACTTCGAATTCAGCTATAATATTTTGCACAATAAAAATAGAGGTTACAAATATTACTTTGCCATCAAAAACTCATTTTGTGAAAATTTGTTGAATTCATCACTCCTCCACCGAACGCGTTTAGTAATGCTTAGTTAAGAATATTAATTTCTGTTTAATTAAATAAGATAATGTTTAATGTAAATCATTTACTAATGATTATGAAATTACGAAAAAGTATGGTTGTTAGATTTAAATTGTTTAAAATGGGTAGAGTTGGCAGTCCTGAACAGGGGCCCAAAAGAGCAGACTACCCATAATAGTCAGTCTTGAGGCAGGCGCGATTATTATAGACAAAATCGAAAGAGTTCAAAGACGAGCAACTAAGATGATTCCGTCGCTTAGGTCAAAGTCGTACGAGGATAGGCTTAAAGAGTTAAAATTGACTACACTCCAGACTAGGAGGCGAAGGGGTGATCTAATCCAGGTTTTCAAAATTATGAATGGGTTCGACAACGTAGACAGAGATAGCTTTTTCGAAATATCTCAATATAATAGGACTAGAAATAACGGGTGTAAGTTGACAAGTAGAAGGTTCGAGACAGCAGTTGCCAAAAACTTTTTTACACATAGAATAGTAAATAGCTGGAATAGTTTGCCGGTAGAAGTATGATAATTAGTAGCACGTCTATAAACATGTTTAAAAATCGATTAGACGCATATGTTGATAGATTGGGTATAGTTTAAGGTAGTAAAATTAAGGGTTGGATAAGATAGATTTTGATTCTCTTTTCATTAAAGGTCACAATAACCAGACTAGAGGTCATAGTATGAAATTATTTAAGCCAAGATGTAGAACAAATTTAAGAAAACAGTTTTATAAGTGTTGTGGGATATAGGGAGGCAGCATCTTGGGTTAGGGGATACTCTCTGTCCTTACACACCACATTTAAAGAGATTCCTCTGCCGAGTGGTGCCCCCCCCATAGTACTGTGAGGTATTGAAAAACTCATGATCTTCACTTGCCCCACAAATACCTTTAAATGGGAGACCCAAAATGGGTGCACACATATTTCTACATTACTGTACAGTCTTTACAGCCACACCTACACTTTTTACATAGTGGAGCCACCTCGATGGGCCGAAGTGGCCCCTAGTGTGTCCACTATAAAATTTCATATGTTCTTATGTTCTTTGTGGTTCGGAACCCACGTAAAATTGTAGGTCCCCTCCGCCACCACGGAGGACATGCACAATACACAATTACGAACACAGTTAGGTAGACCAGCCATGAATGGATCCTAGGGTCTTTGTTGGTCTGAAACATTATAACATTATTATAACACTGCCAGTCTCCTCAAATTTCTTGGTCCATGCATATTGATCTCTTCTGGTGGGTGGTTCCTTGTGAAAGGTTGTACGGAATCGCCGTTGCACCAGAGTAGGGGACTTCAACTCAGCCATCCATAACAAACATTTCACTTTTTCTTGTGGGGTAAACATAATTCAATCTGAAACAAATAAAAACATTATGACAAAAACTTATGCATATGGTGTAGTAACTGGCAAAGTTTCAACATTCTCACATTAATACTTTAAAAATTACAGAGTTTCAAAGCTGTTTCATTTCAAATGGGACACCCGATATATATATATATATATATATATATATATATATATATATAGAACCACGAAGGCAAATAAAACACGAAATAGTGTTGAAGTGCTTTCGTCTTATGACGTCCTCAAGAACGCTGAAATTAATCACAAGATTGAGGCCTATATGTATGTATACGAGGGTAAGTCGAAAAGTATCCGCAATTTGTCTGTCTTATTTTCCAGAATTGTCTGCTCTGCTGATCGTTGGCGGCGCTGAAGTCACTGAGCGTACAGAGCGCTGCTTCGTGGGAATGAGACCTTGACACTCAGTTGTTCAGTTGTAATCGCGCTGTAAATACGGCTGCATCACTTTCGACTTGCACCAAAGAAGAGCAGCGTGCTGTCGTTCGTTTTTTGTGGGCTGAGGGTGTAAATGAGACTGAAATTCACAGAAGATTATCTATACAGTATGGTGATCAAGTTTTACCACAGCGGAGCATGTACGAATGGACCGAAATGTTCAAAAATGGCCGAACAAGTGTCGCCGACGCAAAAAGTTCTGATTTTTATATGCAGTATTATGCGCTTCGGTGGTGTAGTGGTTACCATCGCTGACTACGAATCCATTGGCCCAGGGATCGAGGGCAGGCGGTGCGCAGCAAAACCCAGCTGTTCATCCTTCCACACAATAAAAATTGGTTGGTAGATAAATGAGTACCCTGGGTAGCCTAGTGGTTAAGACGCTGGGCTGTTGATCGGGAGGTCACGAGATCGAGGACTTTGTAATTTCTGACGGCCCGTGGTGGGGCGTGGTTCGGATTCCACGTTAAACTGTAGGTCTGAGGTGGAGTGACAAACTTGACCTTCGTCAGAATGGACAATTCGGGCGGAAAAAACCCAAAGTTATATATATATATATATATATATTATATATATATATATATATATATATATCCCTCCATTTCGAGTTCACTGGGAACTCATTATTTCATTTAAACCGAGCTATGCCCTATACCAGGGGTGGGCAACCTTTTTAAGTGAGCGTGCCAAAATCGTCAACTCTTTGATGCAAAAGTTAATCTCTACCATTTTTTAGCAGAAAACATTAAGTTAAAATATAAAACTCAGCGAAGAATTTGGATATTTATTTATTTTAAATTTTTTTAAGGTGAGCCCGGGGAATCGGGTGCCGGAAAAAAGTCGTTGGCGTGCCGTTTGGCACGCGTGCCAAGGGTTGCCCACGCCTGCCCTATACTATATAATTCAAATTCAAGTTCAAGTTCATGGGGAACTCATTATTCTGTTTATGAAATGAAAATGAAAATGAAAAGGTTTATTGGCAGACTATAGTCCATATGACAAATATTATTAATACAATGACAGTTCATATACTAAGGATAGAAATATATACAATTGATTAGAAATAATACTGTAATGTCGAAGTTAAGTGGAGCTACAGACAGATGTTTTCGTACCAAGAAGTCCATAGCTTAGAGGATAAATGGCAGGACTCATGGGATAGCTTGGATGATCGGGTTGGTTGATTTTTTAATTCTTTGCATTAGACTGTGTTAAGCGCGTCTTGTTACCTCCGGGAAGCTCGGGACATTGCGGGTGACAAACATTTGCGAAGCTGAGCATCTCGGGGGTAATTTATGTAAGAGTCTAAAAGACCCGTTGTACAGCAAATTTAGAGTTCTGCCAGAACCTTTTTTATAATTCACCCACAGTTGCTGTCCGTATATATTACTGCAGAAAGTACGAAAGAGAGTGTCTTTAGCTTCAATTACTTCACCATTCATTTTAAACCTTATAATTACAGCTTTTAGGATGAAATTGCATAACCTTAGTTTTTGTAACATTAAAAAGAATATCATGTTTGAATGCAAAAAAATTCACTTTTTTCTACGTGTCGGTCAAAATATGATAATTAAAACCCACTCTAATAGACAGAGTTTATTTCCACAACAGTTTCGATGCCCACTGGCATCCTCTTCGAGTGAATACAGAAAAACGAATGAACCATAAACAAGAGGGAAAACAGTCCAGGGACCATTAAGAAATTCGCACCTAGGTTAGATCCCGTTCTCCCGACAATGGAAGGGCATTTTTATTAAAGGGACCCGCAATAAAATCATTCCATCCAGCAATAATCTTAGTATGATAGTTGTAAGATTTAATCAGGGGCTTCCTGCTTCTCTTAACAGGGATATTATCTTACTATAATACCTACAGTATCTATGAGTTTACAGTGAGAATCATTTGAGCAAGGATTATTACAGGCAAGGTGCAAAATTTCTAAATTATTAAAGAGGTGACTTGTTCTGTCTTTGTATTCTATTCTCTGCTGCATCGTAACATTGGACCAATCGACGCGATTATTCTTACCTATTGAGTTCTTGTTAAGTCGTGTTGCGCATAAATTGGTAACGTTAATTAATATTTCTAATGGTCTATGATCAGAAAGAAGGAAATCATGCAGAATATGAACTCTAACAATTCGATCCTTTAGATTATTACTAGTGAGACAATGATCAATCCACCTGGTGGTACCATTCATATCACTAACGTATGTAAAATTATCACTGGCTACCCCTAATACATCTCCATCACTTATACTTAAATTGGCCGACTCGCACATGTTACCCAATTCTACAAAGAATTCCGAGTTCACATGTGCGTTAAAGTCACCCATTATTATACAGTGAGAATATTTGGGGTTATCTGATAATGACTTAATTTTGTACGTCACATCAATGTATTCATCTAGATTACTGCCGTTGCTGTATGGTAAATAGCAGTTTACAATTAATATGCAATCATTGTTCACTTGTAATTCAATGCCTAACAACTTTACATTATCGCTTGTTACAAATTTTATGTTTTCACAAATTTTTCCTTATTAAGAAAGCAACACCACCAAAAGGCCTACCGTACATTAATTCATCTGACAAGTCTACTGCTGATGACGCATGGTACATAAAGTCATCATGGATGGTAGAGAGGAATTTTAGCTCTTGCTTAGGTAGCCAGTGCTCCTGCAGGAGTATCAAATCTGCACTGTCGCAGATTTTATGGACATCTACAGTTGAATTCCTCACTGACCTTACATTATATGAAACTATTTTCAACAAGTTATCCGCCATGACTGATAGAGAATTTATTATTAGTAAGATTATTATTATTTTACACAGTACAACTTTCAGGCATTACCGTTAGGGCGCCTATTATTACACAGGTCAACAAAAAAATTTTTTTGTTTCGTTGCCAAGGAAATTCATACGAATTTAGGGTATTTTGGGGTTGCTGAATTCCAAAATGAAAGTAGTTTTTCCGATTTGGCTCTAGTTCTTGAGATAATGAATACCCTCAATTAATAGGAAACGTAACCATAACGCGTGCATATGGGAAACTACCGGAACATTCTAGATGGTGAGACACGCGAATATTCTTAGTGTTTACTCCGCGATCATTCTAGAATATTCCCCCTCCGTATATAAGTCATCGGCCACCCAACCAGTAAGTAGGCTCCGCCTGAACATTAAATTTTTTGCATTTTTACGTGTTTCAATGGGGTACCAATTATCTCATAAATTAGAGCCAATCTAGCAAAACCGATGTCATATTCGGAATCAGCACCACAAAGTTACCCCAAAATCACTCTAATATGATTGGCAATAAAATGAGTGTTGACCAGTGTTATTATTATTATTATTATTATTATTATTATTATTATTATTATTTTGCTTGTTATCAAATCTCCTGAAAAAGTGAATAAACTCCTTAACAATAATATACCGTCTGGCCATTGACTCATATTATACGGGTTGAAATGCGCATTTACACCTTTAATTATTACTTTAAATGAGTTATAATACGGATATTTCGTGTTTAGTTTATTAACTATCAATATACTGTGTTCACCAATGACTTCCTCCATCATGTGTCGAATATCGCTTGCCTCGTTCGAGAGCTGAATTCGCGATACAAAGAGGGTGAGATTCCCCATCGGTGGCTTCGCCGCGGAGACCGGTTGAGGAAACCTTCGGGAAGGGCGCCTGTTAACAGTTACCCACCCGTCGTCCTCCTCCCTCGATCTCCCTGAGGCAGGGTTCGCCTGCCTGGGGGATGGGTGGCACAACCTTTGGGGGATAGGAGGCCCCTCCCTTACTCTTTTTTGGCTTGGTGAGGGTCTGTTAGCGGTGTTTATAACCTGACGGCCGCGCGGAGGGGGGGGGAACTGCGCTCCGAGCGAGGCGTAATCTGCGGTGGGAGGCACGGAAGAGGGCAATGATGCCTCGTCTCTCGGCATTGGACTGTCCCTGTTCGTCATTGTGAAATCGGGAGCAGGGGTCCTTTCCTGAACGGGAGGGGGGGTTGACCGCTACCCCTGCATGCTGCGTTTCCACCCCACCTTCAGGGAGGGAGTTGGAGGCGGGGATTTCGTTTCCCTTGCTGCCCGACGCGCTTCTTGGAGATCTGGCTTGCTGAACTACTTCCGAGTAACTGGGCTTTGGGAGGAGCGTCTCTTTCAACGCATCTAACTCTGACCGGAATTGTTCTAGCGAAATCGCGTTTTTCTGACTTGACACCACGTGTTGGTGTTTCAGTTCAACTATCGACTTTTGTACCTCATTATACTGTTTGAGGCTCACCGAGACGTCTACGTTACCCATAGAGATTACCAGAATTCTATGGAAGTTAGTAACGTAAAAGGTAATATTGTTCTCATTATCCCGGAGGGTCGACACTTTATTTATAATGTCTTTCAGGGTATTCTCGTTTCTAGAATTACCTCTACGAGTTGGGAGGGTAGCACTGAACAGGGTGTTTAATTGTACCCTCGCATGTTATATTTCTTCTGAATCATAAAAATCATGACAGACAGATACAAGAAGGTCTGACCTAATATGATCTACTTTGTCAAATATAAAACATAATGGATTTTCTATAAAATTTATAGCAGACGACCCCATTGTATCTGTAACGGGTTGCGGGGGAGCGTAGCTGGTGGGGGGTGGTTGGGGATGGAGATGGGGGGGGAACGCCGAAAGGGGTCCCACTTCTCGTCCCTTTAAATCATGCTCGGGATACCAACGGTTCGATGCTCAGGCATCTTTTCACATTAATTATGTAACTATTACTAACTATGACACAAAAAGTATACATGCGGAGTTACTGTACGATTATACCGTAATGAAACATACATTTCCCGCGATCACCGTCAAAACTTTTACTATTAAACGAAAGATTCGCAGTGTACATGGTGGAGCTAGGGCGGGAGAGGGGAACGGGATAGGGATGCTAAAAGAAGTGCCCACTCCTTGTCCCTTTAAATCATGTACGCGTGTAAGTTTGTAAATATATCGAAAGTAATATAATCTATTTATTTGCTTGGTCTTTCATTTAAGATTTCAGAGCCTTTACCTGGCCTTTTGAAAATATTTTAACAGTTTATGTAGTTAAAATTCACTCGTTCATTCGTTTCGTTCGTTCATTCGTTCGTAATTTTAAAGGGCTCACTCGCTCGTTCGTTCGTATGCCCGCTATTTCAAGATCACTGTTTCATACTTCATAGGTCCAAGAAGGTAGTGCCGGATGTCGCTAGAAAATTTTGAGGATATATAATATGTATTATTATTAATTAAGTATTGTGGACCATCTAATAAGATTGTAACTGGGTAATCTTGGCATATTTACAAATTTTACTGTATAGGTAACACACCGGTTCACTGACTTTAAACCCTGTTAATTTGATAGTAAGACGGAGCACAAAACTGACAAGCGTCACTGACACTGGCATTTATATCATATATATATATATATATGTTATAATGTTATAATGTTTCAGACCAACGAAGACCCTAGGATCCACTCATGGCTGGTCTACCTAACTGTGTTCGTAATTGTGTATTGTGCATGTCCTCCGTGGTGGCGGAGGGGACCTACAATTTTACGTGGGTTCCGAACCACAAAGATCATAAGAACATAAGAAATTTTTATAGTGGGCACACTCGGGGCCACTTCGGCCCATCGAGGTAAAAACTGCCTGTACATTGGCAACAACCAATTTTTACAAAACTAAATAATTATCAATTTAAAACTAAAGATAGAATCTCTGGATCCAGAGGATCAAGTCATAATAGACTACTGTCCACAAATATGTTACACTCTATATCTATTTATAACTGACATGCAAATATATCAGATCCAAAGAATCCAGTCAATTTCATTACGGAATCCATCAATACCAGTACCTTGCCAACCAAAAATAAGTCACGGTCCATATCAATTGCGGACCAAGTCACAATTTACAACCATATACATTACAATATATATACTTAGGAGGAAAAGTGTAGGTGTGGCTGTAAAGACTGTACAGTAATGTAGAACTGTGTGCACACCCATTTTGGGTCTCCCATTTAAAGGTGTTTGTGGGGCAAGTGAAGATCATGAGTTTTTCAATACCTCACAGTACTATGGGGGGCACCGCTCGGCAGAGGAATCTCTTTAAATGGGGTGTGTAAGGACAGAGAGTATCCCCTAACCCAAGATGCTGCCTCCCTATATCCCACAACACTTGTAAAACTATGTTTTCTTAAATTTGTTCTACATCTTGGCTTAAATAATTTCATACTACGACCTCAGGTCTGGTTACTATGATCTTTAATGAAAAGAGAATCAAAATCCATCTTATCCAACCCTTAATTTTACTACCTTAAACTATACCCAATCTATCAACATATGTTTATACCGAGCCACGACCCCTTAGTACAAAGAGTTTATTTAATTTCATATAATTGACGTACTTTTTCTCTCTGGATACATTCCTAAAACGAAAGAAGAGATTGGTTTTTCCAGTTACGCCCCAATTGAACTCTGAAATAAATGACTCCGCCTATTCGAAATGGAACTGCACCCTAGCAGGACAAAGGGTTTAAATTAATTTAATATTTATAGTATTCATTTAGTATTTCCTTTCAAATAAAAATCACATGCAAAATGAAGTACAGAAAAGAGAAATGACGTGACCACCTCGTGCGAGTGAAGCGGTGGACTTCCGCCCTTTGTAATATATAAGGAGGAGCTCCACGCCCTTGAATCAGATTTCGACACCGCGCGATTAATTTCGGAACTTCGGATTGCGACCGCGAGGCCCAATCCATAAAGAAGAGAAGCGAATAGACGATATTAAAATAAGCTACGTTAATCACGAGCCTCCGGTTACGGAGAGAATTAATCCGTACAGGGATCAAGTCGTGTTAAGAAGTCTTGAGATAATTTAGGCAACGGTAGAGAAGTCCGTGTCTATCAACTCAGAAAATTAATATAAATTAGAAGTAAGATAACTTTGATTTAAAGTCGATCCAATAACGACTTGACATTCGATTAAATTAATTTCAACTGTAAAAGCACTCTTAATTCAAGTAAAGAGAAAAATATCTGCCAACGAGTTTTTCTTGCCCCGGGCGATCCCTTAAATATCGCACTCTAAATTTATGAGCCAGTAGAAGCCAGACATCGTGACGACGTCTTCAGGTCATCATCATCATCGAGAGTACAATATGTTATATTCAAAGCATCAGTAGGGTATAACCAGAGATGGGCAAGATCACCAACTTTGGTGATCTTGAAGATCAAGATCAGATCACCAGAAAAATGTGATCTTGAAGATCAAGATCAGATCACCAGAAAAATGTGATCTTGAAGATCAAGATCAAGATCGTGATCTTGAAGATCACTTTTCAAGATCACTTTTTGAGATCACTTTTATATGAATTGAAAAAAGTTGTACTCTTGTAGAGTAAACAAAAACAAATTATTTTGTTAATCACTCCTGAAAAGTATCACTCCTAATACTCCCCTGAGGGCTGAGGCAATACAAGCATCGCATCCTACCCATGTCACCTGATCTAAACCACGGGGATTGACGATTCCCTTTTCAGTTTTTCAGGTGGTAAACTTAAAACTTAGTATTATTATAACTTATCAGCAAAGAAAAAACTATTAAATGACCTACATATAGTTTTTAGTTCTATTTTTCTCAATTCTCATTTCACCAGGTCCATAACCCATATCAATGAATGGTCAGCATATATAAGTAAACATTTTTTACATAGAATTTAATTTTACAGTTTTACTGCAGTACGCAATTACTGACAATATAAGGGTAAAAACCGCAAGTTAAGAGTGTTAATTTAATGTTCAACCGCTGTAAACATTTGCTTTCAGCAAAACCAATTGTTCAAAGTTACCATCCGAGAGACGACTTCGTTTGGGGCTATGAACCATGCCAGCAAACGAAAACAACCGTTCCACTGGTGCAGAGGAAGGTAGCGTGGTGTTATACCTCTTGAAGATCTTCTTTATAGCAGGATACCTATCTAAAGAGTCGAGTGCCTTACTGGTGTCCTGCAAATAATTGAGGACTTCCAAGTCTTCCTTGTTGTTAGGAGCAGAGAATGAGCCGTCCATAGTTCTGAAGAAATCGTCTTCAGATGATGAGTCTGAGTTCACCGAACTATTACCACTGCTGTCAGAATTACAATTTCTTACAGCCATTTGCAGCTTGTCTTTTACTTGAGACTTGATTGCTTCATGATCGCCGAAATTAGGCCCTTGCAACAATGATATCCATCTAAGTTTGAAATACGGATGAGATACTGAGGCCAAAACGGCATCAGTTACCTCGGGGCTCAACGACAAAAAATGACCAAATCTGGCATTGAAGCCAGAGACGACTGCTGCCAGTAATGGCATGCAGTGTCTCAAGCGCAGGTCGTTTGGTTGGATAGGCTCCAATCTTGCGAGGGCATCTTGAGTCACTAGGACTGTTGGAAGAAGACAACCGTAGTAGCATTCTTTCTCTGCCTGTAATTTGTTGAGGGCTGCTGCAATTGGTTTTAGAACAGACAAATATTCTGAAATAAATTCCAATTCATTGTCTTTGAGGATGGGTAGATTCAGTTCTTCAAGAGCTACATTCACGTCGTTCTTATGTTTATATATTTGGCTTAATGAGTCGTACATTGAGTTCCATCGGGTGACGCATGGGTACCTAAATTGGGCGCCAGTTATTTCCTGTATTTTTTCTGCTGACTTGGGTTTACCAGCAGCATTCCACAGCGCCGAACATTTTCCCATTGCAGAATGCTTTATCTTCTTTAGTCCAGGTGAATTCAGTCCTTTATCTGCATCAGTTGTTGCTACCAAGTTCAATGTGTGGGAGGCACATCGAATATGGGATGATAGTTTCACTGACTCCTCTCCATGCTCTCCTGAATGTTCAGGAAAGTTGCTGATGATAACCTCTTCATCTGAATCTTTTTCATCATCATCTTCATCTGCATCATCTTCATCAATGTCGTCAGTACGATTCTGAACACGAACACCGAACTCTTTAAAGCATTTCACCATGTTCGATGCATTGTCGGTGACTGTAGATACAACTTTTCTATAAGATAAACTATGCTCCGAGTTGATCCTGTCCAATATTCCAGCAATTTTATCAAAGCTATGTGTTCCACGAAATCTTCGGCATGCCAGTGCAGCTGATCCTCGCGACAAGTCATCATTGATCTGTAATGTAAGAATATAAAATCAATGTTTGTATGAACATTTTTTTAAGCTTAATTTAATAATATTGGTTAGACACGCACCAGCTAAACTGCGCCACCAAACATTGAAGAGAAGAACTATGTGATATAAAGGAGGCAATTCAGCGATGACTCGCCTACCATACCACCACATCAGTGACCCATCCCATAAGAGCAAAATGTGGAAGAGTCCATATTCACAGCCTGTGAATATGGACTCTTCCACATTTTGCTGTGAATCAGACACAATGACAGATGACAGAATCAGTGAATTAGTGTGAAATTACTGTGAATCACAGCAAAATGAAGACTCACCAAATTAATGAATGAGGAACACACACATGTCGAATAATTGAAAAGATTATACTATAAGTCTATCAGACTATCAGTCTATCACCACTGGTCAATTTATCAATTATATAAAAATAATACACTAAATCAATAGCATACCCAATGCGCAGTGACTCCCATGAAACTGCGGTGATTAGTTGACCATATGTCGCATGTAACACACACATGGTCAACTGCTGCCAGTTTTGCTTGTATGTCTTCCTTCATTGTACTGGTTGTTGTTGCAAGAGATCTAGCCAGGGTGCGTCTAGATGGCACCTGAACAGCCGGGTTGACGTCTGAAAAAAATATTTAAAAATTAAAACAAATACAATAGATTAGCTATGGAAAAAATATCAAAATATTTAGCTAGGCTAGCGATAGTCTAATGTTCATACAAATAATATGATTAATTATTTTAATCAGATATTAGCTAAGGAAAAAATAGCAAAATATTTGAGTTATACTAACATGAAAGAAGATCCTTAAATTCATGTAGTTCAACTAGGCTCAATGGTAGGAGCCCATTAGCCACAAGCGAGAGAATCTTCTTTTCAAGGATATCCTTGCATATTGGTGGTCCTGGTTTTTGCTTGGAAATGTGGAACATGCTTAGTGTTGACTGCTTGGCAATTTTGGCAGGGCCAGCATTGCTGCCGCTGGCATCTTCTTCTTTAGCTGGACGCTTGCGAGATTTCTTCTCCGATTCATATTCACCCAAAAGATCCGAATGTAGTTTCTGCACAAGAAAATAAATTATTATCATGCGGAGAGACTTCTTGAACACCCTGTATAATATTTATCAGAGTATCAAACTTCTAGTTGAAATTAATACTTAACAAGATTCTAAAATTTTGTTATCTTTAACTAAAATTATTTTCACCATGATCAGTGCATTTTTATCCTATGTTAAATTGAAAGCCGAATTTCGTCCTTCAGTAACTAAATAGGAGAAATTACAGACATGGATCAGACAGAGAGAAAGACAGATACACCTGGCGTTTTATTATAGTTGGATATCGGCAGTTTTTAATGTAGTTACTAGTCCATAATCTATTAATATCTGAAGTGCACAATATATTCAAATGGACGTCTATGTAAATGTAGCATTAGTCTTGTATGGCACCAGTCACTTAAAATATGACTTGAACCATTATGTTAATGTTGCTACTTACTACTTAGTTACTAAGTAGTACTAACCCTGAGGTGCCTCAGAAGATTGCTTGTTG
The DNA here is from genome assembly GCA_023014485.1 of Bathynomus jamesi. Classification (NCBI taxonomy): domain Eukaryota; kingdom Metazoa; phylum Arthropoda; class Malacostraca; order Isopoda; family Cirolanidae; genus Bathynomus; species Bathynomus jamesi. The sequence goes on from JAJOZX010001973.1 coordinate 653,575, forward strand.
AGTCGAGGCCAGCAGACAGAATTGTAGTTTTCTTTGTACACTGCATACAAATAACTTTGATACTGTTTCCAGTTTTTTCGACAATTTGAAAATATTTTCCGTTCAATAGCACAGATTGATCCTTATTACCAACATTGTTATCTAAATATATTGAATACTGTTCTGGTGACAACCTAGAATATTTGGTTCCCTTGGGAGCCTGTTGAAGTTGTAAAATTGCACTCATTATTAAAAAATTAAATCTGTAAATAAAATATGTTTAGAATTAATAGAACACTTTTAACATAATTGCACAGTAAATTACACTTTTTACGAGCCTAAATTCCACAGCAACTACACTTTCCATGAGCCCACGCATGACGCAAGTCACCCAACTAACAGAAAACATAAACAGTCGGTGTTGAACAAAGTTGCCACCAGATGTCGCTTGGACTAAAAACAAATGACATTCGCATAGCGGCATATTTAAGAATCTGAAATTAAAAGTGATCTTGAAGTCTAAAGCGATCTTCAAGATCAAGATCACAAGAAATAAAGTGATCTTAGATCAAGATCAAGATCACCATAATAAAAGTGATCTTCAAGATCAAGATCAGATCACGATCTTGATCTTCAAGATCACGATCTGATCTTGAAGATCAAGATCGTGCCCATCTCTGGGTATAACATATATATATATATATATATATATATATATATATATATATATATATATATATATATATATATATATATATATTATATGACGTGGTTTTATTCATTACATTTACTGTATGATTTATACTGTATTTAGATTTTAGCCTGTTTTCCTTTAAACCACCTTATGTAAATCTAACCCAAGGTTATATATAAAACTTGTTATATAGTCTTATTTCTCTGTCAATCCGTGTAGGGGAATAATTGAAAAGCCTTTTACAAAAATAACACAGCTCAACAAAAAAAATTTTTTGTTTCGTTGCCAAGGAAATTCGTACGAATTTAGGGTATTTTGGGGTTGCTGAATTCCAAAATGAAAGTAGTTTTTCCGATTTGGCTCTAGTTCTTGAGATAATGAATACCCTCAATTAATAGGAAACGTAACCATAACGCGTGCATATGGGAAACTACCGGAACATTCTAGATGGTGAGACACGCGAATATTCTTAGTGTTTACTCCGCGATCATGCATCTCTTCCAATTGCTCACTCAACAAAACTTAAAGAAGAATATGAAAATATCAAAATGGTCCTGCAGAAACTCTGCTATCATGAGCACCAGATGCCTATTTGTGTTGATCTAAAGATGGTAAACTTCTTGCTTGGGCAGCAAAGTGGATATACGAAGTACCCTTGTTTCATCTGTTTATGGGATAATAGGGCAAGGCAAGATCATTGGAAAAAAGTGACATGGCCTTCAAGAGAAAACATGACTGTAGGTGCAGCGAACATCATTAACGAGCCTTTGGTTGACAGGGAAAAAATCCTCCTCCCACCACTTCATATCAAGCTGGGACTAATGAAACAATTTGTTAAGGCCTTGGACAAAGATGGCGATTGCTTCAAATACATTTGTAGATCGTTCCCTGGACTAAGTATGGAAAAACTAAAAGCTGGAATCTTTGATGGCCCTCAAATCCGTACACTTATCAAGGATTCTAATTTCACAAAATTTATGAATGGTGTTGAAGCTTCTGCCTGGTGCAGTTATGTCTCAGTTGTCAAGAACTTCTTGGGTAACCACAAAGCAGACAATTATGAAGAACTGGTGCAAAACATGCCCACAAACTTTGAAAAGTTGGGTACTAATACGAGCATAAAGGTACACTTTCTCCATAGCCACTTACACAGATTTCCGGATAATCTTGGTGATTTTAGCGAGGAACAAGGGGAGAGGTTTCATCAAGATATCAAGGTGATGGAGGAAAGGTATCAAGGCAGATGGGACAGACACATGATGGCAGACTATTGCTGGAACCTCCAACGTGATTGTCCTGATAACCCACATAAAAGAGAATCGTACAAACAGAGATTTACTACACATTAATTGTAATTATGCGAATCAGGTTACTGTGTTTATCTGTTATTATACCGAATAAAATGCCATTATGTATTTCATGTGTTTACTTTTGTATGATTTGAGACAATTTCAATGCGATTTGTAAGTAGGCTCCGCTTGAACATTAAATTTTTTGCATTTTTACGTGTTTCAATGGGGTACCAATTATCTCATAAATTAGAGCCAATCTAGCAAAACCGATGTCATATTCGGAATCAGCACCACAAAGTTACCCCAAAATCACTCTAATATGATTGGCAATAAAATGAGTGTTGAACAGTGTAATGTATTCGTCAACAATTTTAGCATTAAATCAATTAAAATGAGAAATGAAACTTTGACATTAATTATTTCTTTTAAAGAAATGACATTTGAGACAATTGACCTTTACCTTAAGAATTCTTCGGTTCAAAATTAATACAATTAAGTAAACTGCACAAGCAATTTAAATTTTACTGTTAGACAGTTTTAATCTACAGATGGTAGTTATTTAACTAAATACAGCCGTATTGTAATACGCAAGACCATTAAAAATGAATGAACCCAAACATACTATAATTTTTCTATCTTTATACCGTCTGGTTAATTGACCATTTCAATTATAATGTATACTACCGTATTATAATGACTAATGCATACCTTAATTACATTGTTTACCTACTTCTTTTTTGACAGTGGTAAATATCCCCTTCTTGTGAAGTTTTACACTATAATACCATATGTATTTCATTATATTTCAACCGAATGTAAGGAACTCAGTCTGTTTTCTAAACGGAGAATGTAGGATATACTATTTTTTAGTATTAACAGACACGAACAGAATACACGGAGTGTCTCCGTTTTCTTCCGTTAAATTTTTAAGGGAAGAGTATTTTGCGTTCGAATTACTTTCAGCCAACTTGTCTGCTTTAAGAGTGATTTACTCACTTCGAACAATTTCACTTTTATCTTTTTAGACACACATCATTTCTTATGTACGCATTTAAGTTAAATTTAAAAGAATTTAATCTCACTTTGTTTAATTTTTTGGGTGAACCACTTCCTATTTGATCTTAGGAATTTTAAAAAAAATTTGTGCGAGACAATCGTTTAACCAGCCTCGAGATGCACTAATGTCCCCCAGCGGGGATGGTTGCTTCTTGTTTCATTTGGCATAATTTATGCTACGTTATTCGGCAATAGGTAATGAGTAATTTGATATAAACTTCATTCTCCTCTACCCCTTCAATCCGATTTAATTTTTATACGATTAGTTATTCCTTAACTCGGCGTATTGTATTAACGTGCTGCCAAGCGTAAGATTTACTTACAACATACCCAAGTAAGATTCTCTTAAATTAATTCATCCTATTTTTAGGAATTATTAACCTTTCAGAAGGTGTAATTTTAACATACCATTAAACTTGTTAATAATGTAACAATCTAATTCTAAGGGAGTTTTCCCGTTTTATACAAAAGTATAATTTTAGTTCAGCGTTTCATTTTTTGAACGTCTCCTCGAACAGAGTCAAATCCTCATGGCTATGTTTTTGTTTTAAATGTAATTTTTATATTAGTTATTTTCCTAGTTTTTGGTTAACCTGTGTTTGATATTTTTATCCGAACTTATTCACAATTAAATAGCCAATTGAATTCATTTCTTTTTCCCTAAATTACACGAGTATTTAACATGCAAGTGTTTTTTTAATTTCATGTACTTAAGAATTTATAAATCGTCCTTCCAGAAACGAAAAAGACGGAGCCGCCATTTCGACTCGTTCACGTTGTTTTCATGAACAATTTATTTATAGGCTAAATTAATATTTGATTAAGTAATCAATTTCCTTATCATATATATGTATATATATATATATATATATATATATATATATATTATATATACAGGGTGGGCCGTAAGTTTCCATACATAGGAAAAATAAACATTTTTTTATGGACAACCATTTTTATTTATATAATATGCTCTACATGGTTGCCATTGTTTTGAAAACACATTTCAATACGTGTTCCCCACTGTTGATGAACACGCATTAGCACAGTTGACGTTATGCTTGTAATGGCGTTGGTGATACGTTCCTTTAGATGATTTATGTCTCGTATCTTTTCCTGATACACCATGGCCTTCAAGTGCCCCAAAGATAGAAATCAAGGGGGGTGAGATCTGGGGATCTGGGAGGCCACTCCACAGGACCAAGCCGACCAATCCAAGCATCCGGAAACTGCTGATCCAAATACCGACGCACGTGAAGACCATAATGAGGTGGGCTCCATCTTGCTGGAAGTAAACTGGGAAGTTACCTTCCTCGTTTAGCAGGGATGGGAAAATCTCTTCTTGCAACATGTTAAGATACCTTTCGGCATTAAGATTTCCACTGACAAAAATTGGTCCAATAATTCTGTCACCCCATATCCCGGCCCACACCATCACTTTACCGGCACCTTGCAGCTTCGTCGGACTCAGCCAGTTAGGGTTAGCATTACTCCAATAACGTATGTTTTGCCGATTTACCTCTCCATTGACGTAAAAATTTGCTTCATCAGTAAACAAGATCTTACGTCAAACGCATATTCTTAGGGTATCTGAAACATAAAAACAAACGTTTAATTTTTCCTATGTATGGAAACTTACGGCCCACCCTGTATATACATATATATATATATATATATATATATATATAGGGGATGAGGAAGGTGGTGGTGATGACCTACAGATCTACAGAAGCTAATGCTAACAAAGACTCTAAGATCCACTCTAAGATTAACCCGCGAGAAAGAAGAGAGTAGGGGTTAAAAGAAGAGAATAAGGGGTTAAGTAGCAAAACTTATCATTCGTGGGTTAACATTAAAGACTCATAATCATCCTCCGGCCACTGCCGACAAGCCGGAAAAATAGTCGAAAAGAATAGGAAAGGGGTAAATGAAAAGAAGTAAAATAAGAACGCTTACAAACCATGCAAACACAGTCTTAACTCAAAGAAACACTGTCATGCAAACTACAAACATGCAAGAGAGGATGAGAAAAAAAAAGTATGAAGAGTATAACAAAAAGTGGGTTAGTTTACGCTACGAGCTACATCTAATTTCGTGTTAGTCTAGTTTTTTTTAAATAATTAATTTTATTGCTGGCATATCACACGCTGGCATGTCACAACCTGGCATTAATCGTCAACAGACTCAAACCTCGATCATTACCTCCAGAGCAACTGCTGCTAATTGTTTTATTATTTTAAACGACGTTAATATTTTTAAAATGCCTATCTAAACGGTTTTTAAACATTAACAATGGTTGAGTTCTCGACGGACGCGGGAAGGTTATTCCATTTATCAATTACTTTAAACGTAAAAACGTTTTTAGCAATGTTCGTAATGAAAAGTCTGCCACGTAATTTAAATCCGTTATTATGAGTATTGCTATTATCTAAAATGAACAATGTCAAAATTTACATTATCGATTTTATTAACGATTTTGAAAACTTAAGTAAGCTCCCCCTTCATCTCCTAGTTTCGAGTGAATGCAAGTCTAACTCCTTAATTCTATCTTCGTAAGACGTGATAAATAGTTTAAAACGCGGGCCCGTGGTAAAAAATAACTTAAACGTTTTTTATTGCAACGCGCGTAGTATTAGAAATATATTAAATGAATTTAAGGCGGTAATTTATTCCGGCAACTATGATATAGTTGCTATCACTGAAACTTGGTTAAATACCGTGACTCGGGACTTGTTGGGGGAACTTGAGATACCGGGTTTTAAACTCTTTACTAATGATAGGTTACATAGATTTGGAGGCGGCGTTTTGCTGTACATTCGTAATTCCCTTAGGGCTATCGAGGTTAAGTTAGATTTTCCGGCAGCAATTAATGCGATCTGTGTTGAAGTTAGGGCGCGTAGTATTAGTTTTATTTTTGTTGTTGTTTATAGACCCCGTTCAACCCCTCGATATAGATACTAGATTTTACTCACTTCTTGGTAATTTTATTGACAATCGGAATAGTATAATTGTCGGAGACTTTAACTGCCCTAATGTTAATTACGAGAATTTTACAGGTAATGAAGAGGGTTTGAGATTGGTTGAGTTTATGGACGATAACTTTTTACGACAGATAGTTACCGAACCAACGCGCGGTGATAATATTTTAGATTTGGTGATGACAAACGGCGAGAATATAGTCGAAGGTTTAGAAGTAGGCGAGAGTTTAGGATGTAGCGATCATCAAATTCTTAGGTTTAAGTTATTGATAGAAAACACTAAGGATAGTAACGTAATAGAAGTCCCTGATTTTCGTAGGGCTAATTTTGATAGTTTCGCGGATAGGATGAGAGTAGTGGACTGGGATAACTTATTTATGGGTAATGACACAAATTTGCGTTGGGTGGCGTTTAAAGAAAGTTTTAGGAATATTGAAAGGGAGTTTATTCCTCGTAGGCCCAAGCGCGCTAGTAATCGTGGTAGACCGAAGTGGTGGAGTAGGGAAATAGGAGAGTTTATAAACGAGCGTAATAGAGCGTATAGACTTAGTAAGCGTAATGGCCAGGTAGCTAACTTTAATAGATATATCGAGCTTAGACGTCAGGTTAAAAGATCAGTTAGGAATGCCAAGCGTAATTTAGAGATACTTATAGCTGCGGATAGTAAACATAATCCAAAAAAGTTTTTTGAATACGTTAATAATCGTAAGCCGGTAAAAAATAACATAGGCCCTCTAGTGGATGTAAATGGCGCTTTGGCTTCTGACGCTCAGGCGATGGCGGGTATTTTTAATAACTTTTTTGCGACAGTTTTTACCGTAGAAGATGTAAATAATGTCCCCGACGTTGACGATATCGTTCCATTTAGTAGCGAGACTATTTTAGATGAAATAACTGTTTACGAGGCTGAGATTGCGCATTATATCGATAGGCTAAAAGTTAGCAAGGCTCCAGGCCCTGACGCTTTTTATCCCAGACATTTGAAAGATTTGAAAGACGTTATCGTAGGCCCCTTAGCGAAGATTTTTAATCAGTCACTCGGAACGGGGATTATTCCTGAAGACTTCAAATTAGCTAACGTCACGCCTATTTTTAAAAAAGGCGACCGCGCGGTAGCTAGCAATTATAAGCCCATTAGCTTAACGTCAATTGTCGGTAAACTTTTGGAATCCGTAGTTAGGGATCGTATTATCGATCACTTAGAAAGTAGGGGTTTGATTAATAGTAGTCAGCACGGGTTTCGACGCCATAGGTCTTGTTTAACTAATTTGTTAGAATTTTATAACGAAATAGTGCGCGAATACGATAGGCATAGGGCAGCTGACGTTATTTATTTAGATTTTAAAAAGGCGTTCGATACAGTTCGCATAGGAGACTAATTGCGAAGGTTAAAGCGCACGGTATACGCGGTCAGGTAGCTAATGGTTAGAAGAATGGCTTCGTGCTAGGAGGCAGGGTCGTAGTTAATGGTAGTGAATCGGGGTGGTTAGATGTAGGTAGCGGTGTCCCACAGGGTTCAGTGTTAGGCCCATTGTTATTCGTAATTTACATTAACGACATAGATGTAGGATTGACTAGTAACGTTTCAAAATTCGCGGACGATACTAAAATAGGCGGTAAGGTTGTTAACGAGGACGATAGAAATAGGATTCAAGACGATGTAAATAGGATTATGGAGTGGACAGATAAGTGGCAGATGCAATTTAACGTAGATAAATGTAAAGTTTTGCATATAGGTTCTCGCAACAATAATTACGCGTACACGATGGATGATAGGGAGTTAGTGAGCGTTGACGAGGAAGTAGATTTAGGCGTACGCGTATCTAAGGATTTAAAGGTTAGGAACCAGTGCCTGGAGTCTTGCGCAAAAGCGAATAGGATGTCAGGCTTCATAGCGCGTAATTTCGAATTTAAATCGAAGGATATTATATTGCCCCTTTACAAGTCCCTAGTCAGGCCTCATTTAGAATATGCAGTTCAGTTTTGGTGCCCGTACTTGCGTGAGGATATTGATAGGTTAGAAAGGGTTCAGCGTCGTGCCACGAAACTTATTCCGTCATTGCGCAATAAGCCTTATGAAGATAGGATTAATGAGTTAGACCTGTATTCACTCGAAACTAGGAGATTAAGGGGGGAGCTTATTGAAGTTTTCAAAATCGTTAATAACATCGATAACGTAAATTTTGACAAATTGTTCACTTTTGATAATAGTAATACTCGCAATAACGGATTTAAGTTGCGTGGCAGGCGTTTTATTACTAATATCGCTAAAAACTTCTTTACGTTTAAAGTAATTGATAAATGGAATAATCTTCCCGCGTCAGTCGTTCATTCTACCAGCGTTAATATGTTTAAGAACCGTCTTGACAGACATTTTAAGGGTATTAACGTTGTTTAATTTAAAAAACAAAGTTAGCAACAGAAGCTCTGGTGGTGGTGCTCGAGGATGAGTCTGTTGACGATGAATGCCAGCTTGTGACATGCCAGCGTGTGATGCCAGCAATAAAATTATTAAAAAAATAAAAAATAAAAATTAGACTAACACGAATGTAGATGTAGCCCATAGCGTAAACTAACCCACTTTTTGTTTAATTTTACCTACTTTTTTTTTTTTTTTTTTTCTTATCCTCTCCTTACTTTGCATGTATCTAACTCTTTTCTTGCATGTTTGTAGTTTGCATGGTATGACAGTGAGTTAAGACTGTGTTTGCATGGTTTGTAAGCGTTCTTATTTTACTTCTTTTCATCTTTCACCCCTCTCCTATTCTCTCCGACTATCTTTCTGACTTGTCGGCAGTGGCCGGCGGATGATGATGGTGAGACACTTTTCCTCTTTTTCTGAATGAATGTTAACCCATGAGTGATAGGTGTTGCTCTTACTTAACCCCTTATTCTCTTCTCTTCTCTTAACCCGCTACTCTTTCCTTTCTCTCGGGCTAACCTTAGAGTGGATCTTAGGGTCTTTGTTAGCCTTAGCTTCTGTAGATCTGTAGATTAGTTTCGTGGCGCGTCGCTGAACCCTTTCCAACCTATCAATATTCTCATGCAAATACGGGCACCAAAACTGAACGGCATATTCTAAGTGAGGCCTGACTAGGGACTTGTAAAGGAGCAATATAATATTCTTCGATTTAAATTCGAAATAACGCGCTATGAAGCCTAACATCCCATTAGCTTTTGCGCAAGACTCCAGGTACTGGCTCCTCACTTTTAAATCCTTAGATACGCGTACCCCTAAATCTACTTCCTCGTCAACGCTCGCTAACAGTCTATCGTCCATCGTGTACGTGTAATTGTTGTTACGAGAACCTATGTGCAAAACTTTACATTTGTCTACGTTAAATTGCATCTGCCACTTATCTGTCCACTCCATAATCCTATTTACATCGTCTTGGAGCCGCCTATTTCTATCGTCCACGTTAAGAACTTTACCGCCTATTTTAGTATCGTCCGCGAATTTTGATACGTTACTGGTCAAGCCGACATCTATGTCGTTAATGTAGATTACGAATAGCAATGGGCCTAACACTGAACCCTGAGGGACACCGCTACCTACATCCAACCACCCCGATACCCTACCATACCATGAACAACGACCCTCTGTTTCCTGGCACGAAGCCATTCTTCTAACCAGTTAGCTACCTGACCGCGTATACCGTGTGCTTTAACCTTCGCAATTAATCTTATATGCGGAAGTGTATCGAACGCTTTTTTAAAGTCTAAATAAATAATGTCAGCCGCTCTATGCCTATCGTATTCACGCACTATTTCGTTATAAAACTCGAACAAATTGGTTAAACAAGATCTATGGTGACGAAACGCATGCTGACTACTATTAATCAAATCGCCACTTTCTAAGTGATCGACGATACGATCCCTAACTATGGATTCCAAAAGTTTACCGACAATTGACGTTAAGCTAATAGGCCTATAATTGCTAGTTAGTGTGCGGTCGCCTTTCCTAAAAATGGGCGTAACGTTAGCTAATTTGAAGTCTTCAGGAATAATCCCCGCTTCCAGTGACTTATTAAAATTTTTTGTTAAGAGCCTACGATAACGTCTTTCAAATCTTTCAAATGTCTAGGCTAAAGCGTGTCAGGGCCTGGAGCCATGCTAACTTTTAGCTTACCGATATAATGTGCAATCTCACCCTTGTAAACAGTTATTTCATTCAAAACAGTGTCACTCCTAAATTGAACGATAAAAACTGTCGCAAAAAGTTATTCAAAATACCCGCCATCGCCTGAGCGTCGGAAACCAAAGCGCCGTTAGCGTCCACTAGAGGGCCTATGTTATCTTTTATCGGCTTACGATTATTAGCGTAGTCAAAAAACTTTTTCGGATCATGTTTACTATCCGCAGCTACAATTCTCAAAATTATGCTTAGCATTCCTAACAGATCTTTTAACCTGACGTCTAAGCTCGATATATCTACTACAGTTAGCTACCGTACCATTAAGTCCATACGCTCTGTTACGCTCGTTTATGAACTTGCCTATTTCCCTAGTCCACCACTTGGGCCTACCATTAGCACGCTTGGGCCTACCATTAGCGCATTTGGGCCTACACGGAATAAACTCCATTTTGATATTAAAAAAAACTCTTTAAACTCCTCCCAATGAAAATTTGTATCATTACCATAAATAAATTATCTCAATCCACTACGCTCATCCTATCCGCAAAACTATAAAAAATTAGCCCTACGAAAATCAGGGACTTCTATTACGTTACTATCCTTACTGTTTTCTATCAATAGCTAAAACTAATAATTTGGTGATCACTACATTCCAAACTCTCACCTACTTCCAAACCTTCGACTATATTTTCGTCGTTCGTCATCACCACGTCTAAAATATTGTCACCACGTGTTGGTTCGGTAAATATCTGTCGTAAAACATTATCGTCCATGAACTCAATCAATCTCAAACCCTCATCATTTCCAGTAAAAGTCTCGTAATTAATGTTAGGGCAGTTAAAGTCTCCGACAATACTACGCGCCCTAACTTCAACGCATATCGCATTTATTGCTGCCGGAAAATCTATCTTAACGTCGATAACCCTAAGGGAATTACGAATGTACAACAAAACGCCGCCACTAATCCGATGTAACCTCTCATTAGTAAAAGGTTTAAAACCAGCCATATCAAGTCCCGAGTTACGGTATTTAACCACGTTTCGGTTATAGCAACTATATCGCAGTTCCCGGAATAATTATCGCCTTAAATTCGTTCAATTTATTTGTAATACTACGCGCGTTACAATAAAAGACGTTTAAATTATTTTTTACAACGGATCGACTTCTTAAATTATTTTTCACGTTGGGCCGGCGTTTCCCGGACCCACAACTTTTAAAGAAGGCTTCGACCTATACAGCTTTCGAATGTTCTCATCGATTAACCTACCTATCCTAGCATTCCCTATTTCATTGAAATGCACCCCCATCTTTTATAAAAAGGCTAGGATCACTAAATTCTGACCACAGCTTTACGAAGGGGACATTTTCCCGAGCACAAATCTCTTCTAGTTTAGTGTTCAAAAATATTGTTTTTGACGTAATCCTAAAATTTAAACCGTGCCTAGGGGTAATACCTAAAACTAAAGACCTATCTGACCTTGCCTTCAGGGACTTAATTAACCCCTGTACCTCTCCAAAAGGTCAGGCATTCTAGTATCGGGCCTATATGAGTCGTTGCCCCCTACCATCGTCACCAACATCGAGTGACGGGAGGCAACAGGAATCCTATTTACTTCGTCTCTAATTCTGTCAACCCTGGACCCTGGTTGACAGACCCTCCTCCTCTTGGTTGGATTCCGTTCAACGAACTCCTTATCCATATGATGCACTAAGGAGTCTCCAATTAAAATCGTTTCCCCCTCATTCACATCCCTATCCAACTGGGCGAAAGGGTTTGAAACTTATATAGGGGGGATTCCTATCACCTAACGTACGCGGCCTAGCAACACCCTTAACTACTCTAAATCCCTCCCCGTCTACTAATCCCGGACCAACCTTAACCCCGTCCTCAACTCTAACCTTCCCGATAAGCTACCTATACTAGAAACTAGGTTCCTTACCTCACCCTTCAACTTACTAACGTTGAAGACGTTGGTATAGGTTCGGCCTTCGTCATCTGTAAGCCTACTCCTGCCCTCATTAAGCGTTGCAAGTTTTTCCGTCACTTCGCGCACAGTACGTTTTAAATCAACTATCTCTTCGCTTAACTCACAAAAGAAACAAACCGATCTCTCGGTAATCGCCATGAGACCGCCGTTGTAATCTTCAAAATCATTATATCCCCGATTAAACCCACACCTAGCACACGACGCTTTCTGCGACGGCATCGCGCAAGTTATGGTAGTTAACGTTTATAACTGTCACAAGTTTAAATTAAATTAAGCCGGCACGCTATGAAAAATTCTAAATCGCTAAAAACCACTAATATTCAGTTACTTAACTATAATATGTGAATATAAACGCAGGCATATAAAATTCAGAACTTTCCAACAGTAAATTTATCTGCAAAATCAGAAAGTAGAAACAGTATCAGAGAGCCCAGGGGAATGCGTCTGCTCAGTAAAGAGTCTGGCTGACGAATCAGTAAGGAGTCTGGCTGATGAATCTAAAGAGTCTGGCTGACGAATGAGGAGCCTGGCTGACGAATAATGATGATGATGTCTGTCTGATGATGATGATGATGATGATGATGTCTGTCTGATGATGATGATGATGATGATGATGATGATGTCTGTCTGATGATGATGATGATGATGATGTCTGTCTGTTCGTTTATACACTCCTAAACAGCTAGGGTAATCTACACCGAACTTGATATACACCAGTGATGTAGCGGTTGTCATTTTTCATAGCTCTGCAGGTGCGGTTGCGGAGCTTACAAATAGAGCTCCGCGCGGTTGCGGTTGCGGTTATGTACCCTAAACATCATAATATTACCTAAGAATAAACACAATAAAATATCGCCTTTTAGCCACACTTTTCACAATCTACAATACAATGACTATAATCTAAACTGTAAAAAGTGTTTTGACGATGCAGGACGAGGACCCAAAGCGTTTTGCATCCCACCAACCACTTTCCCCCACCACCGCCCATTCTAAAGTGGTGTATATAATTATAATATATATATATATATATATTATATATATATATATAATATATATATATATATATATATAATACACTATTTAATCCTTATATTTAAATTGAATTGCTGGGAGACTATTTCAAAAATAAAAGTTTTTCAGCTTTGTCCCCCTTCAGCCTATTTCTTTTTTCATCGTAGATGATCCCTGCTCCACTAAATAATTGTTCACTAGGAACATTTGAGAGAGGACATTCAAGGTATGTCCGAGCCAGTTTGCTCAAATATTTGTATTTCTTTTGATTTGACCTCCACCAAGCCAAAGCATCATCTTCTTGTCTAATCCTTTTTTCTTTGTGATATTTTTCGATAATTTTTTGCGAGTCTCTGTTTGATTCAGTTTCGGTCTCGTCATCCTACTGGAAGCCAATAGAGCACTCACTGAGTCCATTATTGTTTTTGATTTACTCGTAGAAGCTGATGTCTGTCCGAAATCAATCAGTGGTTTCTTTGCCGGTGGTTCATTGGCTGTCTCCGAGTCCGATGATGTTTGAGTCTTGTCCATTTCATCACAAAGATATCACAATTTTTCCTGAACACCTTTTGTGACATGTGAAGCAGAAAAAAATTTTACTTTGTACCTTGAATCCAAATAGGTAGCCAAAGAATACAAGTCATTTGCTTCTAGGCCATCAAATCTCCTTGCTAGCTCTGTGCGCATTATCTCTTTCATTGTTTTGATTCCACGATCAGCTTCAGAATCACCACTTCGAGGTTGCAACACATTTTTCAAGGAAACGACGAGGGGAATAACCTCAGATATGGAAGAGGTGGAACTACTCAATCTTTTTGTGGTATCATCGAATGGTTCCAGCACAGCTACACAGTTTGACAAGAGAGTGAAGTCGATGTTAATGAGTTGTTGCATTTTGGAGTTAGCAGCGCTATATAGATTCAGTGGTTCCTTCAACTTCAGTGTTCTCTGTATCATGTGATAAGTGCTGTTCCACCGTGTGGCGACATCATGAATGACTGTAAGTTCAGGTTGATCTAAGCGTTTCTGAATTTTTTTTAACTCATCCTGCGCCATCGTAGAATGATTGAAATGAGTAGCGATGGATCAAAGTTTAGCTAACAAGTCACTGAGAGATTTTTGTGAGGATAACCCACTTTTGATTACAAGTTGCAGTTTATGAACAGTGCAATCGATATTATGGACGCCAGTGAGAAACAAAGCTTTTATCATGTTTGCTCCTGAGTCGCGCATTACACAATGGATGGATGAATGGACAATATCCCACTTCTGAAGCATCTGCTCAAATTTTTCTGACAAGTATTCTCCAGTGTGACGATCTTCAAGTGGCATTACGCTGAGCACCAAATTGGTTCTCTTGAAGTCTTGAGTCACTGCATGGCATGTCAAAGAAAGTAAAGACACTCCAGCAGACGTGTCTGACCATGCATCCGTTGTCAATGATACTTTCGAATCTTTTAGAGGCTCAAGAATTTTGAACACTTTCTTTGAAACAAAATCATAAATATCGTTGCACACAAGATCAATGTAGAACTAACGCTGTTTCACTTTGTACTGTGCAGCTGTTTCAGCCATGAGTCTCATGAAACCTAAATCCTCAACGTGGCTGAATGGCAAGTCATCCATTATTATCATTTCGGCTATGCGATAGTCCAGTGATTTTGATTTGGAATGATTCGCATCCCAAATTTTGACTTTTTCGAAGCAACTTTCAATCGTCTGATTCTTTTCTTTCAATGCACACTTCATTTCCTGTGGGGGTGTAAGGTGTAAGAGACACTTTTGATTCCTTTTTCTTCTTTGACTGCTCATTAGCTTCATTTTCGCTTGATATCACTTCATTATATTCCTTCTTGTGCATTGAACGCAGATGGTTTTTTTAAGTTAGTGGTACTCCTTCCCTTTTGTGAAAAGTTCTTATTACATATGACACACTTCCCTACATCGTTTGACACTCTCGAGAAGTACTTCCACACTGCACTCGTAGATCGCTCCATGATGGATGCACCACAGTTTAACATTTTACTAATGGGTTGAAGCACGTAATATTACAAAGGTAGCGACGGAGAGTTAGAGCAACACAACCACCCTCACTCGTGTCTGAACAGATACTGAAGCTGGTGTTTTAGTTTAGTTTGTAACTTGGTAGTGAAGGTTGCCTAATTTCTAATGAAACAAAATGAGTGTTTTTTATCTTTTTTTATGAACAGTAATTATACATCATCATTGCTTTATTACATATAATTAAAATAATGCTTTTCTAGCCCCCTAGAGTTGATAAATGTAAGTTATTACATAATGCATCTATCCATCCAGTCCAAGTAGCAATTCTAGACATGTCACAATTAGGGCGTAGCAAACTTTTACTTTTTTGCACCCTTGAGTGAAGGCATGAGGCATGACAGGAACAGCATTTGGCGACGTTTATAGCATTTATAGCCATTACACTAGCATTTATAGCATTTAGTTGCCCGAGTAAGAAGATATCCTCAAACAACCGCAATAACCGCACTGATAAATGCGGTAATGATAAACATTTCGGGAAAGAATCCTATCATTAGTATCAATACAACTGGAATTAAAATTTGAAAACAAATTTAATTACAGAAATTGAACAACATACAAACAGTTTGTGGAAATAAATACCACAACAAAAAACCGGGGTAATAATGAAAAGCTATGCTTAAATAGGCCATAAAATTAATCTGAATTACAATTTATTTACGGGGTGGCCGGATTTGTTGTCAGTAAGACTTGGTTTAAGCTTATAAATATAAATGGCTTCCATTATACGCAAGCCAGGTTCACCACTTACCCTGAGCTAAAATTTTTAAATTATCTCTTGAAAGTCTCTAACCACACTTCTCAACATGAACTCTAATAACAGAAGGGACTGGTTGGTTCTAGAACTTACAAGACCTTCCGGCATGCTGGTCGCAAAGAGACTGCAGGGTTCGCTTGGAATGCCTTAGATGAACCTACATAAGGTGCGCCATTACAATGCGCACAACTAAATAAATAAACATCTCACGATCACATTTCTTAAACCATTCTATCCTTCAATTTAAACAATGACCGGATTATGAAATTATTGTAAGGCACGATTTGAAAGTTAATTTGGGGGTAAAACTTAGTAAGCAGTGAATTCCACTCACGTCTTAATTTTTCAGACTGGTCCAAAATATGAAAACGAAAAGTAAAATTTATGTTTAGGAACTGTTGTAGTTAACAATACCTCAATACCGTGCTTTTTATTCAACAACTTTTTTATCTCAGGACAAATGTGCTGCTTAGGGAAACCATTAATTCTAAAAACTTCCTTCATAAATTAAAATTTTAAATGAAGTAAATAAAAAGAACAAATTTTATAACCTCTCGATAAAAGTTTTAATGGCGTTAAATTTAAAACGAAAAGGGCAAACACTAAAGCTCAGCCCAAGAAAAGAAAACGTAGTCTTACGATAAACTGAAGATACGAATTTGAAGCCTTTTCTTTCATCGGTTACATCTGAAAAAGATAACCTGTCGTTAGCCTCGGATTCCATAGTAAACTTAATATTAATATGTTTCCTATTGAGATAATCTAAGAACAATTTTGCATGAGAATTATCATGAAAAAGCAAAAACATACGATCAATACATCTACGACGAAAAACAAAACGAAAATAAAGGCGACACTCATCAAGTCACACACTTTCATGATTTCATGTTTGTTTTGTTATGAATTGTTTAATTTTTGTAATTAAATTTGTTTTTAAACTTTAATTCCAGTTTTATGGATACGGATGAAAAGATACTTTCCCAAAACGTTCAACATTAAATCATGAATTTAAGCATTGTTTTGGCTATTCCCTTATATATATAATATATATATAATATATATATATATATATTATATATATGTTAGATTATTTCCCTTAAGGTCCCTAAAGTTCAAGTTCACGAACCTCAAGTTCAAGTTCATGAAGAACTTATTATTCCCTTTAGTCTAACGACGCCCCCATTAGTACAGAGTTTAATTAATTCCATACAATTGGTATGGAAAACTGATACATGTGGGTAGTTGGGAGGTAACGAAAATGGTCCACTGAGTAGGTAGGTAGTTAATCTAACAATTACAATTATTAAACTCCTTTTATGTCAATAACTGGGTGGATGAAACCAATTGGTTGCTCACCAGAGTTATTCTCCACATTAGTATTTATATACTGTGTGATAGAGCGTGCTCGGTAATAGACATACATTACCGATCAACCAACCGAAAAAAACTAAGGGGACGCTGATGGAAAAAGCCGCCGGAAAAACGGACAAGAAGCAAGGGGAGAGCAAGACGGAACGGAGAGAAGGAAGAGGCTAAAAAACGGAAAAAGATCCCCACCAGCAAGTACGCTCTCAAAAATTGAGCAAAGAGAAGAGCGACTGTCTAATAACACTCAGTAAGTGATCAGTTGTGTTTTTGAACCCAGTTTGGGGACATAATATAAGCTGGGTCAGTAAACTTAGGCCTACATTGTGGTCTAAGACCTAGCATCAACTCATAGCTTAACAAAGGCTAAGGTAAATTACCCTAACCTAATTTGGTGAGGAATCCTACTGTGGACCTCAATTTACTCTGCCCGCTCTGGACCATTTCCGGAATCTCTAGGCTGACTCCTACAAGGCTAGGCTTAATCTACTCTATAGTTAGACTGGAGATATTTGTGGTGGGTTAATTGGGGACCAATTCATACAGAGCATTTTTCACAATTGGTGTACTTTACATATTCTTATTAGATGTCTGCCATAGATATGTTCCTAAGAAGGAAGAACATCTTAGTTCTCCCAAGTTACGCCCTCATTAGAAAACAAATGAAGGACCCCGCCTTCTCGAAGTGGAGCTGCACCCTAACGAGACAAAAGGTTTAGATTAATTTAAGAAGTATATTATTCATTCAGTATTTCCTTCTGAACGGAATTCACGCGCTGGTGACGTATTCACTCGTGATTTCCTTTCAAACAGAAGTCACACGCACCTCGTGCCGTTTTTTCTAATATAAAAGAAGGGGCTTCACGCCCTTAAAACAAATTCCGACACAGCGCGATTAATTTCGGATCTCCGGGTTGCGGCTGGAAGACCCAATCCATATAGATAGAATAACACAGAGAGACAGATTAGAGAGATTCGAATAAGCCGAGTTAGCCGCTACTCTCCGGATTAAAGCCGAGAAAGTAATCCATACAGGACTTAGACGGTATTAAGAGGTCTTGGGCTTAATTAGGTGGCCGTAAGAAGTCCGTGTCTATCGACTCTGAGAATTTAATATTAAGGAAATTAAGGAAACATTGATTTATCGTCGATCCAATAAGACTTAATACTTGCTTAATTTGATTTCAATATTCATTGCATACGCAATTCCAGTAAAAGTAAATTTCTGCCGACGAATTTCCTTGTCTCGACAATCCCTTAATATCGCGCTCTAAGTGATACACCTGGAGAGGTAATACATCGAGAAGATCTCTTCCGGTCATCACTATCGAGAGTACAATATGTTATAAGTGGCCCATTCTACAGCGAAGCCACCCAGAAGAGTATAACATATATATATATACTAAATATAATACTAAAAGTTACATTAGATACTGTCCTGTGTTTTGTTTTGTATCAATTAATTCCTATTTCTGGTAGGAGATATGTGTTCCAGGTTAGATAGAAGTAACTTAACTGCTACCAATTTGTGCTAGATGGACTAAACTTAACATTAATTGAATCCAGGTCAGTTTGGGTTATATTAGATTGTCACAGGTTAGGTGAGGATAATTACTTGTTAAGTTAGGTCAGGCTACGTTACGCTGGGTTAGTTTAGGTATGGCATAACCCTAATAAATATTTGTAAAATTGTAGGCCATGTACAGTAAGGGGAGCAGTACAATAGACTGAATGGAATAAGTGGAACCCGAAAATTGCGACTGAAATATGTAAAGTAAAACTAGAGGTAAGTCGAATCGTGCAGAGTGGAAGTAAATCGATCCTACTGGAATTAAGTCAAATAATACTGTAATTAGATCGAACTACTATTTAGTACCCTGTTAGGTTACTTTTCCAGGCTGATGACTGGTTAGGTTAGATGCATGAGTTCTGTTAAATTTTAAAGTTATGAAGCGCTAATGAAATAAAATGCACTGAAATTAAATTGAACTCTCTGGAGTAAGATCAAATTTGGTTTATTGGATTTAAGTCGAACTAAAATTAACGAATGGAACCAAGTCGAATTCGACTTTATTTCAGTTTGATCAAATTCAAGTAAGTTCATGCGAGTACTACTGTATGGTAGCGCTTGTAACTAATTCAGTGCATTTGCAAGTTAATGATCGGACTTGATCTTGCAACACTACATTGTTGCCCAGTATCGTCAAGAAAGTGACAAACATTTTCAGGCGTTATTACTGTATTATTCCCTGAGGATATATATATATATATATATATATATATATATATATATATATATATATATATATATATATATATATATATAGGTCAAAGTCAAAGTCGTACGAGGATAGGCTTAAGGAGTTAAAATTGACTACACTCGAGACTAGGAGGCTAAAGGGTGATCTAATCCAGGTTTTCAAAATTATGAATGGGTTCGATAACGTAAATAGAGATAGCTTTTTCGAAATATAATAGCACAATATAGTAGAACTAGAAATAACGGGTGTAAGCTGACAGGTAGAAGGTTCGAGACAGCAGTTGCCAAAAACTTTTGTACGCATAGAAGAGTAAATAGCTAGAATAGTTTGCCGTTAGAAGTAAGTAGTATAGCCGCAAAAGGTTAGAGTGCAGGAATGTTGCAAGTGATTACGTAATGTTGCAAAGGGGGTGGGGTGTTGCAAAAAAAGTAATAAAAAAATAAATAAATAAAAATAAAAAAAAAAATAAAAAAAAATAAAAAAAAAATAAAAAAAAAAAAATACCCCCCAAAGGGCCCTTTGTTGCCAACCGGGGTTGCAAGGGGCATGCAACTTGGAGGCGGAGTTCTCCCCCAAGCTATTCCCCCCAAAGGGCCAGAAAGGAGAGAAAGGAGGAGAGAAAGGAGGAGAGGTGTTCACCTGGCAGGAGCCAAGTGCATATTAAGACTTCAGCCGAGTAGGCGTTGTTTTATAGCCTCCTAATCAGCCAGTTGGCTTAGAAGGCGTAAATGGCTTGAGTTGCCAGATAGCGCCATGTATTCAATTTGTGCTATATATTTAATTCTAATCGAAGACTGAGTTGCCAGATACCATTGTATACATTATTATATACGCCTGATCAGCCAGTTGGCTTAGAAGACGTAAATGGCTTGAGTTGCCATGTTGCCAGATACCATTGTATACATTATTATAGACGCCTACTTTTTAGCATTGCCAGATACCATTGTATACATTTAGAATTCCGCTATGCGCCATGTATTCAGTTGCCAGATACCACTTTTTAGCATTATTATGGTGAGTTGTCTCACTAAACAATTAAAAGATTTCGTGCCATGTATTCAGTTGCCAGATACCACTTTTTAGCGATACCATTGTATACATTTAGAATTCCGCTATTAGGTTTAGAAGGCGTAACATGTTATAATTAGAATTAAGTAAAACAACATTGCATCATTCTTTTTATTATAAATATATAGAAAATAAATATACATTTCAATAATAATTGAGGAATATGCATATAATGAAAAAAAATATATACACACACACAATTATGGAGATGGAGATATATACAAATAAATATACATTTCAATAATAATAGGAATATGCATATAATCATAACAGTACAGGAGAAATATCACGCAAAATATATAATTACATTTCACTTTTTTTTCAAAATACTAAACTCGCACTTAATCGAGTTTACAATTACATCATTATTGCTCTGCATTACGCAGTATACGCGGTTTAATAATATTTCACCGCTTAAAGTATAGGGAAACCTGTATTCGATATGAAGGGCTTTCATATCGTTCAGTACTATTTTTGTTCCCACTTTACAACCGGTTGGTAAATCATCTTTAAATACGTCTAGAATACAATCAAAAGCACACACAAAGAGTTCATCGTTAGCTACATTATTAAACACAAGTTTATAAACACGCTTTTCCAATCGAGGGCTTATTTCTACCGACTCGAGCTTTTCAATCGTGAACTCACTCAACATAGCGGCAATTGAAATAATCTTCTAAATCGTTACGACAACTGCGCGTTATATAAAGAAATAGTTCTTCAGGTGAACGGTGTAGGTGAGCTCAGCCTTGTACCGATCAATTGCTTTGTACCAAAGTTCATGGTATTTCAAAGAGTCTAAACTTTTTAAATAAACGTCCAGCTCTAGACCATTCTCACCAGCCCTACACTCGGTAAACCCATCGAGCAGAGCGGTGTATGCGTATTCAAGTACTGTATCAAAATAAAGCATATCCGTAACACGCGCGTCTAATATAGGTTTCAGCTTGCGGAATCCGACGATTTCAAACATTCTGTCGAGGATGAAACGGTTTCGCGTAGGAACAAGAGCGTTATTATCAGAAGCATCCTTCCACATCAGCCGTATATCAATGCACGGCCGATCGTTATTTATACACAACGTACATACAACGGCGTATGAGGGTGCGTCACTAATCTGCTCTCTTCTTGTACCTACGTTAGCAGGTATTTTATAACGATCTTCACTCCACTTCTCAACTATCACGAAGATTCTATTCATCTCCTCGACACTTAAATAAACCCGTTTGTTTGTTTGTCTACATTCCGTTTCCAGTACATAGCTAACGGTACCGGATTTACGCCTGAACACGCGCAACGATTTCGTCACGGACACATCGTACGAGGCGTTGAGAATGCTGCTCAAAGGAAGTTCCATCGTATTCGAGGAGCGCACGTCCACTCGGCTCAAGCTCTGAGATAACTATGATCCGTGTGAGGCACGCAGGTAGGCAGGAACGGTTCGACGGGCGACTGACTCGATGATACGTGAATGGGCTTGTTCGTATGATCCGCGAGTCGTACCGAATTGTTGTACATATTTGTTTTTCCGGTACAAGAATTAATTTCATCACTACCAGCCTACGCACCAGACAGTTTACCTCAGGATAAGAACTAGGCACATTTTATGTTTTACTAAACATCTTCACACTCCGGCGCACTATTTGAGAGGAACATAAGCTATTTTTCCTTTCTGCCCATCAAACGATACTCGTCTCTAAATTCTGTTAAAAACTCACGCAGGGCACTAGCCACAACCTCATTACGAACCTCATCATGATATACGTTAATATAGTGATAAAAATACTTAAGATTGTCCATGATCACGAGATTCACATTTTCAGTCGTAGGGTATGAGTAATCGACATGGTGTAGCATGACGTAATACCGCTTGTCACACCACCCATCCGCAAGACTCATTATCCATACCTGCTGCTTCTCTTCTGCACGCGTTGTTTCTTTTACTTCACGGTGTATGTGAGACTTTATAAAGTTTAGCTCTGCAGTATACTTCAGCACATCGTCTGTGCAACGAAAGCCTTCAACGGTCTCACCAGAACATCCGTAGAGTATTTGTACATCTTGGAACTTCGCACAATCCAATGTGTTTTTAAAAGAGGCATAGGAGGGAGGAATAGGAAGTTTTTCGGTATCCACCACATCCTGGCACTTTGCTGAATACCATTTCATAAACGTTGTACAAGCAATATTAAAGGTAGCCATTTGAATAGACGTCTGATCTTTTCTTCTGATTACACGTCTGATCTCTCGGGCTTACTGCAGTCGACTGACCACGCAGGGACTCCCAGATAGTAGCATGACTCACGGTCTTACAGTGGGCGGAGCTTAGAACTTTCACCTGCGCACACACACACACACACACACACACAAAGGAGAAAGTGAAACGCTAATTGAAACATGATTTATTTAATAAACGAGATATTCAAGTTATATATATTTACAAATACGATTTAATAAACGAGATATTCAAGTTATATATATACTATATATTTACAAATACGATTTAATAAAAGAGATATTCAAGTTATATATATATATATTTACAAATACGTGTAATAAATCAATAAATACGATTATATACAAGACAAATACGTGTCAGTTAACAATAGAAGCATCAAGCGTTATGGTATCCAAAGGGTACGGTATCATAGGTACCAGGTGAATGGTAACGTTTCCTATAGGTGTTACGGCACACCTTCGTACCCCTAAGTTCCTTCACGCCCCCCAGCTTCTGTGCCCGAAAATTGTGGGTGCCTACAATTAGTTGGGGAGGTCGTTCGCCCTCATCATCGTCCAAACACACTAGATCCTTCAACGATTCAAAGTTAACAACCCGCCGATTCGCATGATTGAGCGTAATACCCTTTGCCTTCACGATATATTTCATTTCCTCCCCCACCCTGACCCGTACCCCATAAGTTTTAGGTCCTGTTGAGACAAAAGAGTCGGCGTATGCGTTGTCCCCATACTCATCCTTGATCTCATCAGAGAGCTCACCGAGGAACTCCCCAATAGCGGGCGTGTATTCACCCTCCCTCTCTGTGAATATCACGCTATCTGTATCGGCATACAATACTCTCCGCCCAAGAGATTGCAATAGACCCCAAAGTTTTATACAGGCGTAGGCTGTTATGAAGCTGGCCACAGGTATGTTTGTAACCCTTGAGGTATCTGTGGCCAATTCAGTGTTGTTGTACTTTATTATGTAAGTATTACCTACATTCAAGATCTCCATGACCTCTTTTTCGGGAGCATTGGCATAATCCCAGACATCACTTTAACTTTGTGCCAAATGAATGTTCCCTTTGCCGGTATTCTGCGCAAATTTTCCCCATATACTGTTTAGACACAACTTTGCACTAAAGCGCTTGCCAGGATTCTTTACAATTTGGACACGATCAAGTTGTATACCTTCGCGGTCGCGGTAACGTTGAATATAGGCAGACTTTTCATCTTCGGTATCAACTCCTCGCGGATACCCTGATGCCTCAACCTTATCCTTCAGAAAGGCGTTTATATATGATGTGAAAAGGTTGGGTAGCTTCTGAAACCTCCACACCTCATGTATCTTCAGTATTCTATAACCATGGCGTACGGCTAGGGCCAGCTCAGGTCTTGTATATACGCCTCTGATCTTACGCTGGTGGGGTGTATGGTTACAATCGCCGTTATCCTCTTCCGCGCACTTCACGCACAGGGGAAACATGAGCTTGTCGTCGATAACGACAGGTAAGATTGGCATCCATAAATTGCGTGGGGGGAGTACGTCTACGAAAGAGAGCCCAAAGTAACGATCATTCAAATTTCTTGAAAATTCATTGATGGAGGGCAGGTTAGGTCCCACCAGTTTCTCAGGAGCGCCCACGGCGTACGAATTGTTCTTCATCACGTATGGGTACAAAGAACAGAAATCGTAGTAATGGAGCTTCACACCCTCCGTAGGTGGAAAGTATAGTCTGAATGGATTTGTACGTCCTCCAAACAAGCTATCACCACATTTGAGAGGATCCAGCACCATTGAGCGCTTGATCGTGTTTATTTCCTCACGGTACACCTCGTCTGTCTCCATCCGTGCATCATATTCATGCTCCCACAAGACTTTGTGAGTGAACTGGGATCCTATAAGTTGATCGCGGGTGCGGGTCCGTGCAAGACAGTCGGCAGGAGATCTACCGTGGATATCTCCGGCGATTCCGCACTCAGGACGGGGGCATCCATGCCACCAGCAACCGTTAAAGGAGTACACAGTCTTCACACAAGTGACACGGTTTTCACTTAACCCATCAACCCAAAAAACACGTCCATTAATCTTAATGGGTACTTCACCCGTGTTGCGGGCGTGCTTTATGTATACACCTGTCTGTTGCTGTAGGTGTATGAGCCAGTAAATAGCCTTGTGTCCGTAACTGCGGGGGTTGTTTCGGTGAATAATGGCTAAGGTGTCTTTAGGCATGAAGTTATTCTTGAACACCGTAAAACATAATGATGCGATGGTGGTTGCGACTTGCAGCGGATCGCATTTGAAACGGGCTATGTACATCCTTCTAAAGGCCTGGAAACATACTCTAAGCACGCGCACATCATTCACGCAAAACGCTCACATTCATCAGCTATATTATAAGGGTTACTTTCATTAAAACTGTTGTAGTATCGATCAAAGTCTTCACGTTCATCCATACAGTCAAAATAATGTTTGGGTGGTGGTGCGCCTACGTAGTTTAAAGTCTCGCTGGTGAGGAAAGTGTAAGGGAAGTATCCTTTGGAAACTTCAGCTGCTACTCCCATCACCTTGGGTAGCTTTGCTAATTTACAACGTGTGAATAATAAAGTGTCTTTAAATTGTACATTGCCTCTTATTTGCATCTGTATTAATTTGTTGCCTCTTTTCAATGGATCACCTGTAAATATCTCAGAGGATTCGTGTTCAAGCAACTCCTTATAAAGGAACTGCGTGTCAAACTTTGCCCCGTTATGGGCGAGAATATACACAGTCATTTTTTTGAACTTGTCGGCTAACTTGACAATATAGGACAAATAGTTTCACAGGACTATCGCGGACATTCGTTTTAAAAACGTTTGTCCGTTTACCGCATTTGGGGCACTCGTTACATTCGATACCCATACACTCATCACAGATGGTCTGGCTCACAAGTAAATGTGGAATTACCTCTTTGGTTTCAGCGTTCGTATATGTTTCTACCTCGTAGTATACAGTTATACAAGGGTTATTTTTAGGCTTAGCATCTTTCATATAACATACATGCTTTACTCATTCCGCCTTATATTCCTCCTGGCATGTAGGACAGTGAAATTACGTCACAACTTTGCTTAAATTTTCCCAATTATCCATTGTGTGAAACATACCACATTCACAGATTCTCATTTTCCTGCACGTGCCAATTGATTTATGGAAATCAAAGCAGCTATTATTGAAAAATGTGCGTCTACACACATCACAGTCTCTCTTCTCAGCGTCAACTACACGGCTTTCACATTTGGTGCTTTTACACTGCTCACATACCATGTGACATTCTTTACAATGTCTCACAATATCATCCGCAAACTCGAGTCACCCCTTACACAAATCATGATGTCTCCCATATTTTCGACTTTTGTCATAACTCGCGTAAAGCCACCTTATATTACGGATGGGGAGATACGTTGTCCCTGACAATCCTAAAATAAGTAGGGTCTTGTACGATCTCTCACACAGCTTTTAAAAACATACACAGTCCTACGACGATCATCCAGCCCAAATACAACTATACGGACATTCTTTCCTGTTCTACCCTTCTCAACTCTTCAGGACCCATATTACAGTCAAATTCAAGTTCACAGTCTAAGCTAGTTTACGGGCACGCTCCACGACCGTAGGCAACCAAATTTCTGGGGCCTGTGTATTTTGTACAGTAAACATACGTGCTAAGAGTACTGCTATAAAGCCGCAACCACGATCGACGTTTATATGCTTTCGGTAAATAGTCGGAGAATTGAAGTTAAGAGTATACGGTATGGCACTATGACCCGCAACACGGAATACACGATCAATATTTACCGTGAAGTTGTCCATATTAAAGGCTATACTACTTTGGGCGGCTTGCATTATACGTCCTAATATATATCCTACATCTTCAGCCGCCAAACGTCTAAATGGCACAATCACCCAATAATCGTCTACATCACCGTCATCTGACGCGAATCCAAAGGACAGACTCGTCCTGACTTCACGCTCGTCGCGATTCTGAAGAGCAAACTCTACAATACGCTGTACAACCCGGCGTAGCCCGCGCTCAATTCCATTGCTATACATGGCTCTAGGGTCGACCCTGACTCTATACCGATTTCTTGTCAAGGCTGGGGTGGGGGCTGCGGAGCGCACCAACTCGAACGTTATAACATCCTCAACAGAACGGGGGGCATCTTTGGCGGATGAATTAGGGGATATATTAGCGGAAGGTGCTGCTGGGGGGCCTGTTGCGTAGGAGGTTGAGGGTTGGGGATCTATTATTGTAGACTTAACAGAACGGGGGGCAACTGTGGCGGATGAATAAGGGGATATATTAGCGGGAGGTGCTGCTGGGGGGGTTGTTGCGTAAGAGGTTGAGGGTTGGGGATCTATTACCGCTGCAACAGGCGCATATTTCGGTCGCTTTATACCTGACGTGGGGTTCTCATACCTCCGCTTTGGACGTGCTACCGGTATCGCTGGTGAGGGTTCGATGGCAGGGGAGGAGATCACAACTACACTGTCGTCGAGGTCATCCGTAATGTCAATGATGGGGTGCTCTACCTCATCGTCATTGACGGTTCTGTGGAGAAGAAAGCAAAATATAAGGAACAGCACTCAAATTGTAATATTTTGTAAATGACCACTTAGGAGTGTGACGTGTTAGAAATGGACTCTGTAGAAAAATTCAGATTCACGAGCCCATCCACATGTATTATATCTGGACCTACAGGATGTGGTAAAACTGTGTTTATGCTTAAAATCATTAAAGAAAAGGGAGAGATGTTCTCGAAATTTGTGCATAAAGTTATATGGTGCTATTCGACTTATCAATCAGTGTTCAACGAGTACCAAGATGATATTTTGTTCCACAAAGGCGTATATGACGTTAATTCGTTAAAGGGAAACGAACATACAATCATTGTAATTGACGATCTCATGTTGGAGATGGATAAAACGTTTGCCGAGACATTTACAGGATTCTCCCACCATCTTAACATAAGCGTGTTCTTCATCAATCAGAATCTATTTTTCAAAAATAGATACATGCGCGATGTGTCGTTAAATACGCAATATCTAGTCTTATTCGCGCAACGTAGAGATGTATCACAAATTGGGGTATTAGCCAATCAAATGTTCCCGAATCAGCGTAAGGAGTTTTTGGAAGTTTATAAAGAAGCTACAAGCACGCGTTACGGATATTTGCTTTGCGACCTTCATCCGCGAAACACGTTTAGAGTGCTTCTGCGAACGAATATATTTCCAAACGAGCCTGAAACGGCGTATATTCCAGAATGACAAAGAGACTAAAGAAATACCGTGAATTAATAAAAATCTATCGACTGCCCCGGGCAATGGGGCAGATGTTTATTAAAAATATCGACGCCGACTTTTTAAAATGCATCTGTGAAATCTGTCTTAACGTTATAAATTGCAATGTTATAAACTACAAGAACATAATACGTGCACTCGCTCGTAAAAGTCAAACTGTAGCGAAGAAAAAACGAATTATTGTACAAACAGGAGGGTCATTTCTCCCCATCTTATTTTCAGTTTTGGGTCCTTTACTGACTAGATTAATATAATGAAGAAAGTGGTAGTGATTCCCCACGAGGTGTACGCTTCACTACAAAGGAATCCAGACACGGATCTAGATCCCTGTAAAAGCAGACTTAAAAGAATGGAAAGCGAATTGCTAGCCCTATTAAACAGTGAAAAAACACCTGATGAGAAAAGAATCTTATACCAAGAAGCTCTGCAGAAATTTCTTCACGAGTACGAAAATTATAAGAGCTCTACAGAGATTCATGTGCTTATTAGGCACAGCACGGGGGACGATGGACATGGCGACATAGGATCTGTGCCCGACGATACAGCTGACCAACCAAAAAGATTAGCCACACAACATATCGAACATGTATTAAAAAGCACCCTCCCACATACATTGATGAGTAAAGGCTTAAGTCTTTATAATCTATTGAATGAGGATCCAGCCATACAATGGACCGATACAGGCGAGATCATTGTGGAAGGATCAAAGGTACAGGGAACGAATATCGTAGACATTGTCCATGATCTGGTGAGAAAGTGGGATAGGCCCTCACCATCAGGATGGAAGCATATTAAAGCAAGACTACAACAAATAAATGTCCCTAAAACGTTGATAGGAAATCTGAACAGGTTAAAAGACTTGGAACATGCAACGCATGTGACACAATTGAAGGCGCCGTCACCCCCGGCGGTAACACCTTTGAAGAGGAGCAAGAAGAGGTTAAACCAACCCTACCCACGTGCCTCTAAAATACGCAAATGGCTAACGTATTAACTAAACGCTATTATGACATTTCTAACCCATCCTCTTACGACGGCGTAGATAGACTGTACAGAAGTGTTTACGGAGTAGGAAAAAAAGATGTTGAAAGATTTTTGCGAGAGCAGGACGCTTATACGCTTCATAAGCCAGTGAGAAAAAGGTTTAAAACAGCCAAGACAACGGCTTCCTCGATTGATTCTATTTGGCAAGCAGATTTAACAGACATGCAAAGATATTCTGTGTATAACGATGGTTACCGCTACATTCTATTCATAATAGACGTATTCTCTAGATATCTGTGGCTAGTTCCTCTGAAAAATAAATCACCTGAAAGTTGCTAAAGCCACCAAAACGCTAATGTTAAAAGAAAACAGGGTTCCTGGCTATTTTTGTACGGATATGGGGAAGGAATTTATAGGCCGTGCTTTTCAGAACATGTTGACAGAGTTAATATCAGCTATTACACAACCAATTCTATACATAAGGCTTCTTTAGCTGAAAGAGTTCAGCGCACCATAAAGGAACGCATGCACCGTTATTTTACACATAAAAACACATACAGATTTCTAGACATTCTGGAATCATTGGCTTCATCCTACAACCGCTCACACCATCGCACGATTGGGACAACACCTAACGAAGTTTTAGAAAGAGGTACGCTCCAGAGAAGAGATGGATCACCACCACCACCACCACACTCGGCGCGCTTCAAAATCAATGATTATGTAAGGCTGTCGCGTTCGGGGAATAAATTCGCAAAGGGTTTTGAGCAAGGATGGACACGCGAGATTTTTAAAGTTAGGAGTATGAGACCTAAAGGTGAGATAATGATGTATTACATTGAAGATTTGAATGGGGAAGAAATCTCAGGAGGCTTTTACCGCGAGGAAGTGCAGAAAGTTGCGTTTAATTTAGGAAAAAATGTGTTTAAAATTGAGAAAATTTTAGGAAGCAAAGGTTCAGGAAAGAGAAAAATGTACCTGGTGAAATGGCTAGGATACCCAGAAAGCTTCAACACCTATATAAAAGCTGATGCAATAATGAAGCTTAAATAGTATGCAACATGGCTCCTAACCATTTCTACGTCACACTCCCGTCCTCCTCGTCCCTGTCTGTACACCCTAACAACACACTAGCCAACTTTGTAACAGAACTCCACAAGCACATTGAATTGGGTCGTGATCCGTATGAGGTGGGGATATGCGAAATTCAGCTGGACACCATCTTTTTAAATATTGAACATAAAGAACCCGTTTTTACGATTCTTAGAGACATTGACGAGTGTGAAAAAGCTGGGGTAGCTATGGATGAAACTATGCGTATCGCTCGGACTAAGATTGCACGGTATTACAGTACAGAAGTAAGACTAGGACCGGGTCAATATGGTTCGGCCGAGGATGTTGTGAGAGGCTTAAACGTAAGTTTAAGAAACTCAAACCTTACGAATGATTTAGTATACGAAATCGCAAACAACCCTGCACATACACTAATCCTAAAATCAAAGACTAACAGACGTATTGAAGACCATAGAAAGTTCCAAATTCTAGCCAATGGCCGATATAGCGCAGCCTTCCAAAGAGACACATTTCACGAGACACAGCATGACTTGTCCAGATTAATGTATCAATTGAAGATGGAGAAATTGGCTGAAAGGTCCCCAGACATGTGCTATATTTACAGTAATATAGTGGAGCACCAGTTTGTTGGGGATACCCAGGCACGCCTGCTGCGCATTGCTCACATCCTCAACCATAGAGGAAGGAGTTTGAGTATTACATATGACAGACCCCATTATGTGAATGTCGCAACTAATTTAATAACCAATATCTCAATATATATATAAGAACGATTGAGGGTGAAAACTTCCCATTTGGTAACGGGAGCTTAACAGTGAAGCTACACTTTCGACGCACTGAGTTATAATGGATAGAAAGCCTTTCACCGTCTATCGAGGGGTGAGATACCAGCGCGGTAGTGGACTTGGATCCATTTTTTCATCCATACTACGTACGGCTGTTCCTTTGCTGAAGAGGGGTGCCAGATATCTTGGAAGGAAAGCGCTACAATCAGGCCTTAACACTGCAGAAGACATATTGGCCGGGGCTAAACCTAAAGAAGCTCTAAAAAAACATTTAAAGCGTACACGGGACGAAATCATCAAAGATGCAAAGAGAAAAATGCGTGGTGGCGGAAAGAAGAAGAGGGCTCCCCGGAAGAAGAAGGGGTCACGTGGTATTAAACGTCAAAGGATATCAAAAAAGAAGTGCTGTAAGCGAATGAAACCTATGGTTGACCACTTTTTTGACTGATATAAGCTAAGGACATTGATCTCATGAATCATAGTTTGTTTACCACTTGTCGAGAGAGGAATCACTATTTCGCCATGGCACGCTTCATCCACCCATGTAGTTCACAATGCTGTAAATCGGAGCTGTCCCTTTTTGAGCTGCCTCCAACCCAAGTTTCTATTCAGCACAGTGGCTTTATTACAATTAACCCTTTAAACACAATTAGTTCCCCGAGTGCACCTATAGAATTCGTGATACCCAGCTCAGGCCCTTACTTTTTTGATCCAAGCTGTGTGCACATGTACGCTAAGCTACGTATAGCCCATTCTGATGGAACGGTCTGCGATGACAAATATGCTGTATAACCTGAAACAAACTTTCTGCACTCCATATTCAACCAGTGTGACGTATATTTAAATCAGACCAACATATCGGCAGGCACGGGGTACTATCATCTACGAGCCTCTCTGGAAAATGTCCACAACTTTTCCAAAGAAGCGAAGGCTACCTTTTTAAGTGCAGAGGGATATTATCAAACTAAAGATGAAAATAGTATAAAGGACAAATTTAAAAATTCTATATACGAGTGTTTTGGACGTCTGCACACAGATTTCACTTTCCAGGAGAAGTTGCTTGTCAACGGGGTGGATATGAAAATAAAGCTCACCCGCACGAGTCCTGAGATCTGCTTAAATCTGGATGCTGATCAAGAAGAGGGAGCAAACCCCGTTGTGGTTCACATTATGGACACATACCTCCGCGTACGGCGAGTGAAATTAAGTTCACCAAAACAACTAGAAATTGAGAAAAATTTACTAAACGCTACACTGAAATATCCTATTAACAGAGTACAAATCAAACTATATACGGTGCCTGCAGGGTTGGCGTTGAAGCAGGTAGAAAACATCGTCCTGGGAAATCTTCCTAAAAGGATATTAATCGGAATACAGGACCATGCTTCGGTGAATGGAAAATATAAAGAGAGTGCCTTTAAATTCGAGAATTTCGGACTTAACACGTTGGCTCCCACACGACCCACTGGAGGGTCGTGTTGGTATGTATGCAAGAACCACACGACCCTCCGGTTTGTCGTCTCATTATTTCTTTTCAATGAGCCTTTTGAGAGCTGGGACGCTACGATTGCTTAAGTATGTGATTATGGTACACTAGAACAACATTTTTTTTCTATATTTTATAAAAAAAATTTCGTTTTTCTTTTGATTTTCACATTTTTTTTCTATATTTTATAATTTTTTTTTCGTTTTTCTTTTGATTTTCACATTTATAAATTTTTATGCCGTATTTATGTGCTTTCCCAGGATTGTATTGACGAAAAACTAACCGTCCACGCCATGGCACCATTGTTTCGTCAACAGCAATGTATTCACCCGGAGTATTAGCAGAAGTGAAATTTTTTTCAAGGATTTCTAGAACGTTCCTAATTTTCAGTAAGCGGTCTGTTCCAGCGGTTTGGTTATCTGCAAAGTGCACAAATCGCAACAGTGCCTGAAACCTGTTTCGGGACATTATTTGAGGTATATAAGAATTTTTGAAGAAGGGATCTTTTTGCCAATAATTTGATATCTTTGGATATTTTATAACTCCCATGTACATAATGATGCCCAAGAACTTCTTTATTTCATCACAGTTGGTGTCTGTCCATTTAGTTAGCCTAGTATTTCCAGCAGTCGTATTTTGGTGATAATTGCGATTTGTTTCCTCAACTATCAGTTCAAGTATTTCATCAGTTACCATAAGTTTATATGCATCATAAGGAGTGACAACAGTAGCTGACCCCAAACCTGGATCGATAAATGGAAAAGTGTGTTGCAGGGAACCATCCACTGGGTGCCACCCATTCCCTGAAGTATCATCTTGATTATTATTTGCATTTTCAGTGTCACTTTCAGAATCCGATTCAACTTCTGCTTCAGAAATCTCTGTATCGGTGCTATAAGTACCAGAAGGATCATAAAGAGAATCTTCTGAAGACAAATCACATTGGAGATTATCATCTTCATCTTCACTGCTGGAACTATCTACAACTGTTTTTGTTTTCTTAGAAGTATAAAATAGATTTACTGGCACTTTGCTTGGATTAGCACTCATTATGGTGTTTGCTATTTTTATTTAGATTTAGAATATTGCTAATTTATATTTAGTTTTGCTAATTTAGTATTATGCTAATTTACTAATTTAGTATTGCTAATTTATATTTTATTGCTAATTTGCATTTATATTTAGAATATTGCTAATTATTTTATAAGCATTATCAAAAGAAACCTGAAAAGAAAGAAACAAGAGTTAATATGAATGTAATAGTTATATCTCTAAAATTTTAAAAACGTCCCACGGGTGGGTCGTGTGGGACTCTAGGTTGTAATATGTAATATTACCCACAAGTGGGTCGTGGGTCAAAAACACTATCTATGTGATCCTTGCCTCACATATGATATAGTGTAAAAATATTATGGCGCTCATATCAAAATTAATTAAGATATCGTATTGGGACCCTAAGACAAAACGAGAAATGAGGCTCGGGAGCCAACGTGTTAAAAATATAACTCTATATGTTAATGGCATTGCTTTGGGTGGAACATTGGATACGGACTATTCATCAGACGCTGTGTTACCTCTTTGCGCGAGAGCCTATAGTAATCTAACCCATATTACAGGTGATTGTGATGAGCTTGGTAATGGGGTAACGCAGAAAGAATTCATTGATCAATTTAACCTTTATCCGTTTGACATTACACCTGACTTATCTGCTAGCGTAAATACGCATTTAAGCCCACAACAGAGCGGAAACATCTCAGTGAGGTTGGAATTCACCAAGCCTATAGACGCGCCTATTAGTGTACTAATATATCTCGAGTCGCAAGCCCTAATAGAAGTAGATAGATTTAGGAGCGTTATCACTGACTTTTAAAATGAATGCTAATACACTTCAGAGAGTAATGAATAGTGAACGAGTCACACGTTCCAAATTTATCGGCGTGTTTGCGAAGAATGAAACATTGAGTTTGCCAAGTACGCGAGAATGCGGTAGTCTTATTGTGAACACAGATGTCATCGGTAATGAAGGGATTCATTGGATTGCAGTCTATTTTAAAAATAGACACCGCCTGTACTATTTTGATTCACTCGGTACTCAACCCTGGAGTGACCCTGTTATTGTAAAATTTCTCGCTCAGTTACATATTCCCGAAGTTGTATGGAACCCGTTTCGTATACAAGGATATTTTAGTAATACTTGTGGAATGTACTGCATTTCATTTCTCATGCATATGTCACGTGATAAAGAATTTATAAATTTTTAAAATTTATTCGACCCGTGTCACACTCGCCGAAACGATGAAATGGTATGCAGACAGATAAAAATCCGTTTTCCAATTGTACGTACTCGTTGTATAGTATAATGTTTTTGTTCGTATATTTGTAACGGTATATTCTGTAGTTGGTTATTGTACTGATTTCTTTCATTTAATAAATTTATGAAAATATATTGTCTTCTTACCCCAAAAAGATCGAAAAACACTTACATTATTTCGGTGTGACATTGCTGACTGATCAGTATTTCCTCCGTATTTATGACACGAGATTCTTCAAACGATTGTATAACACGTGTCAAATCCTCATCGGACCTTAAAGGAATAATGTTCATTCTTTTAAAACATACAGAGTATACAGGCAGATCCCCATTATGTGAAGATATCTTTGGTTCATTTAAGAGGAATAACATTGATTGCCATAAAAAAATTCGATTTTAGCATAATGGCGATAAGAGGTAAATCCAAATAACATTGATTGCCATAAAAAATTTCGATTTTAGCATAATGGCGATAAGAGGTAAAACCAAATAACATTGATTGCCATAAAAAAAATCGATTTTTGGTGAGTATCTAAATGAAGTATTTGACGAGATAGTACAACCCTCCATATATATATATATATATAAAATCGAATTATAGACACTTACATTTCTATGGTAGTCCCTTGCGTCGGATTGTAAGGAGCGTCACTGCAAGTATCTTCAACGGTTTGCGTTGGAAATAATTCATCACGGTCAATCGCGTTAAAAAGATTAATTGCAGTCAATGCTGCAGTGTCACTTTCTTCAAACAATTCCGGGGAGACGTACAGGTCCATGGTGGAGGATGTGTGACATTGCTGACTGATCAGTATATCCTCCGTATTCATGACACGAGATTCTTCAAAAGATTGTATAACACGTGTCAAATCCTCATCGGACCTTAAAGGAATAATGTTCATTCTTTTAAAATATATACAGAGTATTCAGACAGATCCCCATTATGTGAAGATATCTTTGGTTCATTTAAGAGGAATAACATTGATTACC
Organism: Bathynomus jamesi; assembly: GCA_023014485.1. Classification (NCBI taxonomy): domain Eukaryota; kingdom Metazoa; phylum Arthropoda; class Malacostraca; order Isopoda; family Cirolanidae; genus Bathynomus; species Bathynomus jamesi. The sequence goes on from JAJOZX010001973.1 coordinate 689,411, forward strand.
ATAAAAAATCTCGATTTTAGCATAATGGGGATAAGAGGTAAAACCAAATAACATTGATTGCCATAAAAAAAATTTCGATTTTTGGCGAGTATCTAAATGAAGTATTTGACGAGATACTACAACCCTCTATATATATATATATAAATCGAATTATAGTCACTTACATTTATATGGTAGTCCCTTGCGTCGGATTGTAAGGAGCGTCACTGCAAATATCTTCAACGGTTTGCGTTAGAAATAATTCATCACGGTCAATCGCGTTAAAAAGATTAATTGCCGTTAATGCTGCAGTGTCACTTTCTTCATACAAATCCGGGGAGACGTACAGGTCCATGGTGGAGGGAATGATTATTCACTGACGCGAAAATAGCTACTGTTACTCCCAACTGAAAAATATCCCCTTTTATATGCACAATCGCCAAGCTCCGCCCCAAAAGACCAGATGTTCGTAGTGATTGGCTGCCGATGTAGCTGGGTGGAGCTATGACGTGTACCAATCCGCTATAACGGGGACGGACGACTAATGACATCTTTATATTTTCTCAAAGAAATATATCCTAATTATATTTTTAAAAAAGCATTCGGTTTCCACATTAAACTGTGGGTCTGAGGTGGAGTGAAAACTTTACCCGTTGTTACAATTCGAGCTAGTTGTTATTATTACTAAAGAGAAAATCATGCATGCTTTTCGGTCATACTACTGTCTCGGATCAAATGATCCTGTTATTTTAAATCCGGTTCAATAATCCTGTTATGTTGAAATGTGGAAGAGTAAGCAACGAATCCCTGACGAGATGTATTTCGATCCACAGAACAGCTGTTCACTGAAGGCTGCATGTTCCACATTTTATAATAAAGAAATTGTAAATATATCCTAATTATATTTTTAAAAGAGCGTTCGGTTTCCACATTAAACTGTGGGTCTGAGGTGGAGTGAAAACTTTACCCGTTGTTACAATTCGAGCTAGTTGTTATTATTACTAAAGAGAAAATCATGCATGCTTTTCGGTCATACTACTGTCTCGGATCAAATGATCCTGTTATTTTAAATACGGTTCAATAATCCTGTTATGTTGAAATGTGGAAGAGTAAGAAACGACTCCCTGACGAGATGTATTTCGATCCACAGAACAGCTGTTCACTGAAAGCTGCATGTTCCACATTTTATAATAAAGAAATTATAAATATATCCTAATTATATTTTTAAAAGAGCATTCGGTTTCCGCTCGGTCATACTACTGCCTCGAATCAAATGATCCTGTTATTTTAAATCCGGTTCAATAATCCTGTTATGCTGAAATGTGGAAGAGTAAGCAACGAATCCCTGACGAGATGTATTTCGATCCACAGAACAGTTGTTCACTGAAGGCTGCATGTTCCACATTTTATAATAAAGAAATTGTAAATATATCCTAATTATACTTTTAAAAGAGCGTTCGATTTCCACATTAAACTGTGGGTCTGAGGTGGAGTGAAAACTTTACCCGTTGTTACAATTCGAGCTAGTTGTTATTATTACTAAAGAGAAAATCATGCATGCTTTTCGGTCATACTACTGCCTCGGATCAAATGATCCTGTTATTTTAAATCCGGTTCAATAATCCTGTTATGTTGAAATGTGGAAGAGTAAGCAACGACTCCCTGACGAGATGTATTTCGATCCACAGAACAGCTGTTCACTGAAGGCTGCATGTTCCACATTTTATAATAAAGAAATTGTAAATATATCCTAATTATATTTTTAAAAGAGCATTCGGTTTCCACGTTAAACTGTGGGTCTAAGGTGGAGTGAAAACCTGAACCGTTGTCACTCTTCGAGCTAGTCGTTATTATTATTATTAAAGAGAAAATCACGCATGCTTTTCGGTCATACTACTGCCTCGGATCAAATGAACCTGTTATTTTAAATCCGGTTCAATAATCCTGTTATGTTGAAATGTGGAAGAGTAAGCAACGACCCTCCATATATATATATATATATATATATAAAAATCGAATTATAGACACTTGCAGAAATCCTTTCCTCGTGAAAGGAAAAACAATGCTTAATGCTTAACTTCTTATGTTGAATAAATAACCACTCACTCGTGAAAGTTCCTCTAATTATATTTTTAAAAGAGCGTTCGGTTTCCACATTAAACTGTGGGTCTAAGTTACGCGTAAATATAAAATATTTTCATTGTAGAAATAATAATAATGATAATAAGAAACGGAGTGAGCGGTGTTTTTTGCTCGAATAGTTTGAAGAAGGATTAACCCTCGTCCAAAAAGGTCTCTAGGGAGACGATTCGAATTGACCTAGTTTCTGCCTTTCCTCGTGGGCGTGTGTGTGTGTGTGTGTGTGTGCGCGAGTTGTTTATTCGTTTTATATATATATATATATATATATATATATCCACAGATGGGTTTGGGGAATGACAATCGTGTGTTTTGATTTTTCCGTAAATTTTCTTTTCATTTGGAGTGAAGGGAGACTTATCAAGAGCGGACTGGAAGGAAGGTCTCTCAACCAGCAGGTGTTCTTCGAAAATATAAAGATGTCATTAGTCGTCCGCCCCGTTATAGCGGATTGTGTTTTGGCTAATTTCAACTTTAAATGAATCTTCCAATTGATTAACTATATAAATATATTGTGGTATTTTATATGGTTGAATCTTCCAATTGATTAACTATATAAATATATTGTGGTATTTTATATGGTTGAATCTTCCAATTGATTGACTATATAAATATATTGTGGTATTTTATATGGTTTGTGAGCACGAGTGATTCATTAGTTTATTATATATACAAGTACAGATGGGTGGGGGGATTTGGGGGAATGAGGAGCGTGTGTTTCGAATTGTTTCGTAAATTTTCATTTCGTTTCGTTATTCGTGACTTAAATATTTATAACAAAAATTAAGTGCGTAAAAATTATTTATTTAATAAACAGAATTTAATTGGATTCATCGATTAACTACCGTCATATAAATATATATTGTGGTACACTATTTAAATGGATGATTAATATATGGTTTTTGCTATCTGGAATACATGGCGCTATCTGGCAACTCAGCAACTGAATATATGGCGCTATCTGGCAACATGGCTGATTAGAGGTTTATAAAAGACCGAGAAGCTGATGCCGGAATCATTCAAGCTCGGCTCCCAGTCGAGCAAGGACCTCTGGTCCTTCTCTTTCTGGCCCTTTGGGAAAACCCCTTAGAGGCCTCTTAGGTTAGGTAAACGAAAATAGCTTGGGGGAGAACTCCGCCTCCAAGTTGCATGCCTTGCAATCAAAGGCAACTACTCTCTCTTTCTCTCTCTCTCTCTCTCTCTCTCCTTCAGGTGTACCCCTCCCCCCCTTGGCTCAGCCAACTGACTGATTCAGCCAACTGGCTGATTAGGAGCCTATAAAACAACGCCTACTCGGCTGACGTCTTAATATGCACTTGGCTCCTGCCAGGTGAACACCTCTCCTCCTTTCTCTCCTTTCTGGCCCTTTGGGGGGAATAGCTTGGGGAGAACTCCGCCTCCAAGTTACATGCCCCTTGCAACCCCGGTTGGCAACAAAGGGCCCTTTGGGTTTTTTGCAACACCCCCACCCCCTTTGCAACACCCCCTTTGCAACATTACTTAATCACTTGCAACATTCCTGCACTCTAACCTTTTGCGGCTATACTACTGAAGTAATTAGTTCACGTCTATAAACATGTTTAAAAATCGATTAGACGTATATGTTGATAGATTAGGTATAGTTTAAGGTAGTAAAATTAAGGCTTTTGTGGTTCGGAACCCACATAAAATTGTAGGTCCCCTCCGCTACCACGGAGGTCATGCGCAATACACAATACAAACACAGTTAGGTAGACCAGTCATGAGTGGATCCTAGGGTCTTTGTTGGTCTGAAACTATATATATATATATATATATATATATATATATATATATATATATATAGAGTCATGCGGGTTGCTTCTACAAAGCTTCAATTTAATATTTAGGAGAAATCCAATGACAAGGAGGAATGTAAATGCCATGAAAAGTCTTCTTTAATGCGCAACGTTTCGAGCAATACGCTCATCATCAGGCTAGATAATAACAATATGAAATTAGAATCAATAAATAAATGAGAACAAGACAAAATAATTTCTATAAAACCTTTTCATTAAAAGCAAATTTTAAAAAGACTAAAAGAAGAGGGTTAAATTCAAAGTTATAAAAATTTACATATAAAATTACAAGAAATTTAAAAACATATTTTTAAATTACATATAGTAAATTTGAAATTAGTACAATGGAATAATTAACACTACGAACCTTTCAATGCTGGTTCCGAGGCACGAGTAATTTAAAACAAAACAAAACAGGAAACAAACTATGGGTTGGGCGGTTGGAGAGTTATAAGTTGGGGAGGGGGGATTATAAAAAATTGGGGAGGGAGGGGGTAAGGGAGTTGGGGAGGGGGGATTATAAAAAATTTAGAGGGACAGCTGAGGAATCCACGTTTAGAGAAGGGGTCAATGTTTTAATATAAAGAGATTCCAAAATTCTAAGTGAGTTAGGACAAGAATTACAACCGAGAATTTTAAAATTATCTAAAGTGACATCAGTTTTACATTTAATACTGTGTTCCCGAATACTAGAGGCTTCTTTTTTATTTAAAATTTTACCTGTTCGGCAACTTATTCCCATATGCGAATAAAATCTAGCCCTGAGGGAGCGCATGGTGCTGCCAATATAAGTACCAAGGAGACACCTTGGTTAGGTAAATAAATATACAACACCGCTACGCAACGAATCAGGAGTTCGATCCTTCGCTGAGAAAAAGCTACCTAAAGACATTTTATTAATAAATATAATGCGAAAATCAGTGTGATAAAAAAAATTTCTTAACAACTTTGTAAATTTAAGTTTAAATTCTTTATTCATGGGACCCATTTCAGGTACCAAGAAGTATTTTATATCTTTGGGCACTGAAATACATGGAAGTTGAGGGCTATAAACATTATTTAAGAAAGATCTTATTAGTTTATCTACATATTGAACAGGAAAACTATTATTGGTAAAATATGATCTTAAATTATTAAATTCATCATTAAGTAAGGTAAAACTAGAAGTCAAATTATATCCTCTGAACAAGAGAGTTTTAATACACATCTTATAGTTAAAATCAGTAAAACTAAAGAAATTCATGCCCAAACCAGTAAAAGTGGGTTTCCTGTAAACTGATGTAGTAATAGAATCACCTTTTTTCGAAATTAAAAGATCTAAAAAGGGAAGGGAGCCATTTTTCTCAGTTTCCATTGTATAAGTTATATTGGGGGTGCAGAGAATTTAAGAAGTTAAAAAATTGTTGCGCTTGTACAGCATTATCAAAAACAGCTATCGAGTCATCAACGAAGCGTCGATAGAAAATTGGTTTACAATGGGTGGGAGATTGTCTAAAAATTACACTTTCTAAATGAGTCATAAAAAAATCAGCTGATAAGGGTCCGACGGGTGATCCCATCCCAACACCATCAATTTGTTGGTAAACCTTATTATTGAAAGTAAAATAACATTGCTTAAAAACCAATTCTGTCTAAACACAGTATCAAATGTAAAACTGATGTCACTTTAGATAATTTTAAAATTCTCGGTTGTAATTCTTGTCCTAACTCACTTAGAATTTTGGAATCTCTTTATCTTAAAACATTGACCCCTTCTCTAAACGTGGATTCCTCAGCTGTCCCTCTAAATTTTGTATAATCCCCCCTCCCCAACTCCCTTACCCCCCCCTCCCCAATTTTTTTATAATCCCCCCTCCCCAACTTATAACTCTCCAACCGCCCAACCCATAGTTTGTTTCCTGTTTTGTTTTGTTTTAAATTACTCGTGCCTCGGAACCAGCATTGAAAGGTTCGTAGTGTTAATTATTCCATTGTACTAATTTCAAATTTACTATATGTAATTTAAAAATATCTTTTTAAATTTCTTGTAATTTTATATGTAAATTTTATAACTTTGAATTTAACCCTCTTCTTTTAGTCTTTTTAAAATTTGCTTTTAATGAAAAGGTTTTATAGAAATTATTTTGTCTTGTTCTCATTTATTTATTGATTCTAATTTCATATTGTTATTATCTAGCCTGATGATGAGCGTATTGCTCGAAACGTTGCGCATTAAAGAAGACTTTTCATGGCATTTACATTCCTCCTTGTCATTGGATTTCTCCTAAATATTAAATTGAAGCTTTGTAGAAGCAACCCGCATGACTATATATACTCAAGGTATGGACAAGATGGCCTTAGGGCTTATCGCCATGTTTGGAAGACTTCACGAAAGCTTCTCAAGTCAAAACTCGATTGTTATTTTCTTGAAATGTGTCGTACCTGCAGGGTTTTCCCGAAATTCGTTTACTTCAAACTTTATCGTGACAATCTATATGACTCTGAATTTTATCAATCTTCCCTGGAATATTTATTAAATAATGAAATTAATTATAAAATTAAAATTTCAGACTCGCATAATAAGTCGCTTGAGCATCATATAATTACTCTTAAAATACCCTTTCGTTGTTGGATTATTTATAATAATTTCTCTTGTACAACGTGATCTTGAAAAGTTTCATTCTACCATTTCTGAAACTCATGAACGTAAGTTAAAGGCCCTGGGCCTGAATTCACCTAATTTTTCAATTCTGATAAAGTAATTTCGAATTTTTCTAGTTACACCCTCTCCCCTCGAGAAAAGTTTTTACTCTCACTTGGCTTGCAATTTAAGCTTCCGTTATTTCAAATATATAAGCCTTCGTTTTTTTTTTACTTTGAAAAAATTTTTAATGGCTTGAAAAATGTTCCCCATGTTGGTGATTTTAATAATTTTAAATGTCAGTTTGCTAATTTAACTCATGAATTTTTTCACAAACTTAGAAACCTTAAATTTAAATCTTTCATATTTAAGAAGAGTGACTTGCAGGTTATTAAGAATTTGGCAAAGAACCAGGAGATTGTTGTGACTAGACCGGACAAGGGCAACGGAGTTGTTATTTTGAATAAATCTGATTACATAAATAAAACTAATGAAATCCTAAGTGATGTTAGCAAATTCAAACAAATTCTTGAACCCGTCAATAAAGTCATTTTAAGGTTGGAAGACCAAGTTAATAGATTTTTGTCACGATTAAAGTCCTTAAAGATAATAAAAAACGATACTTACTCTCAGTTGTTCGTATCTGGTTCTGATCTTGCTCAATTATATTGTTTGCCTAAAATCCATAAAGTTGGAACACCTCTCCGTCCTATTTTAGCTTCGTATAACTTACCTACCTTTCAATTGGCAAAATTTGTTGTTGGCCTCCTGTCACCTTTTGCGAAAAATGCATACACTATAAATAACTCTTATGAATTTCAAAAAGATCTTCTTAGTGAGAATTTCGATTCAAAAAAGTTTTTTGTCAGTTTTGATGTAAAGTCGCTTTTCACGAATGTACCTGTATCAGAAACTATTGCCATTATTTTAGATAGGGTTTTTAGCTCTGTTGATAGTTTTCATGGTTTTTCATTGTCTTATTTTAAGGAACTTTTAGAATTGGTTTTTAAGCAATGTTATTTTACTTTCAATAATAAGGTTTACCAACAAATTGATGGTGTTGGGATGGGATCACCCGTCGGACCCTTATCAGCTGATTTTTTTATGACTCATTTAGAAAGTGTAATTTTTAGACAATCTCCCACCCATTGTAAACCAATTTTCTATCGACGCTTCGTTGATGACTCGATAGCTGTTTTTGATAATGCTGTACAAGCGCAACAATTTTTTAGCTCTGTTGATAGTTTTCATGGTTTTTCATTGTCTTATTTTAAGGAACTTTTAGAATTGGTTTTTAAGCAATGTTATTTTACTTTCAATAATAAGGTTTACCAACAAATTGATGGTGTTGGGATGGGATCACCCGTCGGACCCTTATCAGCTGATTTTTTTATGACTCATTTAGAAAGTGTAATTTTTAGACAATCTCCCACCCATTGTAAACCAATTTTCTATCGACGCTTCGTTGATGACTCGATAGCTGTTTTTGATAATGCTGTACAAGCGCAACAATTTTTTAACTTCTTAAATTCTCTGCACCCCAATATAACTTATACAATGGAAACTGAGAAAAATGGCTCCCTTCCCTTTTTAGATCTTTTAATTTCGAAAAAAGGTGATTCTATTACTACATCAGTTTACAGGAAACCCACTTTTACTGGTTTGGGCATGAATTTCTTTAGTTTTACTGATTTTAACTATAAGATGTCGTGTATTAAAACTCTCTTGTTCAGAGGATATAATTTGACTTCTAGTTTTACCTTACTTAATGATGAATTTAATAATTTAAGATCATATTTTACCAATAATAGTTTTCCTGTTCAATATGTAGATAAACTAATAAGATCTTTCTTAAATAATGTTTATAGCCCTCAACTTCCCTGTATTTCAGTGCCCAAAGATATAAAATACTTCTTGGTACCTGAAATGGGTCCCATGAATAAAGAATTTAAACTTAAATTTACAAAGTTGTTAAGAAAAAATTTTTATCATACTGATTTTCGCATTATATTTATTAATAAAATGTCTTTAGGTAGCTTTTTCTCAGCGAAGGATCGAACTCCTGATTCGTTGCGTAGCGGTGTTGTATATTTATTTACCTGACCAAGGTGTCTCCTTGGTACTTATATTGGCAGCACCATGCGCTCCCTCAGGGCTAGATTTTATTCGCATATGGGAATAAGTTGCCGAACAGGTAAAATTTTAAATAAAAAAGAAGCCTCTAGTATTCGGGAACACAGTATTAAATGTAAAACTGATGTCACTTTAGATAATTTTAAAATTCTCGGTTGTAATTCTTGTCCTAACTCACTTAGAATTTTGGAATCTCTTTATATTAAAACATTGACCCCTTCTCTAAACGTGAATTCCTCAGCTGTCCCTCTAAATTTTTTATAATCCCCCCCCCCCATCCCCAATTTTTTATAATCCCCCCTCCCCAACTTATAACTCTCCAACCGCCCAACCCATAGTTTGTTTCCTGTTTTGTTTTGTTTTAAATTACTCGTGCCTCGGAACCAGCATTGAAAGGTTCGTAGTGTTAATTATTCCATTGTACTAATTTCAAATTTACTATATGTAATTTAAAAATATGTTTTTAAATTTCTTGTAATTTTATATGTAAATTTTTATAACTTTGAATTTAACCCTCTTCTTTTAGTCTTTTTAAAATTTGCTTTTAATGAAAAGGTTTTATAGAAATTATTTTGTCTTGTTCTCATTTATTTATTGATTCTAATTTCATATTGTTATTATCTAGCCTGATGATGAGCGTATTGCTCGAAACGTTGCGCATTAAAGAAGACTTTTCATGGCATTTACATTCCTCCTTGTCATTGGATTTCTCCTATATATATATATATAATATATATATATATATATATATAATATATATAAATGGGATGAATTTCACAACTAAACACGTGATTTGTACTGCCAGATTTGTACTTGGTTCCTTTAACAGTGTGCTCGCGATCCTCTTTTTTTATCCTCCGTGTTTTCTTATGAGGCTGCTTTCACAAGAAATGAAGTGATCAATTTTCACAACACTCATCACTGGGTCGAAGAGAATCCGCATGCCATCATCCAGTCAAGGCACCAACAACAATTTAGTATCAATGTATGGGCAGGACTTATTGCCGACAACTTAATTGGTCCTTTTGTTTTGCCTGGAAGATTAACAGGAGAATCCTATTCCAATTTTTTAAGGAATAATTTAAGCGATTTACTAGATGAAGTTCCTCTTGGTGTCCGACGTCGTATGTGGTTTATGCATGACTGCGCATATATATATATATATATATATATATGCATATAACTGCAATGACCGCGCAGTATATAAATGAATAGAAACGACATAAGTGTTAAGGAACGTTTCTGCACACGAGGAGGAGAGATAACGAACAATGAAAAATGAGGCGAACCGCCCAGGAATCGAACCCAGGGCCTTCCAATTGCCGGTCGGACGCTCCACCATTATGCTACGGACCCCACTCAATCACAAATCGAAATTCTCCCACATAGGGCAGAAACCAATGCCCTGAGAGGGCACCCTCGCAAATCGTGAATATGCGCATATAACTGCAATGACCGCGCAGTATATAAATGAATAGAAACGACATAAGTGTTAAGGAACGTTTCTGCACACGAGGAGGAGAGATAACGAACAATGAAAAATGAGGCGAACCGCCCAGGAATCGAACCCAGGGCCTTCCAATTGCCGGTCGGACGCTCCACCATTATGCTACGGACCCCACTCAATCACAAATCGAAATTCTCCCACATAGGGCAGAAACCAATGCCCTGAGAGGGCACCCTCGCAAATCGTGAATATGCGCATATAACTGCAATGACCGCGCAGTATATAAATGAATAGAAACGACATAAGTGTTAAGGAACGTTTCTGCACACGAGGAGGAGAGATAACGAACAATGAAAAATGAGGCGAACCGCCCAGGAATCGAACCCAGGGCCTTCCAATTGCCGGTCGGACGCTCCACCATTATGCTACGGACCCCCTCTCACAAATCGAAATTCTCCCACATAGGGCAGAAACCAATGCCCTGAGAGGGCACCCTCGCAAATCGTGAATATGCGCATATAACTGCGCATATACTGCGCATATAACGGCAATTGGAAGGCCCTGGGTTCGATTCCTGGGCGGTTCGCCTCATTTTTCATTGTTCGTTATCTCTCCTCCTCGTGTGCAGAAACGTTCCTTAACACTTATGTCGTTTCTATTCATATATATATATATATATATATATATATATATATATATACAGGGTGTTTCATAACATGTGGGACGCACTTTCAGGATGGATTCAGGACCTGAAAACAATGAAAAAAGTTTATATAAACATATGCCCGAAATCGCGCGAGTTACAGCCCGTTTGTGTTCCAGCAATTCCGCAAACTGTTTACAAACACTGCTTGCCGACAATGTTTGTGAGTGTGTACGAGATTTATTTCATGTATGGCCTTGCCGATTATAATGTTTCGTACACTCTATGACATGTTCCAGTATCGTTGAGTGTAGAGCCAACAGTCAGTCAGAGGTGCATCGCGGTGTTTCCCTGTTCGTATTCGTAACTTCTTACGGTGAATAAGTGCAGTCCAGTGAAAAAAAAACTTAAAAGTTTTTGTACTATTCAGTGACAGTGTGCAATTTAGGGTAGGTTGATTTTGGGACTGTGATCTTGGACTAGTCTAGATAGAAAGGTATTAATGTATAAAAAACGTTGCACCAACTCATATTTGTGAAAATGATTGTATTTTTTGAGGATTGTTAATTATTTTTAAGTTGTAAAATTGCCGAATTTTACGCGTAAAATCGCGCGCGCGGCATTCGCGCAGTGTAAACAAACAAAATATCGGACCTTATTTCATCAAAATAATCAATTAAAATTCGGCTTTTTTAACAAAACGATGCTTGAAACTTATTGTAAATGCATTATAGATGTTTATTAGTGTATTATTTTATATTTTTTAATGATATTTACCTATAAAATGTGTATTAAATTAAGTTATTTTATGATGCGTTCCTGTGTTTAACATATATATATATATATATATATATATATATATATATATATATATATATATATATATATATATATCTATACTGGGTGATCCAGATAAATGGGACCCATAAAAAAAAGCCAAATATTCTTAATATTTAATTCCTTTCATAAAAACTATATATCATTCGAAAGAGTAGAGTTACAAGTTTATTATGAAATATTTTTTTAAAAATGACTCCTTTCAAATGTGCTCCATTAGTTGCCAAGCATTCCAGTGTTCTCGCTTGTAAGTTCTGCATCACTTTTGCAAGAGTGTGCGGTGGTATGGCCTGTATCTCATTTGTGATGGCGGCCTTCAATTCTTGCAAAGTCGTTGGGTTATTTCTGTAGACCCTACTCTTTAAATATCCCCAGAGATAATAATCTAAGGGAGAAAAATCGGGAGACCTTGCGGGCCATTCAACGTCTCCAAATCTTGAGATTAACTCGCCTGGAAACGTTTGACGCAAAACTGCCATGCAGTTCCTCGTGGTATGGCAGGTAGCTCCGTCTTGTTGGAACCAGTGGTTTTCTAGACAAAGATCTCTTAATTTAGGAATAAGGAAATCGGTCAACATTTTTTCGTAGCGATCACCATTTACAGTGACCGTGTTTCCGGTGGAATCCTCGAAAAAGTACGGCCCTATGATCTGAGATGCAGTAAGACCACACCAAACAGGTACACACTGACTATGCAACGGGACTTCGGTAATATTCAATGGATTTTCTGTTGCCCAGAAACGACAATTTTGTTTGTTTACAGTTCCATTCAAGTGAAAATGGGCTTCGTCTGACATGATCAAAGTTGCTAGAAAATTGGTGGTGTCATTTACCTTCTGTTGGATCCATTGACAGAATTGTCGTCTTCGTGCGAAATCTCCATCGTTTAGTTGTTGCACTGTTTGAATTTTATATGGAAAGAGCATTAAATTTTACTTGAATATACGGTGTGTTGTTCCCAGAGCTGGGCAGTATTTAAATACATTTGTATTTAAATACGTATTTAAATACATTTGTGTATTTAGAACTGTATTTATAAATACATTGTTTTTCATGTATTTAAATATAGTATTTAAATACTTTAATGAGTATTTAAATACAATGTATTTAAATACTCAAAATATAAAAATGTAAATACTTTTACTGGTTTAATACACGTTCTGTACTAGCACAGTACGACGCGTCGACAGTGTAGTACAGCATGGTTCATGTTTCAACGTGTCAGTTCAATCAGTTGTGTGCCACTCTTAGTCGAAAGCGGTTGATTTCTTTATCGTGTGCGTGTCATGGCTTAGTGAATTAGTGAATGCATATGTTAAAATTTGTATGTATTTAAAATGTATTTACAAATGTATTTAAATACAATTGATGTATTTTGTATTTAGTATCTAAATACATTCGTAAAATGTATTTAGTATTTAGTATTTAAATACATTTCTCCCATGTATTTAGTATTTAGTATTTAAATACATTCAATGTATTTATTGCCCAGCTCTGGTTGTTCCATATCCAACTCCTAACAGCTGAGAAGCACGTCTGATGCTTATGTTAGGATTATCCTGTACAATTTCATGAGTTCTGTTAATGATCTCGTCTATCCTTGCTGTACGCACTCTTCCAGTTGGTTTTCTTTTTCCAATGCTGCCAGTTAGGGAAAAATTTCTGACACACCGACGGATTACTTTCTTAGAAGGTGATTTTGACATCTGAAAATTTGTCTTGAAAGATCTTTGAGCTGAAACTACACTTCTTCCATGCTCATAATATTGCTCAGTTATGAAACGCAGCTGTTCCACAGTCCATGCAGTCATCTTGAAGGGTTAGTTTTAACTAACACACTTATTTTGTTTTGTATCTTATCTTGTCAAAACCTATACAATCCTGTACAAACTTGTAACTATCCTCTTTCGAATGATGCGTATGATTTTATAAAAGGACTTATACTTTAAGAGTTACAGGGGTTTCTTTTGGGTCCCATTTCTCTGGATCACCCATATATATATATATATATATACACAAACTCAGAATGGTTCCCTGAGAACATTATATGTTAAACACAGACCGTGCATGGCACAAGGAACTCTTCTGGGAAAATTAAATCCACTATAGTCCGAATAAGTAATGGTAAATGACAAATACCATAGTTTTTTTTCCTTTTTCATGATTTTAGCCCGACGTGGGCAACGGGTCTCTCGCAAAGAGATCCCATAAATATAGCTTCCCTCACCAGCTATCTGCAAAGCAGACAGGATCCAGCTTTGGGACGTGGATCTAGGGTTTAAAGCAAACCTAGATCGCTACACTCAGAACCTCTATATAAGTAAAAGACTCGTTGCATTCACGTCGTGTTGAATAAATCAAAGAAAAAGGGGTAACTATTGTATTTTTAGCCAAAAAAAACCAAAACTTAAACCTCAACCGGGACATTGAGCGTCCACTTTTCAAGGCACGAAACACGTCCGTTTAGTATACACAAACTCAGAATGGTTCCCTGAGAACATTATATGTTAAACACAGACCGTGCATGGCACAAGGAACTCTTCTGGGAAAATTAAATCCACTATAGTCCGAATAAGTAATGGTAAATGACAAATACCATAGTTTTTTTTTCCTTTTTTCATGATTTTAGCCCGACGTGGGCAACGGGTCTCTCGCAAAGAGATCCCATAAATATAGCTTCCCTCACCAGCTATCTGCAAAGCAGACAGGATCCAGCTTTGGGACGTGGATCTAGGGTTTAAAGCAAACCTAGATCGCTACACTCAGAACCTCTATATAAGTAAAAGACTCGTTGCATTCACGTCGTGTTGAATAAATCAAAGAAAAAGGGGGTAACTATTGTATTTTTAGCCAAAAAAACCAAAACTTAAACCTCAACCGGGACATTGAGCGTCCACTTTTCAAGGCACGAAACACGTCCGTTTAGTATACACAAACTCAGAATGGTTCCCTGAGAACATTATATGTTAAACACAGACCGTGCATGGCACAAGGAACTCTTCTGGGAAAATTAAATCCACTATAGTCCGAATAAGTAATGGTAAATGACAAATACCATAGTTTTTTTTTCTTTTTTTTTTCTTTTCCTTTTTCATGATTTTAGCCCGACGTGGGCAACGGGTCTCTCGCAAAGAGATCCCATAAATATAGCTTCCCTCACCAGCTATCTGCAAAGCAGACAGGATCCAGCTTTGGGACGTGGATCTAGGGTTTAAAGCAAACCTAGATCGCTACACTCAGAACCTCTATATAAGTAAAAGACTCGTTGCATTCACGTCGTGTTGAATAAATCAAAGAAAAAGGGGGTAACTATTGTATTTTTAGCCAAAAAAACCAAAACTTAAACCTCAACCGGGACATTGAGCGTCCACTTTTCAAGGCACGAAACACGTCCGTTTAGTATACACAAACTCAGAATGGTTCCCTGAGAACATTATATGTTAAACACAGACCGTGCATGGCACAAGGAACTCTTCTGGGAAAATTAAATCCACTATAGTCCGAATAAGTAATGGTAAATGACAAATACCATAGTTTTTTTTTCTTTTTTTTCTCCTTTTTCATGATTTTAGCCCGACGTGGGCAACGGGTCTCTCGCAAAGAGATCCCATAAATATAGCTTCCCTCACCAGCTATCTGCAAAGCAGACAGGATCCAGCTTTGGGACGTGGATCTAGGGTTTAAAGCAAACCTAGATCGCTACACTCAGAACCTCTATATAAGTAAAAGACTCGTTGCATTCACGTCGTGTTGAATAAATCAAAGAAAAAGGGGGTAACTATTGTATTTTTAGCCAAAAAAACCAAAACTTAAACCTCAACCGGGACATTGAGCGTCCACTTTTCAAGGCACGAAACACGTCCGTTTAGTATACACAAACTCAGAATGGTTCCCTGAGAACATTATATGTTAAACACAGACCGTGCATGGCACAAGGAACTCTTCTGGGAAAATTAAATCCACTATAGTCCGAATAAGTAATGGTAAATGACAAATACCATAGTCCCAAAGCTGGATCCTGTCTGCTTTGCAGATAGCTGGTGAGGGAAGCTATATTTATGGGATCTCTTTGCGAGAGACCCGTTGCCCACGTCGGGCTAAAATCATGAAAAAGGAAAAAAACTATGGTATTTGTCATTTACCATTACTTATTCGGACTATAGTGGATTTAATTTTCCCAGAAGAGTTCCTTGTGCCATGCACGGTCTGTGTTTAACATATAATGTTCTCAGGGAACCATTCTGAGTTTGTGTATACTAAACGGACGTGTTTCGTGCCTTGAAAAGTGGACGCTCAATGTCCCGGTTGAGGTTTAAGTTTTGGTTTTTTTGGCTAAAAATACAATAGTTACCCCCTTTTTCTTTGATTTATTCAACACGACGTGAATGCAACGAGTCTTTTACTTATATAGAGGTTCTGAGTGTAGCGATCTAGGTTTGCTTTAAACCCTAGATCCACGTCCCAAAGCTGGATCCTGTCTGCTTTGCAGATAGCTGGTGAGGGAAGCTATATTTATGGGATCTCTTTGCGAGAGACCCGTTGCCCACGTCGGGCTAAAATCATGAAAAAGGAAAAAAAACTATGGTATTTGTCATTTACCATTACTTATTCGGACTATAGTGGATTTAATTTTCCCAGAAGAGTTCCTTGTGCCATGCACGGTCTGTGTTTAACATATATATATATATATATACACCATAGTTTTTCTTTTTCATGATGCTAGCCCAACGTGGGCAACGGGTCTCTCGCAAAGAGATCCCATAAATATAGCTTCCCTCACCAGCTATCTGCAAAGCAGACAGGATCCAGCTTTGGGACATGGACCTAGGGTTTAAAGCAAGCCTAGTCCCTACATTCAGAACCTCTATATAAGTAAAAGACTCGTTGCATTCACGTCGGATTGAATAAATCAAAGTAAAAAGGGGTAACTATAGTATTTTTAGCCAAAAAAAAACAAAACTTAAACCTCAACCGGGACATTGAGCGTCCACTTTTCAAGGCACGTAACACGTCCGTTTAATATACACAAACTCAGAATGGTCCCCTGAGAAACTTATATGTTAAACACAGACCGTGCATGGAACAAGGAACTCTTCTGGGAAAATTAAATCCACTATAGTCCGAATAAGTAATGGTAAATGACAAATACCATAGTTTTTCTTTTTCATGATGTTAGCCCGACGTGGGCAACGGGTCTCTCGCAAAGAGATCCCATAAATATAGCTTCCCTCACCAGCTATCTGCAAAGCAGACAGGATCCAGCTTTGGGACATGGACCTAGGGTTTAAAGCAAGCCTAGTCCCTACATTCAGAACCTCTATATAAGTAAAAGACTCGTTGCATTCACGTAGGATTGAATAAATCAAAGAAAAAAGGGGTAACTATAGTATTTTTAGCCAAAAAAAAAAAAAAAACTTAAACCTCAACCGGGACATTGAGCGTCCACTTTTCAAGGCACGTAACACGTCCGTTTAATATACACAAACTCAGAATGGTCCCCTGATAAACTTATATGTTAAACACAGACCGTGCATGGAACAAGGAACTCTTCTGGGAAAATTAAATCCACTATAGTCCGAATAAGTAATGGTAAATGACAAATACCATAGTTTTTCTTTTTCATGATGCTAGCCCGACGTGGGCAACGGGTCTCTCGCAAAGAGGTCCCATAAATATAGCTTCCCTGAATGTAGGGACTAGGCTTGCTTTAAACCCTAGGTCCATGTCCCAAAGCTGGATCCTGTCTGCTTTGCAGATAGCTGGTGAGGGAAGCTATATTTATGGGATCTCTTTGCGAGAGACCCGTTGCCCACGTCGGGCTAGCATCATGAAAAAGAAAAACTATGGTACTTGTCATTTACCATTACTTATTCGGACTATAGTGGATTTAATTTTCCCAGAAGAGTTCCTTGTTCCATGCACGGTCTGTGTTTAACATATAAGTTTCTCAGGGGACCATTCTGAGTTTGTGTATATATATATATATATATATAATATATATATATTATAATATATATATATATATATTATATATATATACTAACTTACATTTTCTCCGAAACGAATGAATAGAATTCGATGAAAATTTGCTGACACTATACTACTCACGCCATTTGTTTATCAGTTTGGATAGAATGTCATCGGTTTGGACTATCGGAAGCACTATGGAAGCAGCATTGATTGGCCTGCCTATTCGCCTGATCTCAACCCATGTGACTTCTTTTTGTGGGGATACCTCAAATATAGAGTTTACCAGAGCAACCCAAAGACTTTGGAGGAGCTGAAATCATCGATTGAACGTCAAATCGTCGACATTCCGACAGAGGTTCTCCACAGCGTGGTATCGAATTTTGGGATAAGGTTGCGAAAAATCGTCGAAGTCGTGGGACAGCACATCGAACACATTGTTATATAAATGGTTTGAGATGCTGATTTGAATGGCGTTTGAACTATCTTTGTACTCTCAATAGTTTTGGTGAAATAAAGGCTTAAACTTGGTAGGTAACTTTTGGGCCACCCTGTATATATAATATATATATATTTTTTTTTTTTTAAATTTTTTTTTTTAAGTTCGGGAAGAACCGATTCGCCTCTATTTAAAAGGGCATATCTCGGCGGAAAAACAAAGAAAAAGTGAGAGGAAAGACAGAGGAAAAAGAAAGGGTGGAGGGGGACAGTTGAAGTAAGTGGATATATATATATATATATAGGGTGTCCGAGAATTATCTGTACAATTTTTGGCTGTTATTAAAAGTCAACCATGAAGTGTAGAAATTCCAGTGTTGTCCCATTTTACAGAGAACCTCTAAGTTTTTTCTGATACCAAGTTTTGACAAGTTTTTTAGAAATTCCAGTGTGTCCGAACATCATCTGTACAATTTCATATTTTAATAAAATTCTTGATAACACACGTAAAATTCTTAAACAAGATTATTTAGAATCTGTATTTTCAAAAGTTTCTTTTTATAAGTAACTTTGTTACAAACATTCGATATGTGCACCATTAGTGATTCGCAAAACATCCAATCGATATTCCAAATGTTGCCATGTACGCTGCAGCATATCCACATCAATTCGCTCAATAGCAGCTGTGATTCTTGCTTTTAAATCATCAATGTCTGTCACCCGCGTACATTTCTAAAAAACTTGTCAAAACGTGGTATCAGAAAAAACTTAATGAGATTCTCTGTAAAATGGGACAACACTGGAATTTCTACACTTCATGGTTGACTTTTAATAACAGCCAAAAATTGTACAGATAATTCTTGGACACCCGGTATATATTATATATATATATATATATATATTTTTTTTTTTTCAACTGCAAAGAACACGCAGTATAATTAACGTAAAGAACGACGCTTGTATAGAAGACATTCCGCGCAAGATGAGGAGAGAGAACGAACAAATGAAAAAAATGAGGTAACCACCCGGGAATCGAACCCGGGATCTTCCGATTGCCGGTCAGATATGATAACAATTACATCATGGGCTTCACTCGATCAGAAGTCGTAATTCTCCTACATACGCGCAGAAACCAATGCCCCGAGGGGAGCACCTCCCGCATGCCGCACATATATACATTTTCAACTGCAAAGAACACGCAGTATAATTAACGTAAAGAACAACGCTTGTATAGAAAACATTCCGCGCGGCATGCGGGAGGTGCCCCCCTCGGGGCATTGGTTTCTGCGCGTATGTAGGAGAATTACGACTTCTGATCGAGTGAGGCCCATGGTGTAATGGTTATCATATCTGACCGGCAATCGGAAGATCCCGGGTTCGATTCCGGGTGGTTACCTCATTTTTTCATTTGTTCGTTCTCCCTCCTCATCTTGCGCGGAATGTCTTCTATACAAGCGTCGTTCTTTACGTTAATTATACTGCGTGTTCTTTGCAGTTGAAAATGTATATATGTGCGGCATGCGGGAGGTGCCCCCCTCGGGGCATTGGTTTCTGCGCGTATGTAGGAGAATTACGACTTCTGATCGAGTGAGGCCCATGGTGTAACGGTTATCATATCTGACCGGCAATCGGAAGATCCCGGGTTCGATTCCTGGGTGGTTACCTCATTTTTTTCATTTGTTCGTTCTCCCTCCTCATCTTGCGCGGAATGTCTTCTATACAAGCGTCGTTCTTTACGATATATATATATATATGTGTGTGTATATGTGAAAATTGTTTCACGAAAGTGACACGTGAAAAATATTTATGATGAATAAAACCACGAAGGGAAAATAAACAAAGTGGTGCTCAAGCGGTTTCGTCTAATGACATCCTCAGGAATGTGTTCTTTTGTTCCTGAGGATGTCATTAGACGAAAGCGCTTGAGCACCGCTTTGTGTTTCTTTTCCCTTCGTGGTTTTATTCATCATATATATATATATATTATATATATATATATAGCTTGTTGCCCTTCCTCTTGATTGGCTTGCTGAAGTAGAAAGTTGGTTTCTTTTGTTCTTCATTTTCCATCGCGAGATATCCCCAGCTCATCTGAAATTGTTCTGAGACGCGTCTCGTCTTCTTTTGAAGATATCCACCGCTACACCACTCGTGTTCTTCAGCCCCTTGGGCAACTGGTTGAACAGTCTTGGTCTTCTCCCAACAAAATTATTTTCCTTCATGGTTGAGGATATTCCCTGTCTAACCCGAGTGC
The DNA here is from genome assembly GCA_023014485.1 of Bathynomus jamesi. Classification (NCBI taxonomy): domain Eukaryota; kingdom Metazoa; phylum Arthropoda; class Malacostraca; order Isopoda; family Cirolanidae; genus Bathynomus; species Bathynomus jamesi. The sequence continues at coordinate 709,685 of JAJOZX010001973.1, forward strand.
CGGATTAAGCATTGTTAGGGAAGGGGGCAATGAATATTTTCGGGCCGGTGTCACTAGAAAAACACAATTCTTCACCTGACACATACATGAATGATGTGATCAGCTGATTCGGATCGATCAACAGAAAACGAAACAAAAACAAAGATGTGATTACAAAAAATGTATACTTTGTTCACAAATGGGATACTAAACTAGGTTTCGTAGAAACGGAATCTAGAATTTTTTTTCTTCCTCACGGTCGACCAATTATTTCAACGGTAGATTATAGCGTTTACATAGTTTCTTGGGGCCGGTCAGCATCTGGGGCCGTGGGCAAATGCCCTCTTTGCCCCCATTATAATCCGCTACTGGTCTAACCTTTAAATTGGGAACACGACACATTCTTCCTTTTTTTACTTTACACTGTTCTTTGAGTGGTTATAGGGTTCAGAATAAGATTAGGGGCTAGTTCCTCCATTATTTTCGAAGTGTAAATAACGGTGTACCTCTCTCTCCTTCTTGCCAGCGAATATAAATTTAATTCATGTAACCTTTCTCAGTAATTTATCATAATTCTTTGCATCCATTGATCTTTGCTGTGAAGTTTCTCTGAAAACCTTTTAGTTCACTGTTTTCTTTTTTATATTAGGATGTTAGGACCGAGCACTATTCCAACTTGCGTATGATCAGTGTTTTCAACAGAGGTCTCTTTATATTCTTATCCTTTCTTCTAAAGATTCTCAGCATCTGTCTAATTATTCTTTTTACTCTGTTTACTGCTATCTTATTTTGTGTTTCAAATCTCGTCATCAGTCCTCCTTACCACGCTTAAATCTCTTTTCATTGTTTTTAACTGCATCAATGTTGTTATAGTGTTCCATTAGTTGTGATATATATATATATATATATTTTTATATATTTTTTTTTTTTTCAAAAATATGAACCACACGCGCGTCGGATAACTAGGCCTATTTGGTAACTTTGGTAATTAATTTATTGGGGTTGTTTAACCTCCTTCGCAACATCTAAGGTCATATGACGGAGGGGACCTACAGCTTTACGTGGGATCCGAACTACGAGTCGGTACATAATCTGGGCGCGGAGGACGGTCTCCCATCCAACTACTACCCAGACCCAATGTCGCTTAACTTCGCTGATCTCCGGGAAGCGGTGTTACGACATTGGCCACGACGTAGCACCTTACTTGGTAACAAGACCTCGATACAACCTGATGCTAAGAATTCAAAACTCAGCCAATCCTTGTATCCAAGTTATTCATTAATCTTGCCATGTCATCTGAATTATGATCTTCGGGGCAGGAAACAATTTATCTATTGCTGCTATTTCTAATTGTATTTTTGTTTATTATTATAGGCATAAAAGCGATTCTTCTGTCAATAAGGGCTACGTCGTAGCCAATGTTAACACCGCAACCTGTCAATCAGCGAGGTTAAGCGATAGAATCTGGGTTGTATTTATATAGTGGACCGTCTTCTGTGTCCAGATGTAACGACCCGTGCCGTGGTTCGGATCCTACGTAAAACTGTAGGTCCCTTCCGTCACGACCAGATGTTGCGAAGGAAGTTAAACAACCCACTCAAACAATTTTACCCCAATAAAACTTTAAATTTCACTTATTTAGAAAGTAACTCTCGGTTAAGGGTGACTTAAGAATTAAGTGGCCTGTTCATTGTTAATGTTGGAGTACTGCAGCACTATGTAAAATCGCCATGGCTGTTCAATGCGCATATGACTGAGGTAATAATGCGTGTGATGAGAGAGTGCCCGAGAGAAAGTAAATATGATTTTGGAAGAGTATGAATTGTAGCAGTCGCACATAACACAGGCCTGCGAATGAGAACTTTGTAAGAGTTTTCTTACTAAACTTATTTTATATAATTCAACTACGCTGATTTCGAATGTGTCCATTTTTTTCTATTATGTAAGGTTTTTCTGCAAACTGGAAGGAAACAACAAATAAATATTATTTATTTCAATTTACATTAGGTACCTATGTCGCTTTGTTATACTAATTACAAATGCAAACCATTTAAAAAGAATACTATTAACGTCAATCACATATTTATCTTTATTTGGCCCGAGTTTACTCGCGAGATCTATGCCTTTTAGTCTCGAATGTACACGCTGTTCCTTTTCTTTTATGTAATAATTCTGGAGTATCCCGTTTCAACATCCAACAGTAATCAGCCATCATGCTGATGTCCCACCTTCCCCGATATCTCTTCTCCATTTCTTTGATGTCTTGGTGAAACCAAGCATTTATAGGCAGTAGTTTTTAATCAAAATTTAATTGTCAATTTTAATGAAAATTACTTACATATGTAATACGAAATATGACATTTTGTGAAAAATATGCACGTGATGGCGAAAAATGAATATTATTTTCGGAATCAGCGTGCAAAAATTACTATATTAAGTGATAAAATATCATTTCGAACAACAAAACCATCGCAGGCCTGAGTAATTAACGATCGTTGTGTGGTAGTTTTGGGTGGATCAGAAAATAAATTAGAGAGAGCAGTGACAAGTATTGTTGACGAATGTGGAAGATCATAAAAAATGTAAATTAATTCTCATCGCTGAGAGAAATGGAAAATCACCATGTGCTTGTGGTGAATGGAGAAAATTGAGATGAAAATTTAAATATTTGGGGCGTTTGACTGAACAAAGCTGTACAAGTAATTGGAAAGTGAATGAAAGTTACGCAATGCAAGTCAGACTCGATAACTGCCCTGGTAAGAAAGAAAATGCTCGAGTGTAAATGCAGTAAGAGGTCCACATGGTGTATTCGTGCCAACAATAATGTATTGTATGTA